>ML681998.1:1277759-1398798 GCA_007922195.1 Podocnemis expansa
TGTTGTTTCAAAACAGTTGTTTCGAAACAATGGTGTTGTTTCAAAACAACACGTCCAAATGGTGTTATTTTGAAATAACCATTTTGAAATAGCAGCCGTTTCAAAATGAATGGGGTTTAAGCTGTTTCGAAATGACGGTTCTTATTTCGAAATGACAGAACCTGTCATTTCAAAATAAGAAAACGTCGTGTGGACCTAATCTTTTTTATTTTGAAATAACCAGTGTTATTTCGAAATAAAAGAGACATGTGGACATATCCTTAGTGTAATAGAACAACACTCTCTCTGATCATCAGCTTCCTTAATTTGAGAGTGTGTTAGTGAAGGAAACGGGAAAGAGAGAGTCAGTTAAGGTGCAAGGAAAAGAGAGAAAGGTTGCCCCAAAATGCAGATGCTGGCACTTACGATCTACATAGCTTCCTCCCAAATAAAATTTGTTTGAAGAAACACAAGAGGAGGAAATCTCTACTAGATTGTCCCTCACAGAGATTTCTCTGCCTTGTTCAATTAGGGCTAGAGTTCCTGTTACAAAACAGGCCATTGGATCCTATCCAATGGCTGTTGTTCTTTGTAGATCTGCATGAATCTAGGGCAGTGGTTTGCAAACACAGGGTTGGGAGCCAGTAGTGTGTCACAGAGCCTCTGGTACTGGGTCATGGTGCCCACTATTGCCACCACCAAAAGACAGGAATGCATTGCTCAAATATGTCATTTATGCCTGCAACCCAACAATTACTTTTTTCAACTGGGTCCCAAGGAAAAAAGTTTGAAAACCACTAATCCAGGCAATCAATGGTAAACTTGTGACCTTCACAGCTGGTATGTGTACCTGCTAATCCCTGCACCTCACACCCTGCATTAGAGCAGCAGTCCTCGGTCACAGCTGCTCCAGTACTGCCTCCCTTAAAAGAGATTCCCTACCATGCATGAGGCTTAATGGGAAGGTAATACAGTATGAGGACAAGTTATAAGATCTTTTCCATATAAACTTGGAAGATATAGAGGCCCATCATTCTACAATGCAATCAAAGAACAATAAACAATTTCACCATCATCTTGCATAGCCTCTAACCAAGGGTCTATTTATTCTTCATCAGATTCCACCATCCTGCCAGAAGAAAGAATCTGCCCAGGGCCAGTCCCAGGACATGGAACAAGGCTCCTTGGGAGCTAAGGACTATCAAAACCCTTACCACACCCTTCACTCCAAATGCAGGAGTATTTGTTGACCTTGCCTTCTCTAATATAAAGACATAACAGTTGAACATAAAAACATTAAATTAAATAAAAACCCTCTGACCCTCTGCTAAACCGAAACACTACAGTGCATACACAGTTGTCCCCCAGGGGAGTAGATAAATAGCTATTCAATATTTTGTCTTATTCTCATTGTTCAGTATTTGTCCCTATGCTTTATTCACTGCACACTATTCAAACCCTGATCTGAAGACAGAAGCAACAATTTCCTCATGGGTAGGGTTCCAGACATCCAGCAAAAAGAGGACTTGTCCTCCTTTTTACCTTCATGTCCTCCATCTGGCAGGCATTCTAAAAATAGGTTATTTTGTTTGGCATTTTACTTGTGATGAGTAGAATATGTTAAAATAAAAAAGTGCCCCACAAAGGGCTCAAACCCATTACCCTGAGGTTAAGAGTCTGCTGCGCACACAGGAAACTGACAGCAGCTGGGGGGGGGGGAACAAGGGGGGGTGGAACACATAGTTTTCCTTATTCCTAGAGGCTTTTTGTAACAGAAGGCTATGGGGCTCAGTTGGTAGACAATCAGCCTTTTAATCTGAGGGTTGTGAGTTTGAGCCCTATGGTGGGTGCTTTCACTTTTGGCCTGTTGCTCCCTACAAAAGGGCTAACTTGGGGGCAAAAATATAGCAAACACTACTAAAAATGAAGGAAAATAAAGTATACCATGAATAAAACTACTAACAGGGACCCAATTAAGTAAAACCAATAAAAGGCACATTTGAACTGGCTAGAAACAATTTAGGAATTTTTTTTTAATTGTTAAAGGAGTTGCTGTGGAAAATGAAAAATGAGAGGTAAGTTAACTACTTTTTTGTACTTTTTTAGGTGCTTTTCAAGTTTATACTTGCAAATTTATTTTTAACTTTTTTAGTTTTATTTTATATATTTGCAAATTTATTTTTAACTTTTAGTCTCATGAACATGAATGAAAGGGTCATGAAAAGCTTTCATTTACTGAAAAAATCCAGTTTTCAGTAAAAGAAAACATTTTGGCAAATTTTTTTTATTTTAAAATAATTTAAAAACACGTGACTTTGCACAGTTTTAACACTCCATTCATTAACCATTACCCATTTTCCATGACATAATATGGTAATGACAGTTATATTAATACTACATTTTCTCCATGTGTCCTCCGATGTCCCTCTTTTTCGTACTTCTCCGTCCTCCTTTCTGTGCTTTGGTAGCTGGTAACCCTACTCATGGGTGTTCCTGTGGCACTCTTCACTATAGCATTCACATGACTGACAAACATTAATTAATTCATTTTCACAACATCCTTGAGAAAGACGGGGGTATTATTATCTACATATTACTGATAAGGAGCTGAAGAACAGCAAAATTAACATAAAAATTGTCTACTATTTCTGGGTGCCCAATTTGAGACACACAGTACCTGATTTTTTAGATTATTTGGCATTAGCTACCACTTTATATCTTTAAAGTATAGGTTCCCTTGATTTCAGTTTTGCACTTGTGAAAACTCAGCATTTCTGCAGATCAGGCTCCAGGGTGTTTCGGTGGACACTCAGAAAATGAGGATAATACAGTTATTGCCACTTCTGAAAAGTTTGATTTTACTAACTTGCCTACCATCATAGAGAAGCTCTGTGGCAGAAACAGGGATAGAATCCAGCTTTTGGGCGTGGCCTTCAACCTTCAACTACTTGAAGGGATGCTCCAAGGAGGACAGAGCTCGGCTGTTCTCGGTAGTAACAGAGGCCAGAACAAGGAGCAATGGTTTCAAGTTGCAGCTGGGGAAGTAAAGGTTGGATATTAGGAAAAACTTTCCTACTAGACGGGTAGTGAAGCACTGGAATGGGCTGTCTAGGGAAGTTGTGGAATCTCCATCTTTGGAGATATTTAAGGTTTGGTTAGACAAAACCCGCCTGGGATAATTTAGTGAGCGTGGTCCTACTTTTTTGGCAGGGGGATGGACTAGATGACCTCATGAGGTCCCTTCTAACCCTATGATTCTATGATATGGCTGCCTTGAACAGGCTGTCATCCTTTTCTTTTTCAGAAATCCACCACCTCTTTCACTACATGCCTGCCACTTGCTCTACAAATGCTGCAGAGTCCTACATACACCAAAGTCCTTTAATATACAGTCCTAATTATACTCCAGAACAGGTCCGTTTGGTGCACTGAATAAAGCAATGGTAGGTTATGCTAGGTGTAGTCACACAAATAAAAAGCATTTGCTTTGACCTCTGTTTTGTCCTTTTCACAAGAATAAAAAGGAGGAAAAAAGGCATTCCTCTTGAGGACTTACTTAAATGAATTCCAAACTGTGTGGTCAAAGCAAACAAATTAACCCTCAGCAAAATATTGTAATTGAATTAAGATATTAAAAGTCAATTCAAAACCCAGTGAAGTCAATGATGCTTCTTCCATGGACTTCGATCAATTTTGAATCAGCCCTTAAATGATGAAAACTGAAATTTCATAAGCATGTTGGAGATTAAAGGTTACTTGGATAGTATTTTTAAGGGTATTCTAAACTATTCACTTGGCCCCGAAGCAAAAAATAATCCATGAATAATTTGTTCTATGTCACAAAGCTACAAGGTGATAATAAGATAAGAAGACTGCTGGTTTTCATTTAGAAATCTGGAATTCAAAATGGACGCTCTGAGTTTATATTAGTGCTTAGTGTTGAATCTAAACACTGTACTGTTCACTCTCCTGAAATGGAAAAGTTATTTTTCTTGCACAGAAATCATGTTTATGGAAATGTAATATATGTGTAAGATGAGCAAATGTCCAATCAGCTTGAAAGTCTGCCACACGTGCCACATGTAGAGACAAATATTTCAAGTATACAATTCTCATTGTATTGTTAAACCATCATTTGCTCATACCCTGAAGAAATAAACAGAAACTGTATAAGACCGTTATTCACTTTCTTGATAGTATCACTTATAACTGTATGGTGGTCACTATGTACAACATCGGTAGTATAGGAGCTTAACATGCTCCACACTCTATTCTGCTTCAGTAGTGATTTAACCACAGAACTAACATTCCAGCATGCAACATTAATGCCAAGTAGGAGAGTTAATGGTGACAGTTTCTGGCTCTGTTTTATCCAATTATCTTTTAGATTGAACAGGGTAGTTTTTTGATTCACTGTGCCCAGTCAAGTGGGTGATTGAAGGAGAATGATGCTAGTACAAATGTAAAAGCACACAGCCATTTCATTGCTGTTGCATAAGTAAATGAAAAGAGCACATAACTATATTTCAGACTATGATCATGGTTCATATGTAACGCAGTGTTATATATGCATTCCCAAGGTTTTGTTGGTTTTTTTTTTGGAACATAGCTATAGCTGATAGCAAACAACTGAGATTTTTGCTATACTGTGTCACTTGGACAATAGATAATGATTTATAAGGAAATATTAAAAGAAATTATAGTATATTTAAAAATTAACCCATTTAAATTCATTTATTTATATATGTATTCTTTTTATTTTTTATTTTTTTTTTATTTTTTTATTTTTGTTTTGTTTTGTTTTTATGTTTGTGTTATAAGCAGGGCTGGTAAAACAATCTCTTATTAAGGGTGCCTCATACTATTATAAAACCCTGTTTCTAGTTGTATATAACTTTGACAAACTTAACCATTTTAGCTGAAATTTTCACTTGCTTGGATAATTTCAGGCCAAATGTTTCAGTCATTTCTAAGAAAAACTCTCATAATTTTTTTACATGCTAACCAAAATCATTTTTACATTGTGCATCAATAAGTTTAGTGGCCTGTATCTATTGAAACTAAACTGAGAGTTGTCATTAAATTGAACTTATTGGGTGAAGGAAAAATAAACTCAATATTGGAAAGTGTGTAACATTTTAACCCATCTTTTTACTTTGCATTTACAAATATAGTCTAAGTGTCCAGGGACAAGACCCTTCAAACTAATGAAAAGTGTCTAAACTAGTACGTTATAAAGGAATACCTGTTATTGCAGAAGGGTTTTGTAATGTATGAAATAAAGATTCACTGAAAGATGTTTTTATTCATTAAGAGCTGTCAATAGTCACGGCCATTAGTAATAAAGATCAGATTGCCTGACTGATAAGCAAAAAGGAATCTCTAAACTGAGGACCTTTCAAGAAATTCTATTAATAGTTAGGAAAATCAAGCACGTCAGAAAACTGATCGTGGAAAAAAATATTTCTTCTGCCAAAAAAGGAGTTTCTTTGTCTCACACCCTATCAAAAGGGACAGGAGGTTTGTAAGTTAGTTTGAGTTCATTCCACTCATTACAGAGAAAAGACACAGAGCCCAGTTTCTTACTTCACACTCAGGGGTTGATATATTTCTTCTTTCTGTACAGTGCTCCGTTAATTGATTGAGAACCTTTGATTAAGTAATTCCATTTGAGTCTCTCATTTGACAGTCTCAAATTATTATTAAATTCAAATGAGTAACAACACTGAGACACATTGAAATTGAACAGAATATCAAGTCGGAAAGGAGTCTCTCCACTCTGATATACAATGAGGAATGGTGGACCAAAGGTGAGTGGGGGCCGGGAAAGGGGAAACCTTTTAAAAGCAGACTTGGAATTGAGGTTTTTTTAACCAGGACTTGAAGTGGGAGGCTAACGTGGATACTGGATCCCTCCTACAGCTAGGTGGTATGCTGAGATGCCATTTTAAGGCAACCAATATCTCTGATTAGAAAAGAGATTTTATTAAATAAAAAAAAATATAAAAGGTTGTGCCATTATGTTTATTTTGTGTCACTTGTCTGTATTTGTTTTCCTTTATTATTTCATCTTGGAAACTGTGGTTGTTCTCTTAAATCCACAGTTTTGATTATTACAGAGATCTTTGGTGTGTGGAGTGTGTATCCCAAAATAAATTGATTTCACACCTTTGGGGTTGATTAACTAGAATGGAACAGTCTGGGTGCCTGGTCATTAAGAACTCAAGGCAGCTGTATTTGGGGAGCCTCAGGATGGCAAGATCTGGTGGAATCACCCTGTAATGTGTAAGTGGCCGATGACAGACAGGATGAAACCCTATACAGGCAGGCTATTGGTGTCAGGGAATTGAACAACAGCTGCACAACACTGAGGCCTCCAACATTATTAGGGCATGTGATGACAGATTACACACTATTTTTTCCACAGAACCCCTGCCTCATACAGTTTACAGGAAGGACCCACTCTGGGGAGGAATCAGGGTTGACTACTGAAATAAACTTACCTGTAGGTACTTACCTCATTTCCTGCAGAAACTGGAAGAGTTAATGAGGCATGGGATTGCAGGAAGATAAAGAATGGTTTTCATGGTTAAGGTAATTGAATGCTGACCTGGAGAACTGGAGTCTATTCCAACCTCTGACACAGAGATCCTATGTGATACTGAGCAAGTCACTTAAGCTGTACTTTTCAGAAGTAGTTTATAAGTGCCTTATTGAGACTCTGGAGTCTGATGTGTTGATTTGCTGAGCATTCATATCTGCAAATGAAGTTAATGAGAGTTGTCCTTTGAACACATAAAGTGCTATAAAGTACTAAGTAATCTGAAAAATCAGGTCCTAGCAATGTCAAATTGTGTGCCCCAAATTAGTGGATATTTTTTACCTTAATCTTTCTGTGCCTTAGTTTCCCATCAGTAAATTTGGGATAATTCTCCTGCCCTTACCTCACAGGTGTGTTGAGAAAATAAATTCAACATGAAGTAAGTGATTAGAGCAGAGGTGTCAAACTCATTCAATGTGGGGGGCCACACTGGAGGGCAGGACACCTGATACAGGCCGTATGTCCATATAGGCTTCCCAACCTTTTTCCCTGCCACATTCAGGTTGGGCTGGGCTTCCCTTTCCCCTTCCCAATCCTGCAGCCTCTCTGACACCTTCCCTTTTCCCTGTGCTGTGGGATCCCCTTCCCTGCACTGGCTCCCTGACCTCTTTCCCTGTCCACTTCCCTTACTGTGTGGTGGCAGTCAATCAATCAGTCTCAGCCACAGGCAGGCTGGGCTCTGAATAGATGCTCATAAAGTGAGCGCAGTTCATTCTATGCCCTGAAGGAGGCAGGGATCATGTGGGAAAAAAATTGTGTGATCATGTAATTAAAGACTGACTCATAATGCATATGCACATGGCAGCTGAATTAAAGTCGCACTAGTGATTTTAATTCTGGCATCTCCAATTTTTTGTGTTCTTGTTTTTCCAACTTTTGCAGTGTTCTTTTAACATAATTGTCTATACAGCATATAAATGAGGAGGGTGTCTCCCATTAAGTTTAACAGATGAGATACAATCACTTATTATGGGTACTGAGATGAAACCAAAGACCAGTTTCAAATCTACAACCCTGTCCACAAAAGTCATAGGTTAAGACAACTGTAGATGAATGTGCACTGCTTTTAGCTGAATGCCTTGCGTGTGTCTCCTTGACCGCAGCAATCCATGAACTCTCAAGTTTGAGGTGACAGAGGTACCATCAGCTCTCATCATGGACTAAGAGCTCCCACATTTTAAGAATGGATGTTGGCCTTCTTTAGAGTCTTCTTTTAATGTTTTCTTGGTCTAATGACTGCTTCTTGGAGCAGCTAATCATGGTATCCACAAGGGGAGAGACAATTCTTGGTTTAGTACTGGCACACTTGATCTGGTCCAAGAGGTAAATATTGCTGAATCACTCATTAATAGCAACCACAATGTACGTAAATTTAACATCCTTGTACGAAGGAAATACCCAAGAAACCCGCCACAGTAGCATATAATTTCAACAGGGGTAACCACACAAAAATGAAGAAACTAATTAAACAGAAATTAAAAGGGACAGTTACAAGTGTGAAATGCTTTTAAGCTATATGGAAACTGTTTAAAAATTCCATAATAAAGGTCTGAATGAATGTATATCCCAACTAAAATAACAGTAAGAAGACAAAAAAAAATCCACCATAGTTAAACAATGCTATAAGAGCCTGTAAGGGACAAAAATCATCCTTGAAAAACTGGAACACAAATCCTACTCAGGAAAATATAAAGGAAACTAAACTCCAGCAAGTCAAGTATAAAAATGCAGGCAGGCCAAAAAAGACTTTGAAAAGCAACTAGCTTAAGACACAAAAACGAACAGCAAAAAAAAATTTCGTACATCAGAAGCAGGGAGCCTGCCAAACAATCAGGGGGGCATTGGACAATCAAGATTCTAAGGGAGCACTCAAAGACAACAAGACCACTGCAGGCAGGGGCATAATTACACGTGGAACCAGGCCAACCCACTTGGCCAACAGGCCTGCCCACCCCTGCTCACCATAGTACATGGCAGTGTCATAAGTTTCATGACCACAGACCAGCCAGCAGCAGGTGGCCAAAGCCATAAGTGGCACTGCTGTGGGGAGAGGAGTGGGGGTGGGCTGCTCTCCATCCACACTGTCTCACAGCTCCAGTTCCGGACAACCACTGAGGCCTTGCTAGACAACTGGAACATTGTCAGGAAGCTTCTGGTCACATGAATGGAAGCAGGACTGACCAGGCCTACCCTGGAGACTCAGGGGCCTGGCCAGAAAACAGGGACTAGTTATGCCTCTGGTTGCAGAGATCATTAATTCTTTGCATCAATCTTTACTGCAGAGGATGTGAAGGAGATTCCTAACACACACAAAAGTCATTATTTTTAGATGACAAATCTGAGTAACTGTCCCAAATTTAGGTGTCACTAGAGAAAGTTTGGAACAAATTGATAAATTAAATGATAGTAAGTCACCACAACCAGATGTTAATCACCAAAAATTTCTAAAGGAACACAAATATGAAACTGTAGAACTATTAGCTGTGCTATAAAACCTAAATCAGCCTCTGTACAAGATGAGTGGAAGATAGCTAAGGTAATTTTGATTTTTAAAAAGCCTCCAGAGATGATCTTAGCACTTACAGACCAGTAAGTCATGAACTTCAGAATCAGGAAAATAGGTTGAAGTCATAGTAAATAACAATTATCAGAAACATAGAAAAACACAATATGTTAGGGAAGAATAAAGAACTTTTATAAAGCGAAATCATATTCCACCGATCTATTAGAATTGAGGCAGTCGACAAGAATGTGGACAAGTGTGATCCAGTTGATACAGTGTAATTTCAGAAAGAATTTGTCAAGATTCCACAATAAAGGCTCTTAAGCAAACTAAGGAGTCATGAGATAACAGAGAAAGTCCTCTCATGGCTCGGTAACTGATGAAAAGATAGGAAGCAAAGGGTAGGAATAAATTATCAGTTTTCACAGTGGAGAATGGTAAGAAGAAGGGTTCCCCCCAGGATTTGTACTGAGACATCAGCAATTGACATACTGATAAATGATCTGGAAGAGGAGGTGAATAGCGAGGTGTTAAAATTTGCAGATGATTCTAAATTGCTTCAGATAGTTAAGTCCAAAGCCGACTGTGAAGAGTTGCAAAAGAATCTCACTACACTGGGTGACTAGGCAATAAAATGACAGATGAAATTCAGTGTTGATAAGTGCCAAGCACATTGGAAAAAATAATCCCAACCATACTTACAAAATTATGGAGTCCATTAGCTGTTACTGCTCAAGAAAGATATCTTGAAGTCATTACGGATGGTTCTCTGAAAACATCCGCTAAATGTGCAGCAGCTGTCAAAAGAGCTAATAGCCTGTTAGGAGACGTTGAGAAATGAATATATGACAGAAAATATCATAATGCCATATATAAATCCATGATATGTCCACACCTGAAATACTGCATGCAGTTCTGGTGACCCCTATCTCAGAAAAGATACATTAGATTTGAAAAAGATACAGAGACGGGCAATAAAAAGTATTAGATATATGGAACAGCTTCCTATGAGGAGAGTCAAAAGACTGGGATTGTTCAGTTTACAAAAGAGATTACTAGGGAAGAACTGTGAGAAAGATCAATAAAATCATGAATGCTATGCAGTAAAAATGTTATTTACCTCTTCACATAACAGACAACCCAGAGATTACATAGTGAAATTCATTCTTCACACAATGAATGTCAGCCTGTGGGACTCATCGCCAGGGGATGTTGTGAAAGCCAAGAGTACAGCTGGGTTCCGAAAAGAATTAGATAAATTCATGAAGGCCTACCACCAGCTATTAGCAACCCCATGCTCTGGTTGTCTTGAAGCCAAGACTGGATGATAAGGGATGGATCACCCAATAATAGACCTATTCTGTTGATTCTCTCTCTGAAGTACTGGGTACTGGCCGCTGTTGGAAGGCAGGATAATAAGTTATATGGACCATTGGTCTGACCCACTATGGCCATTCCTTTGTTTTTATCGCCCTAAAAAGAGTTCCAATCTGCATTTTTCTGTAAAAGATGGTCTTCAGGCTATGGGTCACATGGCCACACTATCTCAGCTGTGGTCTCACTATAAAGGCTCAATGTTGCAGCACTGAAGAACCTCAGTGTTTAGAACCAAATATTGCCATTTACTTCCTATTTTCTGCCACAGACACGATAAATGGAATTGGTCCAAATTTTTATGTGACATTGATAAGAAATCCACTTATAGCAGCCATAGCGGAGCACTGTGATGATGACTGCATAGTAAACATCAATTTTTGTTTACAGTTTGACACCTTGTTTCTTCCAGAGACAATGCTGAAGTTTTCCCAAGGCATCACTGGCTGCACCAAAGTGCCTCTGATTGTCATCTTCAAACACTGCCTTTTGTGAAATGACACTGTCTAGGTAGCAAAACCTGTCAATAATTTTGAGTCCTATATTATGAATGAACACACTTGAGTAGTTGCAGTAGTTCCTGGCTGAGGCTGCGTCATGACTTCTCTCTTCTTTAGGCTGATGATTAAGCCATAAGGTGTTGCTGCACACTCAAAGCAGTCAGTATATGTTCCTGGGATTATGAACTAATGAAGCATAATCATTTGCAAACCATAATTCACAAATAATTGTCTTCCTAACTTATGTCCTCACATTCAGGTGATGCAGACTCAAGACATCTTCATCCATACAGAAGTGCAAGGAGGCAACCAAAGAGCTGCATGCAGCTCCAGAGCCACAGGTTGCAGACCCCTGACCTGGAGGTGCAATTGTTATTATTGCAGTTGACAATGGAACAAACTGAAGAAAGAGGTTCAAAGCCTTGGCAAAGTCACAGACAAACCAGGACCACTGTTTTTCCTTCAGCCCACTCCTCTCCAGTCATTTGGAGGTACATAATAGCTACAAATAATTACAGTCTGCGCATTCATAAACCAAGATGCAGGCACAGTTTAGGACAACACACTATACACTGCAACAAGAAAAAAGAGCTTTCAAAATCCACATCCTCTGGCCCACCTATGAGAGAAAATGTATCTGACAGAGAACAACACTCTTGGCTTTGGTAGGAAAATCAGGTCTTCACAGCAAGTCCATGCTGAACTCACCATAAAATGGCTGTGGGTCTGAAATGATCTATGGAGTGTCTGCTCACTCCTCCCCATAAATAATTGCCTTGTCAAGGACTGGAGGTGACATTGATTGTCATGTAATTTCTTGGGCTGGTTCCTTGGCAAAAAAAAAAAAAAAGAACCACCTCTTTCTAAAGCCCAGTGCCCCTCCCTCTCTCCTCTGGGGAATGCCAGCTTTTCTTTACACGCCTGACAAGGCAATAAAGCAACCTGCTATTCTACCCGGTGTATTGGCTCAGAAATGGGATCTGCCTGCTGAAAGGCAGCTGAGGCGAGAACAGGCTTCCCGGATTTGGCTCGGATCTGCTCCTCCGTCCCTGAGGAGTGGCAGGGGCCGGCTCTGAAGGTGGCCAGGGAAGAAGAAACCAGTCATCCGAGCAGCCCCACCCTGGGGCCGCAGCAGGAGTGTCAGCACCTCCTTCGGGACCAGCCTGGGTACCCGCTAGCTGCGGGATGCGGATCCGCCGCAGCAAATCCCACAGGGGCCCATCAAGGCGAGGGGGGCAGCTTGCGGGGGGCGCCCCCAAAGCCTTCTCGGGCCCCGTGTGTCAGTTGTAGCCGGGGAGGGGCAGAGCGGAGGAAGCCACCGCCCCAGCCCAGCCACTGGCAGCTCGTCTCCCTCCCTCCTTCCAGGCGAGAGATCCGCACCCCCACACCACCACCCCGGCTGGCCTGGTTTTAAAAAGTCTCTTTTCATTTGGGCAGCGGGCCTGGGGTGGGGCTGCATGTGCAGAGGAGCTAGTAAGAGCCCCCCCCCCCATCCTTTCACACACACCCCCCAACCTGCTGAGGGCTGGAGACAGCCCGGGTGCAACCAGGCAGCTGGCGGAGCTGGGTGTGCCCGGCTCCTATATTACGATAAACTGACAAGGGGAAGAAGCAAATCCCAGCAGATCCGGGCCCCCCTCTTCAGTGCCGGCTTCCCCGGTGCCTCCCGCCCTTTGCTGTCTGATCCGCAGAGCCCGGCGGCCGCCCTCCCCTTTCAGCACCAAGGAGAGCTCCCGCCTCGTCTCTCTGCCCGCAGCCGCGGCTTGGGGGCGGCGACGGCCTGGCCTTGGGCCAAGATAGGCTAAGGCCTCAAAGCCTAGAGCACTGATTGCCAGCCCTTTTCAGGCTGGGGACCCTTTTTTAACCAAAAAAAAAAAAAAAATCTTTGGGTGTGTTCACACAGCAGTCTTATTTCGAAACAACAGAAGTTGTTTCAAAATAAGAAAGGCCATGTTCACACGACACACTGTTGTTTTGAAACAACGGGTTCCATTGTTTCGAAACAACGGCGTTGTTTCGAAACAACTTAAACCCCATGTGGAGGTGAAACAACATGGTTTCAAAATGATTGTTTCAAAACAATGCCATCCAATTGTTTTGAAACAACGGTGACTTGTTTCAAAGTAACTGTTGTCTGAACCTGCTATTTTGATTCATGCTTTTTTCCTTAATTCGAATTAACTAACTGTTAATTTGAATTAACTTATTTCGAAATAAGGCGTTATTTCAATACAAGTTGTATCGAAACAACGTGTATCGAAATACCCCCCTGTGTGTGAACATAGCCTTTGCAACCCCCCCCCTCCCCCCGGCTGATTTGGTAATCCGCCCTGCATCACTGGGACAGCCAGCCAGCAGCACTGCCACCAGCATTGCCCATGCCGCTGGGGAGCCAAGCCACAGCAGTTATGGCCCCCTGCCCTTGCCACTGCCAGGGAGCTGCCACGGCCCCATCCCCCTGCCAGGACCTGGTCACGGGCGGGGAGAGGCAGCCCTGGTGGGGAGCATCAGGGCTGCAGCTGGATTCCCATCCTGGTAGGAAGAGGCTCTGCAGACCCCCTGCAACATGTCTGCGGACTCTTCGGGGTCCCCGGACCACAGGTTGGGAACCACTGGACTAGAGCTCCACTAATCCTGGGAGGGCCCTACCCCTGAGAATTTAAACTGGGAGATTCACGCTGGGTCCCTGTGGCAGAGTGGGGGGATGCTTGGGATTTTCTTGGGAGTGTTAGGTGCTGTGCCTCAGTTTCCCTTGTTTGCTGTTCATTTATGCTTGTCAGAGGCTGCCTTAGGCAATTGGGGGCCCTAATTGAGGGCCCTTTATGGGCCCTCCTATAGGCCCCCATTGCCAGTCTCCCTGGGCCCCCACTGCCACCCTATCCCCCCCATGGTCCCAATTCATGGACATTCTGGGCCAGAGGCTGTGCTGCCAGCCTGCCCACCTGGTGTCTCTGCACTGGGGGTGCAGGAGCACTCCCTGCCTGCCCCCAGCCGACCACACCTCCACAGTGGGAGGAGAGCAGTTGGCACCACACTGTGGCTTGCCAGGAGCGGGCCCCCCCCCAGAGCAGCATGCTCCAAAGAGTTCAGGCTGCTTCACCTCTGGCCAGCCTTGGCCCTGGATCAGGCCTGTTCAGGCCTGGGGTGGCTGGGGCTGAAGCAGCCCAAACTCTCCAGAGCAGAACTCTCCAAGGGGCCCCACTACCAGCAAGCCATAACACCGTGCCAGTCACTATCTTCCCTCCTCCTGGGGAGGCACAGCTGGTTGGGTGTACATGGGGAGAGCTGCTCTGCCCCTCCTGGAGAGACACCGACCATGCAGGCAGGCAGTGCAGCTGCTGGCCCTGGCAGTCTGCAGTGCCCTTTTCCCCCACCACCCCGCGGCACCAGCACAAGAGTAAATGAAGCAGGCAATCTCTATGGGGCCCCCTTAACTGCTCGGGACCCTATGCAACTGCCTGCTTCACTTACTCCAAAAGCCACCTCTGATTCTGCTGATGAAATCTGAGTGCATGATTATTACAGGGACCACCAGAGGGTGGGCAGGCCCCTCCCAGCCACACATAGGCAAACGTAGCCAGGTCCCCACTTCCAGACCAACTAGTCACACAGGGTGCAGCTGGTCATGACCAAGGGGTAGTATTCACCTAGCACAGGAAAAACACAAAGGAGTAGTGGAGGGGCCTCTCAGCAGCTGGGGGATATGGGAGAACTATGGTGGGGGTCTAAGAAAAAGGACCTTCAGAGCATGGCTCCCTGTGTAGCTATAATCCTAGTTAATCTGCCCGTCAAGTCATCAGGGCTGTAACTACAGCGGGGCCAATGTAGCTTTGCCCCAGGAGTGCCGGAGCAGCTCAATGGAGCCGCCCATTTAAAAGGTGTGTTTTGCAGCACCTGCCCAAAGTGCTGCTAATGGCAAGGGGTGCATTGGGATTGGAACGTGCCCTGGACAGTGGATCACCATGTTACAGCTCTGCAAGTTGTCTATGTTGTTATCCCGAGAACTAATAAACGTTCTGACTTCCACACTGCCTGAGAATCCCTTCTGACTAGGAAGAGGGATGCTGGCCCTTTGTGCCATGGACAAACTCCCTGGGACCCCCCCCCCAGGTTAGGACAAGAAGCTCAGGCAGACGGAGGTTCAGGCAGAGCAGGGACCCTGTGGAGGCTGGATTTGGAAGCTGGCTGTAGTCCTGGGCAGAGACCCTGGTGAACTGAGGGAGACCCCACCCTGGCAGAGTCCTGATCAGCAATGAGCAGAGGGGACCCAGGCCCAGTTCCTGAGAGGCTCTATCATAGTGTCTCAATGAGATGTCATGGCTCAGCGCAGCACGCTGGCCTGACTCCAGGCTGCAAGTTCCACAGGAGCAGCCCCAGCCCCTGGAGCACCCATCCCAGCAGCCCCCCTTTCTTCTGACCCCTGCATCACTCAAGAGCCCACAGCTCTCCCTCCTTCCCAAGACACTCAGCCTGCCTTTTATATTCCTCAGCTCACACCATAACAGCAAAAAAGGTTCAATGACTCAACCCAATAATCTTTTACACTGGCAAAGGATGGGTGCACTAGGTGCAGTTTGGCAACTGCTTTCCTGCCATTTTGGTGACTGAACAGTAGTGGATCGGGCACTCTGGGAGCTAAGCTCTCCATCACAGCCCAGCAAGCTGTCTCACCTTCCCTACTTCAAGAGGCTAAAAGACTAAAGCTGCCTTGACAGCACGTCTGAGTGCTGCAAACATGTCCACACTACTGGAAATATATCCAGCCTCCACCTGGCAGCATTGCTTGGTCTAGTGCACTCAACCAACATAAATTAGTATCGCTGCCCTGCTCGAGGTTCTATCACTGATGGAGGAGTCTGGGAAATATAAAATAGAAACTCAAAAGCAAGAACATTGGGGTGTGTTGCACCAGCCAATATACACTAATGCAACGTGCAGAGGCAATACAATGCAGACAACTGTTACTGCTGAAACAATTCAGAAAACCTTTGACTTCGCCCTCCCCTTATCAGAGTGGTCCTAAAATGTGTCAAAAACGCATCTCTGCATCTTTTCCAGGTTGCACCAGCAGAGCTTTCAGCCCCACCAGGCTTTTCATGTAAGACATAACAGACTTGACACGGACCGTACTATTAAAATTAAAAGAAGGGGGGGAGAGGCAGCCAAGGCCTGATTTCCATTTCAAACTCCACCGTGGCACTTTGGGCTCCAGCACCATTGGTGGATCAATATTTAATGCTTGGAGCTTCTGGCTCCGCAGGAGTCATGTCAGGGGACCTCCAGAGCCAATCTGCTTGGGTGGAGGAGTGATAATTATTCATGGGCTCCTGCCTCTTGCTCCTTCTCTTGCACAGCCCCACGCTGCTGACTCAGTGCCTTATTCAGTCTTCTCGCTCCCTCCCCACTGCTGGAGCCGGACCCCTTTGTCTTCACAGCCTCTGAGCCTCTGCACACCCCAGCATGGCTAAAACAGCAATGGGTAAGAAATTGCATCTCTTTCTCTTCAGCAATGCAACGGCCGCGCTTTCCTAGGACCAGGCGCTGTCCAGGGTGCTGTCTGAGAGGCATAATGAAGCCAAGACAATGTCAAACCTTTTTTTTTTTCTCTTTTTTTAATCCAAAAACGGGGTGGGGGGAGCCCCGGGCTCTTTGGAAGTCCGAGCCTGAGCTCTGATCACAACCTGCTCTGGGGGATTGGGACAAATACATGGAAACTGAATGCTCATTTCAGGAGGGGGTATTTGGTTTTAAGGAGTGGCACCCATGCCAGCTCGGAAATGTGGGACGTGGGGGTTTCCTCGCCAGGTCTGTGGGTGATGAGTGCTGGGATGGTCTGGCCATGTGAAAAGCAAAACAGCTGCAGAGTGACACTGATCCTTTTGGTGGCTGCAGGTGGCTCTAGCTACTTTATTTAGAGGGAGGATGTTGCGAAATTTGAGGAATAAGCTGCTCGCCCTGTTGTTTAAGGAGGGGGGGGGGGAGTCTTTGTGCACCGCCGCCCAGGGGGCCTGGGGAGAGGCATCTGCAGCGCCCGGCTCCAGCACAATGCGGACAGAGAGACAGACAGACAGACGGGCCCCACCCATAGGGCTGCTGCTGGCTCCTCTCAGGCACGCCAGGGAGGGGCCCTCGCCCTGCCAGCCGCCCCACTCCACTTAGAAATGAAGAGAGAGGCAATCAAAGCAAAGGCGGAGAACCCCAAACTGCTTTTGAAGGAGCCACTCTCCTCCCTGATCTAAAGCAAGCCTCTTGCACCTGACCTACCCCTGCAGTCTGACTGTACAAAAAAAAGAAAAAAAGTAGGTCATTGCACAAGAAACGTTTCCCCCTCCGATGAGGGTTGCTTTTCTCTAAAGATCACAGCAGCTTCCACACCCACACCCCCACACACACACCCTCTTTTGTCAGGAGTGAAGGGTGTCCTGCATCTCTCTTTTCTGACTTTTTACATTTAAGAAAAGCAAACGGTGTGGCCACGCCCCACTCGCTCATTCTTTCTCTCTTTATGTGACTGTTCATCGTTGGGGGCTTTGCCTCACCCCTAATTCCCTGGGGTAGCTGAGCAGGAGAAGACAAGAAAGCCGGGCTTGCAAGAGCCTTCAGAGAGCCATGTCTGCAGCCTCAGACTATAGGGAGCACCTCAGCCAGACATTTTAGCTGCTAGGTCCACTGCTGAAGTAGGGGGACAGGCTCATTAAAGGGAATTTTCTAGACTTTATTGAACCTTCTGGACAATCAGAACTAGCTAGAGCTAAAATTAAGAGGCACAACTAGGATATTCTCCCCCCCTCCCTTTTGTGTAACTGACTGCAATGGATGGGAGGAAACAGAGGTTACAGAAAGGGTGTGGAAAAGATAAATGCATTAGCCACCTAAGCATTCTTCTAAAGGATTCCCTTATCATCCAATTGCTTTCTGCTTTCTTTGGAAAGGGGAAGAATGTGGATGAGGACTTAGAAAAACCACCTAGTTTCAAAACACTTTCCTATTTAAACACCCCTATGCTCAGAACAGCTACAATGAATAATGGAGAGATTTAAACTCTTTTATCCAGCCTGGGGAAAGAAGCCAAACCCGTCTACTCACTGCTGAATCTCTGTGTAATAATCCTGTGTCATCCTTGATCATTTGTCTAAAGTTAACATGAATTCTTCATACACAGTCTCTATATTTGAAAACAACAGTATACTGTTTCCTTGATCTTAGAAGAGCCATGTGGGTAGAAAGGATTCTTAACCTGGCATTATCACCTCTAGGGAAAAGGCCAGGGATGGCTATAGATGCAAACAGACTGAGACATGAGCTGTGGGAGTCTGGCCAGCCCTGCAGTGCTCAGCCGCCATACCCTCCCCATTGCAGCAATCTAGTAATCAGTATTGATAATTTGTAGTCAGTTGGAGACTGATCACTGCAGAAGGCCCTGTTAGGAATTCTGTTGCCATGGAAGAAAGGGCTCTTCAGTCTTTGATTAATGATCCCAGCCATCTTCAGATATATAGGTTTCTGAAGCAGGCAGTGGTTGGAATCTAGATTCACCCAGAGACTGATTGACTAATCTTCCAGCCTGCCTATTAATTAGGTCATGATGAGTGAACCTCTTATTTGCTTTCCCAAACAAACACAGATATATATTTTTTGAACTTTCTCAAAATATGAATTGCCTTAGAGTTTTTGAAGAGCTGATTTTTTTAGCTATTTGATTAAGGATTAAATAGCTTTTCTATAAACTCACAAGGGAGTAATGGCTCTATGAGGCATTTCTATAATCTTTGCTTTTTTCCAGACTTTTGACTTTAGAAAGTACTTCAGATGCTAAAATATAACAGAATTTTTCATCAACTCCAAGGGCTTGCTTCTATAAAAAGTAATGCAAAAGGATTTTTTTTTCCTTCAGTGAATAAGCTTTAGTTCTACCTGGAAAAGGGGTTATTTCCAATCTTGCAAGTTTCCAGTTGCTGTTAAATAAGCCACACCTGGTCTGGATTAAGGCATGAAATTTTTACCCAGTTGTCCATTGATGAGAATGGCAGTGCTTTAATTCATTTCCAACTGTATTTATTACAAAGCACTAAATAAGGCCAACTCATCTCAGCACTGGGGTCAATTAGCAAAACTCTCATCAGCTTAAGCTGTGCAGGATCAGACTTCCATAATGCTTATGACCCCAGTCCAGTAAGGTATTGCATCAGGTGCCCAATTTTAAGCATATGAATAGTCCTTTTGACTTCAGTGGAACTAAGTGTGCTCTTAAACTAAAGCTTTTGCCTATATTCTGCAATAGTAAGGTAACACTGGACCTATTTCTGAACTCTTTACTCTAGAGAAATTTCCTTTAAACATCAGCAGGAATTTTGTTAAAGTGAAAAACTCAGGCTCTAGGCCCCAATATGCTTTTACTAGGGGCTAAATGGGTCCCTTCTTTGCACCCCCACCTCCATGCTGTTGCCAGCGCCTCAGTCTGCACATCCCTTCCCTCCATGCTGCTGCCAGCATCTAGGCACTGGAAAGAGCCAGACACTCAGAAGGGAAGGAGCTCTTCCCAGGAAGCAGGAGAAGGGATGAGGGATTCCCTCAGGAGCAATATGGTAAGTGAGGGAGGGAAGAAATTCCTGGGACCAGGCATTGGTGTGGACTAATGGCTGGCCTGGATTCCCTGGAAGGGGCTACATAGAAATGGGAGAGGGGGTGCTGCTTTCAGGCTCCCACTGCACTGAGGCCAAAAGCTGTCTCCAGTCCTGAAGGAGAGAAGGCAAGGCTGGGAGCTGTGCCCCCCTCCTCTGGACCCCTAAAGCTGAATATAGGGGACCCACACCCAGCCCTGATGCAGTGAGAGCTTCCAAGTTCTCTGGTCTACCCGGCTGGACAATTCTTAAAAGGATTGCCATTCTCTCGGAATTGCGCTCTTGTTAGTAAGGGAGGGTGGACAGGGCAGAGCCAGGGGGACTTCTCAGGCTTGTGGGGGTGCAGAGCCCAGAATAAGGGCTAGAATAGATGTATCCTGTGGGGGTGGGGGCTACTGCTGCCCCCAACTCCTGCTGCAGCTGCAAAGGCTGAGACAGTGAAGCTGAAAAACCTGCCTCCAGCAGCTGTGAAGAAGTCAGGGAGAAGGGGCAGGCATGCCTTGTGGTAACCTGTTGCCACCCCTTCTTGCCCCCCGTCCTAGCTCTGGTGTCCTGCTACTGCTTGTGGCATGGCATGCAGTGGGAATGTCACTGCTGCCTTACAGTGAAGAGAGACAACAGAGCAGCACAGCTCCATATCTTAAGCCCTTCTCCTGTTACATCCTCCAGAGCCCCCCCATGCTCTCCACTGGCCCTGCAGCTCAGTTACCTGCCTGAGTGGTGAGCACTCAATGTGAGCCTGGTGAGTGTAGGGCCAGCAGCCTCCCGATTCCTCCAACTCCTCCCACACATAGAGAGTCCCATGAACTGCCTTCTTCCCCCAACAGCCAGACACTCTCAGTGTGCCCTCACTAGGGACCAGTCTCAACTTTGGCAAAGCCAAGTTGATGCTGATTCCAGTCAGATTTTTAAATCTTCAGGGAGCTGCCCCTCCAGGCTTTCTGCTGAAGGGGCTGAGGCTGAAAAGTTGCCTCCAACCCTGAAAGAGTTGAGAAGGGCAAGGCCTGAAGCTGTGACCCCCCCCACCCCCTCCCTGCCCTCTAAAGCTGCACATAGGAGGCCTCACCCCATCTTAGGTGTAGCCTGGACTTCCAAGTTTGCTGACTTACTGTACCTGGCTGGGATAGGGAATTCTCTCAGCACTGCAGTATGGTAAGTAACCGAGAGTGGGAGCCAGGGGGACTCCTGGAGCTGCAGAGCTGGGTGGGCTAAGGGTTTGATAGATCCTGTTCAGGTGGGAGTTCCCCCAAGTTTCCTGCTTTGGGGCTGAAGCTGCCTCCAGCCCTGAAGAAGCTGGGGAGGGGACAGGGCTGGGGCCTGAGACCACCTCCTCTCCCTCAATCTCTGAAATGGCCACTGCTGCCCAGCAGAGAAGAGAGGGGAAAAGCATTTCTTGAATCCTCAAATGTGACTCTGCATCTTAAAAAAAAAAAAAAAAAAAAAAAAAAAAATCAAAAACACAATAACAACAGTCAAAAGCAGGGCAAGCACTTTTTTACCAGTAAGAACGATCTATGTTAACAATGCCTCCCCTGCAAAAATACAGAACAAAACTGGCCCTGCAAAGCTCAACTGCCTGAGCAGTGAGCACGCACCACTCACTGAGTAAGAGGAGGAAGGGGGTGTCAAAGCAAAGCCTATATTTGCACCCACTGACCCCCATCCTACAACTACAGATCCCCCTCCTCTGAGCCGCTCAGGGGTGGTACCAGGACACATCCTTCCCTGTGCAGCTGGGGGGGGGGCATAAATGTAAGGTTGGCCCCCTGGTGCCAGAGATCCTTGGTACGCCATTGATGTGATATCATTAGAACTCAGGAATGAGTCTGAAAAGCCTAAACTAGTTTCCCTACTTTGTGTCTTATACATTAAAAGGCAATTTTAACATGTTCAGACACAAAAATCTCCTTCTGATCCTGTTCTCTCATCTGCATAATTTTGATAAGAGGTTGTCTAATAGAAACACACTGAGAAACTGAATAATCCTTCAAAGAATTCAATTTCAAAATAGTAATAATCAATAGAAGGGTGACAGATGGTGGGGGGTAGGATTATACCATCAGAGTTCAACCAATCATACTTTAGCTCCTTTGCATATTTCAGTCATATTGCTTAAAATGGTATAAAAGTAGTCCAGTTTTTCATCTATTAAAAACATATTTTCTTCTGATGGATTGAGTTGTATATACATCCTGAAGATTATGTAATGATTGTTAAATATGTATTCCCCAAATACCAGCATACAGCAGTATTGATATATCCAGTAAATTAATGTGGATATGATGATATTAATATATTGTTTAATATAACTGTTCAAATTACATTTTATAACATTTATAATGTAACTATATTGTATAAATATTTTAAGAACTCAAGGTCTGATCCTACAAAGTGCTGAGCACTGTGGCCATCATCCAGCAGGACACTAAGATGAATGTTTAACCCAAAGCCCTATTGCTGTCAAAGGGACAACTTGTGTGTTTAAAGTTAGATTTGTGGCTAAGCACCAGGATGAACTAGAGCCAAAAATAGGTTCCTGCCCATTATTTTACAGAATCAATTGTACAAATCTACCAAACCTTCACAGTTTTCATCTTATAAAAGTGAGTTCAACTTTTTTATAACCCTTAATGTCAGACAATTAGAGTTAATATTCAAAATAATAGATCAATGGAAATCAATTGCTTAAGAGAACCAAGAGTCCAGTGAAGTTATGGAGAGTTTTGCTTGAATTGGGTGGGATCCGACCCTATAATTCTAAAGCTACCATTAGAAATGCTTTCAGGTTCTGTTATTATCAAAATTGAATTATTTGAGATTTTTGGTCATCAAAAATCTGCTGCCCAATACTAGTCGTTAGAGAAATGGCATTGTATGTATAGTCACTTCCTGTTTTAAAAAAAGTAAGTCTTAATTTTCTTGTGAATTCAGTTGACAATTTGAAAACAATTCATATAGTTCAGAAATTAATGGGTTTCGAAATACCTCATAACTTTTCTTCACATGACACCTGATGTTTCTGGGCATGAATGTGACCTTGTTCATTACATCGTCTCTTACATGACATCACATAAATTTCTGGGCACACAAACACAAAATGCAAAAGCGTGAAAACTTCTCAGAAGTCTACCAATGCACAAATATTTCTGAACCTTTTCATTCCATCCCAAACTGCTTTTATACGATAAGCTTTTCATTTTATACATTCACGTTTATCAATTTTGGCACTTAACAGGTTTTTCATTAGCAAGTAATTTAAGTTTCATTTTTGCTCATTTCTTTGTGTTTGCAATTTAATGCTACATTTCACTAAATTATGTTTTACACAGATATTCTTTATTATTAAATAATGACTAGTTAGATAGCTACAGTGCAAAACTGCTAGAATAGAATTATTTCCCTATAGCAATATTTATTTGTTTAAGAATGAAACTGCTAAATTAGCCCCCAAAGAATTTGTAAAATAATATCCTTACTCAGAATTAATTTCAAAACATGGTATACAGTATTAAGGCTTAATAATCATTCCTAGTATGCATGTAAAATAGCACTTTACAACATCAAACACTTGTAAAAACATTAACCAATTAATCCTCACAATACTCTATAAAGGAGATAAGTATTACTATCCAACTTTTATAGATAGGGAAAACTGGCCACAGCAGGCAAAATTTCACCCTGCCTTGCACCCTGATTATTCCGCCAAAATCAATGGGGTTGTATAAAGTGCAAATCAGGGCAAAAGTCAGCCTGTATGGAATATCCATTTTTGGAGGGCTATTTAATTTAAGTCAATGTGGCCTGATTTTCAGTGATGCTAATTGCCACATCTCCAAGCAAAGTTAGTAGGAGCTGCTGATATTCAACACCTCTGAAAAATCAGTCCCTGGGTTCCTTAAAATTGACATCCAGAAATGGAGCCATCCAAATTTAGTGAACATACCTGAAAATACTTTTCCCCAGTGATCTGCCAAGGAACAAACAATAAGTTAGTGAAAGAGTGACATTTAGAACCCAGGAGAGCTGAGATGTGACCACTAGGCAATGGCCCTCTGGAATCAAAGAGCAAAAAAAGGGTATCTTTGCACAGAGCGGTATCCTCCAAAGCCCTATTAATGTTGAGTATTTAGTTTTCTTAACTAAATCATTGGGCTTCAGGATTCTGAAAACTTGGGTTCCCAGAAGCACTGCCTCCAAAAGCCATATTTTCAGAAAGAATAATCATCATATCACCAGTTAGTGTTAAAAGGCTACTTCTGTGGTCCTGATCTCCGTCAAAACTAAAGCCAACTACTTGTGCAAATAATAAAGAAAAACTGTTTTCTTGTTCTAAATTGTTATACATGAATAAATATAAAAGACTGACTGAGGAGATATGAGCAATTGGCAATTATCTTTGAAAACTCATAGAAGATAGGAAAGATTCCAGAGGACTGAAGGAGAGCAAAATAAGAGAGCCAATCCATAAAAACAGGAACAAGGATAAGCCAGAGATTTACTGATTAATCAGCTTAACTTCTACTACCCAGAAAGATAATGGAGCAAATAATCAATTTTCAGACTTAAGAGCTAAGATGATAAGTAACAGTCAGCATTCATTAATCAAGAACAAGTCATGTAAAACCCACCTAATAACTTTGTTGACAAGGTAACAAATGTTGTGGATAAAATGAAGTGGTAGAGGTAGTATAGCTTGAATTTAATGAGGCTTTTGATACTGTCTCACATAAATTTCTTATAATATAAAGAACATGTGTGCTGGTACTCCATTGATGAAATGGACGGCTACAGGTTCAGCTGGGAGAATGTGGACTCTCCAGAATGAGGGCCAGCCCCTACACCCATGGGAGTCAGTTGGAACTCTGCCACTGACCTCAGCATGAGTAGGACTGAGTCCTATCCTCAAGTGTGTGGGGCCCCTGACATCAGGTAGTTGCTGTAACAGGATCTGCTGTAATTCACAAACACACCTGAGAGTGGTAGGACTGAACCCTAAGGATCCACGTTCCTTTGACACTGCCTAATATGTTCATCTTTGTCAGTATAAACAATAATCCTAGAAAATGTATCCCTCTCTCTCCAGATAGAAGCCAACATCTGGTTATTTTGAAATAAAAGATATTTGGTCCACATGACGTTTTCTTATTTCGAAAGGACAGATCCCGTCCATTCGAAATAAGAACTGCTGTTTTGAAACAGGTTAAACCCCGATTGTTTCGAAACAGCTGTTATTTTGAAACGGCTATTTTGAAATCAGGTCGTTTGGACATGTTGTTTTGAAACAACACCGTTGTTTTGAAACAACACCGTTGTTTCGAAACAACTGTTTTGAAACAACATGTCCAAATGGCTTTATTTCAAAATAACCATTTTGAAATAACAGCTGTTTCAATAGCAGGCTTTCCCTTAATTCGAATTAACTTATTTTGAAATAAGGACTTTATTTTGAAATAAGTCATTTCAAAATCCTTATTTTGAAATAACAGTGTGTGTGTAGACATAGCCTTCAAATTTACAAGTCTACAGTTGTGTCCCCAAATCCATACTGAGGACCTAGAAAACAGCAGCCCAATTTTAAGAGTCACTGATCATTTACAGCTTCCCCTGAAGTTAACAGGTGTTGTAATTGCTCAGCATGTTTGAATCTCAGGAGCATTTTATTCTACATGTGTCTACACATGTCTAGATGTCTACATATGGATGAAGGGGCCTAATTATGGGAATCTGTCTTGGCAAACTGTTGAAACATAATGTGCTTCAGAGTATTATGTAACTAAGCAGTACCTAGCAGGCATATCTGCTTTGTAATGATGTCATTTTCTCTTACATCTATATGCTTTTCTTTTCCTTTCTGAAATCTGATAGTAATGTTAGTCAATGAGTGAAAATGCATTTCGGCTACCCTTAGAGACCTGAGTAATTAAATTGGTACATAGCATTAATATCAAGCATTAGGCTCTATTGAACATTTTTTCATTCTTAGCATATCACTCTAATTTATTAACATATACACATAATAAATAATTGTTCTAATGTGAATCTGTAATCACAGTGAGCGTTATTATAAAGACAAAGAATGGTCTTGTGGTTAAGACACATAACTGAGCCAAAATACCTGTGTTTTGTTCTCAGTTCTGCCACAGGCATCTTGTTTAATTTAGTCAAATGACTTAATTGCTTTATGCCTCATTTTCCTCATCCATAAGATGAGGGTAATGCTAGTCATTTACACTTGGAGTATGGTGTGAAATTAAATTTCTTAATGCATAGAAATGCTTTGAGATACACTCATGTTATACAAGTTTTAAAATATAACCCAGTGATCAGATCAATAAAAATAGTAACTTTCTTCCTTAAGCTGTATTAGTGTTATATTTCTAAAGGGATCTTTATAATCCTTAGGATATCTTTTGGTTGAGAAATATTATATACTCTAATGTTATTGAATAGCATGTGAGTCTCTAAAAACTGGCTATTTACTAAACTCATACTTCGCAATATATTATAAGACTTGTTAAGGTTTATATGTGAATTTAATACTTCTATATACATTTCTAGTGATGACCCCATGGTTATAGCTTTCCATCTCAACACTATTTTCTACCACTTTCTAAATTCCTTTTACAAATAAAATGAAAATATCCTAAAAAATAAAAAAACCTCAGCCAGCTCAGAGCTCCAGTAAATGAGACTCTGCCCCATAAGGACTCAGGCACTGCTGTGCCCCACATGTATTCATGAAACAGTGAAATCAGTATAATATTCTGTAGAGGGATACAAATTAAAATGTTGCACATGAATCAGACCCCATCATTTCTCAAAGCAATTTTGTGGCCATGAAATTTGTTTATATGACCTATTTTTATAACTCCTCCTTAAATATCACAAGTAGCTATTTTGTGTGTATTTATTCTTCTCAAACCTTTCATATGAGCAGAATAATAAATTGACACCATTCAGCATTTTCATAGTCACATGGAAAAACAGTTTCTCTAGATAGTGACAGTGGAGTAAGTCACTGTGCAGAAGACTGCACATGACTCTCCAAAGATTATATTGTAAATCGGTAACACAAAGACTGCATTACTAATATAATAGATATCTTTTCTGATACCTTTAGGTTTTTTAATGCTGTCAAGACTGCAGTCTGACAGTCTGAAGTATCATAGTCTGAAGCGTCATAGTCTGATTTCTTTTTTTATAAAGATAGGTAATAACAACCCACACTCATTGTGGTTTATAAAGAGATTCTTCACCATTTCTTGAAAACCTACTTGTTTCCAAGGAGAATGACTTTTTCCAGGAAAGCAAGATGCTATGTTTAAAAAATTAATAAATACAATATTAATAATTCATTCTTGAAAACATTAATATTAAATTATCCATTTAAATTTTGAATTTAATTAGGGATTCAAGTTACCCAATTCAGTTTATTTACTAGTGAAATTTCAGTAAGGCCAGGAGCTTACCTAGTGAACTCTAGTAAGTACTGGAGGACTCAGTATAAATGTTTTCACCCTCTGGTGGTGGGAGGCCTCTAGAGTAAATATACTAGTGAAAGTCAAATGTAAGTGCTGTACAGATTAATTAACCTCTATACCTTTCACTGATGCATCACAATTTTAGACCATAAAGTTCTGTGCCAAGATGCGAATGAAATTTGAACAACAAACTAAAAACATGCCATCACTGAATGAAAGATATTGCACAAAACAATTAAAGTAAATCTTCAATACAATGTTTTAATACATTACATTAAAAACAACAATAAAATCAACTACATTTAATTTTGTTTAACCTATATGTAATGTTGGTTTTGGATGGAACTTCCTAGGTATTTAAAAAGAGAAAATTGATAAAACAGCTCCATTCAGGTTCTAGAAAGACCTTGAACTCTCATGATCACAAATGCTTCTACCCTTATATCCAGAAGTCTGACCCCTTCTCTTCATTCTCTTCAACTTATTGCTGTTCTGGTCTTGTCTCCCTAACCCCTAGTAATCTCCCAGCTCCTGATTCCATTCTCCTTCCTCAACCAGTCCCAGACTTTCTGTCAAGGCTCCCCATCAGAGTCCCAATCCCTCTCTTGCCCCAGGTCTCAGTCACAGTCAAGATTCCAGACTCCCCATCCTAGTCTCCTTGTTCCAAACTACTCACCCAGCAACTTCTCAATCAATCAATCAATCAATCATAGGGCTGGAAGGGACCTCATGAGATCATCGAGTCCAACCCCCTGGGAATTGAACCCAGGACCTTCCACATGTTAAGCGGAGGTGCTAGCCACTACAGACACACTCTTGTCTCACCTCAGTCTTCCCACACTCCCAGAATGACTCCCACACCATTAATTCCCTCTCTATTATTAGCCCCCAGGTTCCATCTCCCTCTTCACCCATCCATCCCAGAATACTGCTCATCCAAATCTCTCTCTGCTGCCACCCATTTCCAGCTACTGTCCCCTTTCCATTTCAGGAAGGCTGCTTCCATCTCCTTCATGGTGGCTGGGTTCCAGAAGGGGGAACTCAGGACATTAAGCATTCAGTCTCTCCACCCTCAGTTCCTGAACCCAGTGCTACAGTGGCCCCCAGAAGCTTGGAGGAACTAAGCAGGAAAAGTTCTGCTTGCTCTTTGCAGCCCTTGGATGGAGCATGCTCAGTGCACATAGAATTTTCAGGGAATTTATCCAAACACTAACACATCACTACTGAGCATGTGAGAAGATTGAGATGGTATTTTGCAGAGGTTTATAACCTGGCCATTTGGATGGATTTTCACAGAAAAAGCAAAAGGCGCATTCCCAACACAATGGCCAGCCCTATGCCAACTCTCAAGCTCCAGTTCCAAAGTCTGGAGGTCCCATAGCTTGTCAGCTAGATGATTGTAAGCAGCACTCCTTTTTTTTTTACAAAATAAAGGTGACGGTCTTCTCCTTTTCATTGCTGACCCTGCCCCCCCCCCCAGCTCGGCAGTGGGGCCAGCAAAAAAGGTCCCAGTACTCAATACCCTGCATACCATCACAAAAAAAACACAAGTTGTAAGAAGTTTAAAGTGGGCAAACTGTCATATGTTTCCCTAGTCATATTCTGTGAATTAGTTGGACCAGTTTTTGCTGAAACATTCCTAGAAAGTTCATCCTGACCTAGACACCAGGCATAGAAAATTACAGCCCAAATGGATAAAGTTTTAGGAATGAAAAATATTGCGTAATCTGCTGGGTTCCATATCTTCTAATGTGGTGGTGGAGAAAAACAATAGTGTTAGTCTTTGAAAAACATAAATGGTTTTAGCACTATTAATTTGTATAGGATACTCAAATATCTGAAATGTATTAAGAAATAAAAAAAAAATACTTTGGCCAGTTGTCCTTATGGTGTAAATTGATTTAAACGATTGACCACATTAATCACTAGATATTTAAATAACCGTTGGACCAAAGAGAGGCTGTGAGAGAGCGACCTTTTAGTCCAGTGGTTATGGCACCTACCTAGCCCAACTTCAGAATATCCCATATCACAGTGGTTAGAGCTCTCACTTTCTAAGTGGCAAACTTCCATTCAAATCCTTCTCCCCCTCCAGCAGAAAGGGGAAATTTGAACCTGAGTCTCTCGCAACCTAGGTGAGTGCTTTAGAAACTGGAGTGAAAGCTACACAGTGGAAGCCATTACCACCATCTCCTTCCATGAAACTGAGATCTTGTGATTTCCTAGGTGCCGAAAATGTGGGCATTCTGATGGTCAGTTGACCAATGTCTATGTCCCCTTGTGGAAACCACACTCAGTGATTCCACATAGGTCATCACCTATGCCAATGTGTAGCCCCATTCAAGTCAATGGTGCCCAAAGATCTGGGTGCAGGGATCCATTCACGCAGAGTCATTTTCTTGTGAGTGCCATTCCATGCATGGGTAGTCACAATGAAGTTGACAGAAGTAGTCATATGCATAAGTGTTTGCAAGATCAGAGCCTTAGGAATGATCAATAATTTTTAATAATCAAAAATCCATTTCTGAGGGTGATGTTTAAGAACAGGAAACAATCTATAGATATATCATCTGCGAAAGAAGGCAGAGAGATGTCTTAAAAGCCTTGGTTAAGAATACAACAAGGGTCCTTTGGCACTCTTGAAGACTAGCAAATTTATTTATCACATGAGCTTTCACGGGCGAAAAAGTGGAATTTCTCCCATGAAAGCTCATGAGATAAATAAATCAGTTAGTCTTTAAAAGTGCCACAAGACTCCTTGTTTGTTTTGCTGAACTGGACTACCATGGCTACCCCTCTGGAAATTGGTTAAGAATAGCCAATCATGTTTAAAAATACAGTATGCATGAAGTGTTACAGCTCATGCATTTATGCATTTATTTTAGACCTGCAGAAAATCATTGCAGTTCAATTATGCAAATCTGATCAAAGCTATTTGTAATGCAGGAGGATTCTTCCAGCCAGTTGCCCTCATTCTAGTTTTGTTACAGTAATGTAACACTTGAAGGTATCTCACCAACAATCACTTGTCTTCCAGTCAGTTAAATAAAGTTGTTTGCTCCACCAGCTAATCATAGCGAGAAATAAATCTCTCTCCTCAAACTTTTCATATTTTCTGATTAAGGAATTCAATAATGTTTCTCTAATCCTGGTTCTTATTACTGAATGTTTATCTGTGATACATTATAGCAATATAGTATTAGATTCATTTCTTAACAGTAGCAATCAAAATACTTTTCATGCATTTATAAAGAACTGGGAGAATGCACTAACTGAAGTGTAAAGCAATTAATTATTCATAACAAAATATAGAATTAGGTTTTAAATCCTACAGAAAATGAAAGCCATAGAATGACATTAAAATTAGAAGTAGGTCCTAAATGTCACATAATTAACACAGACTCCTATTGTGCTTATCCAGTCCATTGCTAAGATATTGGTGAAATGTTGGACCTGTCAAAGTAAATGGGAGCTTTGCAATGGACTTCAAGGTGGCTAAGAATTCATTCACTTGGTTGCCAATTAAATATTAATTTAATTTGTGAGAGTAAGAATACTGCAGGGCATGGGCCTTAGCAGATAAGTGTACTTGTTCTTTGTGGCTCACATCCTGATGGGGGCACAAACTGCTTCCCTGACATTCTTGATATTGCCACATGTACTGAACTGCATTACTACACTGTACACACACTGCAATCCTCCCCAGCATAACAGAAACAGGAGATTTAACTCTTTTCATCAATATCACACACTTCCAGGAAAATCTTTAAACAACTACCCTCATTTCTCTGTCAGATTTCTTCTGATACCAAAGGATTCCAGTAGCTCCATTACCTCCTAAGCTAGTTTCCTTCCCAAACTATGTAATAAAAGTGTGACACACAAACCTCGTAATGGGAGACATGTCTTTATTTTCTGATATCGTCTGACATGGGTCAAGGTTAGACCCATCACATGGCAGAGGTTAGCACCTACTCACTCCAGAGGCTGTTGTTACTTTCAGTAGTCTGAAATTGCAAGCTTTACTAAACAACAAAAAGTAAGTTCTACACACAAATAAAATCATCCAGAGTTTTGTTTGGATTTCTTTGGTCCATATAGACATTTCCAAATATACTAGCCTCTGGTTCTCACATTTTGCTCTAAAATCTGCATGTTAGTCTTGTTCAGTAAAACAAGGAATCACTTTTAAGGAGTCCTGTGACTATACAGACTTTCAGAACCACATTGCTGAATTCTAGTGAACATATAGTGAATTTGGTTGTGTAGAATTTTTTGTACCAATGCACTGTTACCACACTAAGAGTTTTCATTCTGCTCTTTACACCCTCACCTTTCAGCACTAACAGGTATGAGTTTACATTGCCACATTGTGAATTCATCACATAAGTACTTTCAGTCTTTCATCTATTTCCATATTTTAGGGTTATAGAGGACTAGCAGCACATTCTGTATGGTCAGGTGCTGTTGATTCTCCTAGAGTGAAATCCTGGGCCCATAGAAGTCAATGGGAGTTTTGCCCTTGACCACAACAGGAACAAGATTTCACTTTTGTCTTAATAGCATTTCTGATGTGGAGTATTTGAAAACAAAGTCCACATAGGGTCTCTTGTGGTTTTATGTCATTCAGAATGATCCCATGTTCTTAAATGCTGAGAATGTGCATCCAAACTGTGAATGCAGATAACACTGAAGTTCCATCTGGGTGCCCAGTTTTTAATCTGGCAAATGAACCACAGTTAAGATTCCTGCCCCCTCCCCTCACCCCAGCCCCAGTTATCCTCAGGTTTTTGCCTAGAAGGACCATTATTTCCCTGAGAATGGCATCCGCTTTTTACATGGGTGGTGGAACCTGGCTATATGTATATCTTTACATACTTTGTGCAGTGCTGTCAAACTTATTCAAAACAGCAAGAGTTTTGCACCAAAAGAAGTTTTTCCTATAGATAAATATAAGCGCATGCTTATGTGTTCTCATAAGTTGTTTTCCTGAATCAGGGCCTCAACTTGTCTACCACCAAAACATTGTACTGCTTTCCCTGTACCTTATTATGAAAGCAGTGTAGACCCCCCCCCCCCGTCCACCCAGTGGGGAGGCAGAAAGAGCTATACCAATATAAAGACCTGTAGATTGGTATAGCTATTTCAGTGCAGGAAGGAAAATAAACTATACTTGTAAACCAAGCCTTTTAACACCAATATAACTGCATCTACACAAGGGGTGGTAGTAATAATAATACAAATCACACTTCTAACCAACATAAGAACATAACAGTAAGAACTGCCAAACTGTGTCAAACAAATGATCCATACTGGCCAGGGTACTTTTTTTCTGACAAGTTCCAAAGGAACAGCCATGCCAATCTAGTTCTGTAAAACAAACAAGTAATCCTGTGGCACTTAAAAATTAACAAGTTTATTTATTGCATGAGCTTTCATGGGAGAAAATCACACTTTGTCAGGCACGTTGAAGATGTGGGAACTTAAAGAAAGGGAGGAATAGATGCAGGAAAGTGTAAGTCATGTGATCAGTCACGCTAACAGCAAATGAAATTAGTTGTTAAGATTCAAACGCTGGGGAACAGCATATAGAGGAAGATGAGAAAAAAAATCCAAAGTCCCTATTAAGCCCTGAAGCAATGCAGTCAAATCTGCAAAGAAGTTCAAGCTCTGCAGCTTCTCTTTGAAGCCTTGATCTGGTATTCATCTGTCTGAACACTGTAATTAGTAAATCATCAATGGAGTGATCAAGGAGATTGAAATGCTCACCCACTGGATTTTGAATGGTGTGATTTTTGGTGTCAGATTCTGCTTCTAAGTTCCCTCATCTTCAAAGCATCTGATGAAGTGGGATTTTCTCCCACAAAAGCTCATGCAATAAATAAATTTGTTAGTCTTTAAGTGCCATATGACTCCTTGTTTGTTTTCTGATAATGACCAATGCCAGGTGGTCTCACTCCAAAAACTGGGAGTAGAACAGGTCTAAGTAAAAATTCAGCTAGAGCCTTCACTAACTGCCATAGTCTGCTACGTGTCATTTATTGTTTTGTTCTGGCATATATATTTAATATACAATTATTGATTAACATGTTAGAATGAATATAGTTTAATCACTTAAATACAATCCTTATATTTGACAGTTGGAAACATATACCCACCTCTGAACTAACTTTTCTTTTTCAAAATGATGGGATGTCTTATCTAAAATATGCTACTGATTCAGATTTCCATTCAAAATGGGATTTGTTAAAATCTCAACTTATGTTATCAATCAAATTCTGATATTTCATCAACAGTGATGGAAGAATGCAATAGTAACTTAAGTATGAAAGGAAATAGTCACACATATTTGGCTTTTAGATTAAGTATGTTTCATGCAGAATGCCTAAAATTAGACTAATCAAATTTATGTCACATTACAGAAATCATTTTCTGAAAATAACTCGAACTTGCATGGTAACACTGCTTTTTTAAGACACTCTAAAATGGAAGTTTTTCATTGACAGATCTAGGTTAACCTGAGGCATTACTTTCACAGCTCTTACAGCAATATATTATCTCTAAAATGGATTCTCTAGATAATTATGATGTGAAAGTAATAGGAGCCAGGTTTGACCCTGAATATAATCTTTCAGCAAGCACTGAACATTTCTAATTATGCAAAAATAAAAATCAAAAGCTTGCCTTTATTGCAATCTATAATGTCATTAATTCTACACATTAATAGAAATTTCTATTTAGCTGACTGCACTCAAAGCTAAATTTGTCTAAAACAAACAGAGAAATACACCACATAATTTAATTTAGCAGCTCAATTTCAGTGCCTGGCATTGCAATGAAGTTGAACGCTTACAATGGTGGTTTCAACACATAGTTTTAAAAGTGATAAAAAGCAGTCTGAAGAGATTTTAAAATATGTATTTAAGAATAGGAGACGATGGATACTAATCAGAAATTTAGTTATAATAACTATTCAACATACAACATTCATCCTAAATATAAGAAATACATTTTCCAGACCAGTATTCCAGTTACAGATCAACTAAAAACAACTATTTGGATCTGAAGTTCCAAAGGGATAGCCACATTAGTATAGTTATGCAACAAAGTGGGATTTTCTCCCCTGAAAGCTCATGCGATAAATAAATTTGTTGGTCTTTAAAAGTGCCACCAGACTCTTTGTTTATTTGGATCTGGTTTCTGACCCAGATCCTCAGCTCCTGTAAATTGGCACAGCTTCATCAATTTGATTGAACTATGCCATTTCACACCAGTTAAGGATGTGACCCTAAAGCCTGATAATAGCAACTGAGCAAGAACAGTATTGTTATTATTTAGCAGTATTGTTTATTTGTATTGCTGTAGCACATAGGAGCCCAAGTCATGGACCAGGAATTCTTTGTACTAGGTACTGTACAAATACAGAACAAAAAACTGGTCCTAGTGTATAACATTTTGGTAATACTGCTAAATTCATGCCCCCTTGAGAAAGGCCACAGAGTGATTACAGTGATTTGACAGGAATGGCAATACAAATCTTGGTGAGTCTTTGAAATCCAAATGATGATGGCAAGACAACCAGTATGTCAGGATTACATTGCTAGTGTCTGGTCAAGGCATTGCTCTGTTAACATAAAATAAAATATCATCAGTTGGTCAGTGGTCCACAGCAGATCATGTGATGCATCATCAGAGAAAGGGCTGTCCAGACCACACTAAGATATCAGGATAAACCCAAATGGAAGACACTGTAACAATACATTATCAAAAATAAAATTGCCATATCACTACCCTTCCAAGCTATGTGATGTTGACATTTAGATACAAGTCTAGAAAAGCAAAGAAATTCTGAGTGAAGTCGAAGACAATGTCCTATGCCTTAACATTGTCCTATTATGCTAAGACATTGCATACAATCTTCTAGGCCTCAGAACAATGCTTTATCCAGAGGGAAGAATCTTGTTCTCATCAGAAATGGATTTATTAAATAGGCAATAACAGTTATACCTTTGCTTAATTTAATTTGTGCTAAAAACATGTTGAAAGGCATTTTGCCAATGAGAATCCATAACATCCCTCTGTATTCTAAGAGCCGTAGCGTGGTCATTGACCTGGAAGGCAGGAGACCTGGGTCTTATAGCCAGTTTTGCCACATGTACTTTATGACCTGGGAAAGTGGCCTCGACTCTCCGCATCCTCTGTTTCCCCTTCCACATTGGGTTGTGCTTTCTAATTAGCATATAAATATTTTGTCATGTGGACTGTCTCAAACTACATGTCTGTAAAATAGCAAGCACAATGGGGCTTAGATCTCAGACTGTGACTTTGGATGAAAAAAGAACATACTGAACAGACCAGTGCTCCAGATCTGGTAGCCTGGTACCCCGCCTCTAACAGTCACCCCTGCTGGACGCTTCAGAGGAAGAAATGCATATAATGCATAAAGAGTGACTGGAATTTGCAAGGGATCTCATTTCCCTCCCTAGCACCTGGATTACCATGGAGTAGAATAGCCTAGACCTGAATAACTCTGTTGTCATGCACAGGCTAAGATATCCCCCATTCTGGAGTACTCAGAAGATAGTGTTCTCTCTGAAATGTGCAGCTATGGGTTCCACCAGGGAGAATCCCACTTGCTCTTTCCCTATTGCTGAGACATTGAGGAGTTACTTTCTTCCTTCTATGCCATCTTCCAGAGCTTCTGCTGACAGAAGTAGAGTCTATGGGCTTGGACCTTTACTGCCTTGCACTTTCCATTTTCATTAACATTGAGGCAAAGTGATTGCAAAATGCTAGCACATCACAATTCTCCATTCAGTTCACAAGTGATCCTTTACATCCCTTCTGACCTCACTTTGTTTGCACAGATGTAAATGATTACACAAGAGGCAAGACAATGGAGAAGCATATCTATTGACTTTGCCCCATAGAGGCAGAGACGCTTGCATGGTTTCATAGACACTATACAGACACTGTGGGGAGAGGAAATTTTAGGATCAATTTGCCTGTGTGGCTGTGGTGGTCCTGTGAATCCCACATTATGGTAGGCACCTTAAACCAGAATTCAAGATCTCTGACACAGATTTACACACAGTGCAGTGCCTAGGTCCAGTAGGGTTGACGTAAGTGTGCTGTGATAACTTAAGAATCTATTTACTTTCACATCTGAACCTTAAAATTACTTTAAAGATAGTTCACATGCTGTGTAGAGATTAACATTCTGGTTGCATGCTGATTATCTTCAGAGACACATTAGTAAATACATTCAGACACTGGAAACACAGGATTGAGGTGTTTGGCTCTAAGCAAATTATTAGTGAGCTGTCTGTACATATTGCATTGGATTACTGATAGCTTCAACAAGCTTTCAAAGCCTAAGCTAATTATAGCTTGATTTGACTTTTATTTACCAAGTCACATTTAAGAGTACACCACATGTAGGTAACTAGCCCACTAACTGCTGCTATTTCATTGTATTCTGTGATAGACATATCTTCTGCTTTTGGGAGACCAATATATTAGCTACCATGTGAGAGCTGTATTCAATACTGAGTCTGATTTTTATTGGGACTTCAACTAGACCCTATTTATGTACCCACAATTCTGCGTTCACACTGTTCCAGCACTAGCACCTGTCACCCTTGTGTGTGCAAGTGAAAGAGTCTGAACACACAAAAACCATTTGAACAAACAATGTAAAGGATACACATTAAAAACAATGATGTTCTGGGAGAATTGCAGATCCATCTACTCAAAAATCCAGTTCATCTATTTAGATCTGATCCAGTAATTTTGATTTATGTGAAATTCCTATTAGCTTCCATTGGGTTTTGCCTGAGCAATAGGGTAATTAACTGCAAGATCATGTCCATATTGATACATGTTTCCAAGCCAAGTGATTTCAGTTTTTCAAAACAATATAAAAATAAAGTCACATGGCAAAACTGATGCAACTGCCACAGTAGCAGCCTAACAGGGCTCTGTTTCTTCTCTGAGTGCCATGATATAATTAAAGCCCCATTAATCGAAAATCTCAGGCAGCTAAAGCAATCTTGTAATGAATGTCATTGCATTAGACCTGCACTAAGTAGACCTTTTAGGACTTTCACAAAATTCTGGGCTCCAATTTAATTTTCTAAAGCAGAAAGAAGAGAAGCATCTGGATTTTTTAAATACAATCAGGAGTTGGTCTGAGGGACACTGCAGCAGCGCCCCTTCCCCCACGCATAATATTTAAAACCAACTCTCAGAACAGAGTGTTTTACAAGTGGGCAAAAGGCCCAGAAACACCAGTCCAGCAGCCTCACCCCCAAATCACTTTTTGATAAGTCACTCAACAAATAGCCAGGAAGAAAAATCATCCTGAGACCCAAATCCCACAATCCTTTGGTGCATAAGGGAGTGAGTGATATGGTGGGGTGATATCTTTTGGCTATCTTCTGGGCTATGAACCAAAAAGGAGTGAGCCTAAGAGGCAGAAATAAAGAGCGTAACCTCCAATTATACACCTTACATCATGTGAGTCCACTAGAGATGGTCTACGACAGGGGTAATGGCCTCCTGTGGAGCAAGTTGAGTGCTCAAAATTAACACCCCACTCAGTATTCTGTGGGACAATTCACTTTCCTAATGGCACCAGAGACAGGCAATTAAAGGGGAATGTTGGGATGATGGTTAGTTGGAAAGGAAATACAACCACCAGCAGAACACTGAATCTGCAAATTCACTTCCCATTTTAAAAGGCCTCTCTCACTCTTTCCTTACATGGTCCATTGCAATGGCTCTGATCAGATTTTCCTGTGGAAAGCACACATGACAGGAATTTGGGGGAGGAAAGCTCCATAAGGCTCCCCTTGCAGAGATAATCTCTAGTCCTAGTCCTTCAAAGACAAAGCCTTGAAGCCTACCCCAACATCTGACAGATTTCCTGGGATCTGAATGGATATTAGTGATTCACAGAAAACCTCAATGCCTGCACATCAGCTTTGGCACCCATTAGATTCTCCTCAGTCCTACTGTAGTTGAGCTATCAGAGGATCCACATTGTCCAGGATAGCCCCAGGATCCCTGAAAGGATGAAGCAGAAGAGAGAGTACGAGCTGTGACTTGCATTATCTTAATTATTGTGTTTCCGCAGATCTAGAAAGGGAGTAGATGCACATCCCCCAACTCCATCCTGTGAACTCCTGTTCTGTCATCGCCATGTCTCCCCAGCATGGTCCTTTACCATATTGAAGGCTTTATAAGGTTCAGGCTGGGGACTGTGTTGTTGAGACAGTAGAGACCCTCTTCCAAGGAGATTTGAATCTGAAGTATCCCCTTTCCATGCACAGATCTAAGAGCCCATAGTCAGTGACATCCCAACTCCCAATGGCTTTTTACAGCTGCTTTGATCCAAAGCCTGGGCAGCATATGCATTTCGGTTCTCAAATACTCTGCAAATCACTTTAAGAGGTTTTTTTCCCTGCTGGGAAAACAAAACACCATTAAAATATCATTTTAACAATGCGGTTGTATTAGCTCAACAAAATAACCCCAGTAACTCATGTCACAAATGACCATAATAACAAGGATGCTACAAACTGATTTCACCTAGCTTCACCAAGCAGAGTTATGTAACCAAAATAATGTAAAAAGGTAAGTTCACGACTTCCAGAACCTTAACCTTGTGTCATTAGAAAATAAAATGAACAGGAATAATTTGAATCCTACTGTACACCTTAAATACAATCATATAATTGCTAGTATGTAAAGTAATTAATTTGGTGAGAAAAGCCACTGAAGTGATTGTTGATTAATCTGAATATTTAGGGATAAATTTTCAATCAAATCTCTAGTGACCCTGTGTTTCTATATGGTCACAATTACACATGCCCTTATCTGTGTCTTCACATTGCAGGTGCAAAAAAAAACAAAAAAAACCCCAAATGTGCACACCTTTTAAATAGCCTAACATATGTTTATAGTGGGCTCCAGATATGTGTTGTGGGTTCGTATGCTATGTCAGCTTTAGAAATGCTGTGCATTGGTGGCATGTTGCAAAACAACACAATTTAGGAGGTAAATTGTGCTTGCACTTAAAGGACATCATTAAGTGCAGATACTATTTTGTAAATATATAGGTAGAGGCTGAAGGCTAAAATCTGTTCCTTAACATTAACTTGAAGCAACTTGTAATTGTTTCCAGTGCTTAGGGGAAATATAGCATGATACTCATTGACCGCACTACTACCCTGGGTTAACTTATAAAAGAACATTTTACATTAATGCTTGATTCTATTTAACAGATTAAAAAAAAAAAGAAAAGCACTGTCTTTAGAGACTGAAAACATTGCAATTACTTCTGCTCAAGCCTACGTAACTTTACTGCTCTCAGCACAGCATCCAAAATGAGCCACAAGATTGTAAATAAATATTTGATTAAAAATTTTAATTGCCATGGGAATGTATGAAATTTTACCATTTTCCTGGGGTTTTTTAAGTGGATGGGCCTAGGCTGTGCAATTCCCTAGTCTTGTTAGAATTGTCCCAAGAAAATCATCAGAATTTTCATGTTTCATATATTTTCTGAACATGGTAAGCAATTTTATTGAATTGCCTTTTTTTAGTCTTCTCCCTTTTGATTTCTTCTACAGTAAAAAAAGTTTGTTGTTATCATTTTGTCCCATAATAATCAGGCCATGAAGTTTGCAAATGAATCTAGCCATTCACACAGAGTCCTTTGTAAGTGCTCAATCCAAGATGCCCAATCCAAAAACCTTCCCTTTCATTGTTTTACAATAGCTTCTTCATGTAGGTAAGTCCTTAGTTACATCTAGTTCATATTTTTGAGATTTTTCTTTTCAACTATAACAGGTAGAAGCTTACTATTTTTTTAAATGAAAGCTGAGTTTCTGGAGAACGAAGTAATAGTTTCAGAGAGCTATGGCATAAGATGCCTTTTGACTGCTTCCAAGCTCTGATCATTGGATATTGGAATTCTGGTATCTAACGCCCATGTCAAAGTCAATTGTAAATGAATCATAATGATGCCTTATTCTCCCACATGCAGAACTCAGGGAGTGCAATATAATAAAAATCAGTGAGCCAGTTTAGTCTGAGTGAGGTTTGCATGAAAACTTGAGCATGAATGTCAAGAGGTGGCCAAATAGTTACAAGACTACAGGTAGTACGATATTACACTCAAAAGCAGGTAGAATGATAAAGCCTATTACCAACACATCTTGCAGAATGAATATATCTTAGTCTCACGTCTACTGATTTTCATTGCTGCAGTGTGCCCCACCTACAAACTCGCAATAACGGATGCTATTTTCTGAAATGCTGTTAGGTACCTCAAAAGATTCTTCATCTTTTGACCATCTATTTCAGCTAATATTTCCTTTGATAGGGAGTCAATATCCTCAACTCCTGTCAGTCCAGCCTGTTTCTGATCTTCCAGTTTTGACAGGTCATCAGTTACCTTGTCTATATACACACCAGCATGTGATGGAACACACTGAAAATTCAACTTATTGCCTTGCTCTCTGGTTCTTCGAGCCTGCTTATGAATTTGCACTTTTGATAGTGTTTTGATATCTTCTAATGGAACTGAGAATTACTGTCTATTCAGCAACAAAATGTATATAATTAAAGTAAAACAAACAAGGACTCCTGTGGCACTTAAAGACTAACAAATTTATTTATTGCATGAAGCTTTATGGGAGAAAATCCCACTTTGTCAGATGCTTTGAAGATGGGGGAATTTACAGAATGGGAGGAAATAAATGCAGGGGAGTGTAAGTCATGGGAACAGGTCACACCATAACAGCAAATCAAAACCGATGTAAAATTTCAAACAGTGGGGCACAGTGTACAGAGGAAGATGAGGTCAAATCACCTGTTGCAATGAGAGAAAAATCCGAAGTCCCTATTAAGCCCTGAAGCTAAGCAGTCATATTTGCAAATAAGTTCAATCTCTGCTGCTTCTCTTTGAAGCCTTGATCTGGTATTCATCTGTCTGAGCACTGCAATCAATAAATCATCAATGGAGTGATCAAGAAGATCGAAATGCTGACCCACTGGTTTTGGAATGTTGTGATTTCAGATTTGTGCTCATTTATTCTTTTGCACAGAGACAGTCCTGTTCCCATGTTCTACAGAAATTCTTTCAGAAAACAAAGAGATTCTCCCCAGCACTAACCTGTTTTGCACTGTTCCACCAAGTTCACAGCAACAGGAAAGCCAGCAGAGTTGTCCGTAGTGTGGCTCCTATGCTGTCTGTCCAACTAGCAAGAAGAGAAGATATTGTCACAACTGAGAGGGGAATAGCCCATGCTTTCCTGCAACCTGCTGATCTCTAACATACCAGAACCTTTGGGCCACTGACAGGGAGTATAATTTAGAGCAGGTTTTTTTAGGTTAACCTTATTTGTGATAGATAGCCTGGGAGTGCAAAAGTGACAAAGTCACCTTTGTGTGCACAACATCCCCTCCTGAGTTGTGCTGTGCATTCAGTCACTTTCAAGGGTTAGAGCAGAGATGGTGAAAGGTGATGGCACTGTTCAAAGCTCCACCCACAAAATAAGATCTGTTTTGTGAGTTAGCAAAACTAGCTGCTCACTATAAGTTGCAGCTGTCTAAAATATAATACTGCAGTGTGAGCTGAATTCCACTAGGCTCTTTGCTCCCCCTCACTGGGACTTCCGTAAGCCTATGACCTTGCAAACTCTCTAACTTGCCGCCTTCTTGATTGGAGAGAAAAATTACTAGTATTTCCCAATTGCCACCCACTTGTGGCATCCGAGTGAGCTATCACCCATAGTAACCCACACAGATCTGTGAACCTCCCTCTGGTTTCCTGCATGAGGAATGAAAAAGTTACCTCTTGACATTTAAATCACATTGCTGGATAACTAAGCTAATGAATGAGGAAAGTTACACTTCTAAGAGCTATTGTTCCAGGCTCTCTGCAGAGTCACATATACTTCTCTGCATCAGGGCTTATCAACACACAATAATAACTACAATCAGTAATTGTGAAATTATTTTTCATTAATTTTATTATGAATAATTGTAGACTCATAGAACTGGAAGGGACATCAAGACGTCTTCTAGTCCAGTTGGCTGCACTCAAGGCAGGATTGATGTCTGTCCAACCTACTCTTAAAAATTGCTAGTCATGAGGGTTCCCCAACCTCCCTAGGTAATTTATTCCAGTCATTAACTACCTTGACAGTTAACAATTTTTTCCTAACATCCAGCCTAAATTGCCCTTGATGTAATTTAAGTTGCTTGCTTCTGGTCCAATCCTCCAAGTTTAACAAAAATAGTTTTTCCTCTCTCCTCCTTGTAACAACCTTTTACATACTTAAGTTTTATCATGTCCTCCCTCAGTATTCTCTTCTCTGAAGTAAACAAACCCATTTTTGTTGTGTTTTTGAAAAAAAAATCTTTCTTCGTAGGTTATGTTTTCTTGACCTTTAATTATTTTTGTTGCTTTTCTCTTGACTTTCACCAATATGTCTACATCTTTCCTGAAACGGAGCACCCAAAACTATACTCAATACTTCAGTTGAGGTCTAATCAGTGTGGAGTAGAGTGGAAGAATTATTTCTCATATCTTGCTTACAATACTCCTGCTAATACATCCCAGAATGCTGTTTGGGTTCTTTTGCAAAAGTGTTACTGTTGATTCATATTTTTTCTTGTGACTCTTAGATCCCTTTCCTCAGTATTCCTTCCTAGGTAGTCATTCCCATTTTATATGTTTGCAAATGATTGTTCTTTCCTAAGTGGAGTAATTTACATTTATCCTTACTGAATTCCATTCGATTTACTTCAGCCCATTTCTCCAGTTTATCCAAATCGCTTTGAATTTTAATCTTATCTTCTAAAGCACTTGCAACACCTTCCAGATTGGTATAATCTACAAATACTGTAAGTGTACTATCAATGGCATTAAACTAATCATTGCAGAATCCCATTTGATATGCCCTTCCAGCTTGACTTTGAAACATTGTTGCCCAGCCAGTTATTCTCACAATTCACAGTAGCTCCAGTTAGGTTGTATTCTCCTAGTTTGTTTTTAAGAAAGTCATGCAAGATAGAATCAAAAGCCTTACTAAAGTTGAGATATACCAAATCTATCAGTTCTCCCTATCCACAGGCTTGTTTGAATGTATAATATTTAATTATTAATAATTCATTTTTAATTGTTGTGGAATAGCTATTCTACTCTAGCTCCTTAAGCAAACACTAAATGCCTGGCATGGTTAGTTTAGCATATTTTAGTTTAAGTGCAGAATAATTGTCCACATGGAGAGCTGGTGCAGGATAGGCATTGCACTTAAATCCACACTCCTATTTCACAATAGCTTCTCTGTGGAGAGAATGCTTTAGGTACATGTGGTTCACATTCGAGGTTCTCTTTTCAACTCTAACAGCTAGTATCTTGTTCTTCAGAACTGAAACTTTCATTTTCTTTTTAAAAAGAGCAAGGTAGTGATTTCAGAGGGGGCCTTATATGGGGTAAGAGGAGTACTGGTTGTTTTCAAGCCTTGGTCATTAGATATTAGAATTTTGTTGTCTAATACTCAAGTCAAACAAAGGTGATTGAAACAGAATTCATTCTCATTATGACTGATTTTCCCCAAACACAGAACTCACAGTGCAGTATGAAAGTCAATGAGCCAAACCCTGACGTATGAGTGAGGTTAGTCTGAGTGAAAACTGAAAAAGGATTTCAGGAGTTGGCTAAATAGATTTTGGTTTGCTTTGCTGCTTTGCTTTAATAGTTATAAAACTACAATCAGTACAATGTTACTTCGGTGCTATGTCAATACTTGTCAGCCTTTTTTCTATAACCCATTGTAACCCAAGAACCTCTTTCTACCAACTGGCAAGGGGATGCAAACAGGTTACAGGAATCTCCCAAGTCTGGTTTGTACATTAGTTCACTCAAGACTATCAGGTGCAGTCTCAGATAACAGCTAGTATGTCACTGTTCATCTACACCATATGTACTTGTGTTAGCTCTCATTGGGCTTGTGCAAGTATAAATAGCAGTCACCACAATAGCATGACTAAAGGCAATGAAAGCACAGCTAAGCCAGACTAAATACGTACTGGTGAGTAAGCATTTGGCACAATTCAGTCATACCTTCGGCCATGTTTATACTTGTGCCATTTGATGAGAACTAGTATGAGTACATGTATGCAGGGAAGGGCATCACACCCCTAGCTCAGGGGTGGCCAAACTTATGGAACTCAAGAGTCACACAAGTTGATTATTAAACCATCGAGAGCCACACTGAAGCATATAGCCATATTTTAGCTACTCCAAAATTATTAAGTTTAAAATTCATTGCATGCTTTAATTTTATCAGAGAAAGAGGGCAAATATTGATCCTATTAATGTTAGATTCTAATAATTAGTTAAGGTTACCATGGAAACTAGACCTACCTATACAGTAAAAACATAGCTTCTTCCTGCCATCCCAACCATGCCACCTCTTCTCCCCATGTTCTCCAACCATGCAGCGCTTCGCCACACCATCTCCAAGGCTGCAACCATGCTGCTGCCGCCCCATTGTCTCTGACCATGCCATGCTTCCCCACTGTCTCTGACCATGCTGCCACCTCCCCACCATCTCTGACCATGCCACGCTTCTCCCCACCATGCTCTTCTGCGAGTTGCGCTTTTTCTTTGAAGAGCTGCATGCAGCTTGTGAGCAGCAGTTTGGTCATGCCTGATATAGATCTAACCTATCTGACTTGCTCAAGTTACACAAAACACTTGTGGCAGAGCAGAGAATTATACCTGAGTCCCCAAAGTTCTAGGCTGATTGCCTCACCATTGAGCCACTCTTTGTAGCAAAGGAGTATATGTTATTAAAAAAACGTTTTTGTCAGACAATGTATCTGGAGACACAATGTTCGCATCTGTGTAAGGAGCAACAACTTACTTTATTTTTCAGATTAGATGCCATATAGCAGACCTTTTTTCTCTTAATAAAATTCAAATCAGATCGCTTTTCATCATTTATTTGCCAAAGTCATGGTTATTTTGGTTGTATTGTTTTTTGGTTTTTTTGTTTTTTTAACAACTAGTCTATCAGTTCACACTGGATACAGAATTTAAGGACTGCCTTCCTTTAATTTGGTGAAATGGAAGCAAGAGGCCTAATAACAGTGGGGATTCTGATTAGTGGAAAACCCTGCAAAATGCTTTAGGTATAGATGATACAGAACATTAGTTTATAAGAACTGTTATAAAGCTAATGTGCTTATTTTAGTGATGGGGGCAGGACGGAACTCACGAGTTGGGAGCATTTTTTATTTCTTTTTTTTTTAACATTTGTTCTCAATTTTGAAATCGAAGCCCTGGGCCCAACGCCCCCCCACCAGTGGGCCCCTAGTGCCTAGGTTCTGGGCCCCCATCACAATGGCAGGTGGTTGGGCTGGCACTGGGGAGGGCCCTTGAGCCAGAAGCCACTCTCTGCACCAGCCCCGACCCCCATCCTGCTCTGTCTGGTCTGCCCCTGGGGGCAGCGGGAAGGACTGGGATATGGCGCAACTTTTGGGCTGCACCAAAGGCCATACAGCACACTGGCTGGCCCTGCCCTTAGAGCAGAGTGGAGCAACCATGCACTGGCCCAGCCTCCCCTCCTCCTCCAGAACAGACCAGCCGGCCCAGGAGCAGGGTGGTAGTGTGAATCTCAGCCTCTGGCCCAGGAAGGCCTTACCCACCCCAGCACTGACAGGGCAGGGGCTCTTCCAGCCTCCCGTACTGGGCATGGCCCTATAGGTGCATGCAGTAATCCTCTCCTGTTGAAAGGATGGGAGATTCACATGCTTTAAAATCCATTGAACTTTTTCATTGACTTCACAATGGGCTTCAGGTCAGGTCCAAACAAGTGGATAATTAAGCTTTTCTGTGCTGTACCTCTCATCAGTTTTATAGTTCACAGAGTAGATAAGAACATACATTGATGTATTTATATCCCAATGCAAAATGCTCTTTGGAAAAGAGGTGGGAGTAGGGTGGGGCTGGAGGGAGACACTAAAAAAGCATTTATGTTCAGCTTTTACATTATTTTTTTCAAATATTATCATAATTTATCCAGAGCTGAGAAATCTTTGTCTAGGCAACATCTTGACAGCTAATTTCATATAATCTTCCTCCCCATTGGATGGTTTTATTATTTGCAGTCTAGTCTGTGAATGAATCCTCCCTTCCTACAACCATGTTCTAAATTCAGATCACAGCAGAATATGACACTGCAAGCGATATCCACTCATTCATGCGATGCATTCAAGTATGAATGCCAATTTTCTTCATAATGGCTGTGATTAGCTATCAACATTCGGTTAAGATTTCCAACTATATCATTTAATCATTCAAAAATCATGGGCTAACTGAAATATATAAACACTAAAGTGATGGCTCTTATTGCTGAGTCTTTTAAAACTTGTAAAGAAAATCATGATTATAACAAAGCTCGTTTTCCACAGTTAGTTTTACAACTGGCTTTGCTAATTGTATGGCTCCTCATTCAGTCACATATCATGCACATAACTGTTAACTACTTTTGTAATAAATGAAGGAAAGTAAATGATGATGTTCTAAAGATTACAATAAACTTTGATAAGAAAATAACTAGGAAAAGGATGATAGTCACTAATGAAGGCAATAAAACCTCTAAATCATCACTTTGGTTACAGTATATAAAGCTTTTAATTCTCTATAGCTAGCATTAAAGTAAGAGATAGGAGGGGAGCACTGCTGTCATAGATTGGCTAAAAGCAGAGATGAGCTCCATCCACATGCTGACTCTTGGAGTATGACTGGGAGCCTTGAGATAGGGAATGTCTTAATGCTCTGGCTCCTGGAATTATCTGAATATATAAGATCAGTTTTAATTCTTTAAAAAGTAAGTTTCTTGTCCTCAGGTCTGTAGTAAAAAGATTGAAAACATGACCTATGCAACCTGAAGTCTCAAAAGCTCAAGGAAAATAATATTTATTTACATGTTATTATTTTAAAAAAACAATTTGAAGTCATTTTCGTGATTTTAGGGAGTTTGACTTAGACTTTTGAGCGCTTGGGGTGCGTCTACACTGGCAAGTTAGTTTGAATTAAGGACCCTTAAGCTGAACTAACTGAGTCCCCATCCACCATAGACTTGCATAAATTCAAATTAAGGAATTCTTTAATTCAAACTAATGAAAGCTTAGTTTGAATTAGTAACACCTGCATTTAGTTTGAACTAAGTGCTTAATGCGATTCTTAGTTTGAACTAAGGGCAGCGTAGACCAGCATTACACCTTAATTCAAACTAAATAAATTCAGATTAGGGCAGTTAGTTTGAATTAACAAAGTGCATTAATTCAACTTAATGTTTAAGTCAAATTCGTGCATGCTTAAGTCAAATAAGTGCACTTCGTTAATTGGGTTTAGTTCAAATTAAGGTCAAACTTATTAGTTGTTAATTCAAACTAACTTTTGTAGTGTAGACATAGCCTTGGAGTTGGCAACACTGGAAGTACCCTTTCCTCTCCCTGGCTCAGGTAAGCAACTCCCTAGACATGAAAGCCTCCTGAGCTGGTGCAGTGAGAACTTACCATTCTCTTTCAAGTTCCAAAGAGGTAGCCATGTTAGTCTAGTTCACCAAAGCAAATAAGGAGTCCTGTGGCACTTTTAAAGACTAACAAATTCATTTATTACATGAGCTGTCATAGGGGAAAATCCCACTTTGTGAGATGCTTGAAGATGGGGATTTACAGACTGGATGGAAAATAAAAATTATTTTACATTTGAATTAATATTTAATAATTTAAATGTAATAATTAATTATTTAATCATTCTTTTCCACCCATTCTGTCAGTTCCCTATCTTAAAGCATCTGACGACATAGGATTTTCTCCCATGAGAGGTCATGCAATAAATAAATAAGTTAGTCTTTAAAAGTGCCACCAGATTCCTTGTTTGTTTCCATTCTTAACTACTGGCTAGGTTTGAGTTATTTATGTATCATCTCTCTCTCAGTTGCCTGATGTGAAACAGACAGTCTTTGTATTCCAAGTGTACAGCTTGACTGGACCATGAGCAAAAATAACTTGGATCAGGGATCCTATCTATGGAATTCCCTTGAAGAAAATTTGTTGTTGGCTGCTTCTATTTAGGTTGTTGTATCTCCAATCATTCTTGCCTCTCCTCTTGTATGAGCCCTTTCTCTCTGGATTATTCCCTGTGGTCTAGTTTTGTTTAGGAAAACGTCTAGTATCTCTCGGCTGAGATACAATTTTATTTTATTCTTAGTATATCAGAGCATCCAGGACATTCCTCCTAGAAATAGGTGCTTCAGAGATCAGTCAATATGTTAGTAAAAGAGAAAAGTTAAAAAAATAAAACTCAGTTTTGTTAACTCTTGTGATTTGCTTGGGAATTTCATATGTGTTTTTTTCTTTAATCCTCATTTCTGGGAGTCATGGGATTATACAAGACTGTCATTCAGGTTGTTTTTTTTTAAAGTAATTTTTAGCCCTTACAGTTGTGCAGAAGATCTTGTGAGCATGAATCTAAGTCAACACTTGAGGTTCAAACTGGACAATGAATAAAATAAAAAATACAAAATCCATTGGCCACTGTCAGAAGACAAGGTAACAGGCTAGAGAAATCATCGGTCTGAGTCAGTATGGCCATTCTTATGTTCTTGAAATTATCCTCACATGTATTTTTTTTTTTAATTTCAGTTTTAAGCTAATTTCTCGGGTTCTGGCTCATTGTTTTTTGAATGTTTATAGAAAATGCTAAAAATCAGTTAAAATGAATAGGATAGTTAATTTTGCTCTTAAAAATACTAGTATTTGCTAATGAAGGAATACTGAAGGGCTGGAAAATCACTTGAATATTAGTACAATGCAAAACAAATGTTAAAATATCCATTTTATATGTATTTTACTAAGATACCAAGAGGGCTCACAGACCTGGAAATTTAGCCTGTCCCTTTCCACACTGCGGCTACTACCAACTACCACAGTCGAATCCCCAGAGAAGGGGGCCAGTGAAGCTATAGCTAACAGAGGGTCCTGCCCATGAACCTCCTGATTAGTGGACACATCCAGTTCCCTCCATCAATTGACTGGGACATATTCCTTAAGCCAGAAAGAGACTCAGGTAATTGTCTGGGCAACTAGGTGAATCATTGGCTGGCTACTGTGGACTCTGCCTTCTTGCCTTACTGCAGAGCTCTGCCTTCCTGCCTGTTCCTAACCTTCTGTTAACCAGTTTCTGGTTTCCTGACTTGCTCCAGATCTCTGATCATACCCCTGATGCTGACTCTGGCTCTTATCTTTAGCTTGGCAGTTGAAACGATGGTTCCTGAATCTAATGCTTAGGCTGAACTGCCCTAGTTTCTGCAGACATGTATCTAGCAGACTGCAGCTTCTTTGGACATTATTTAGACTCATCAAAGATATAAACATGAAGATGAAAAAATATGCTAGGCTCTTCAAAGGAGGAAACTAGTTGCCTAAATCCCATGGAAACTCAAAGGAATGGTGTGCCTAACTCCCATGGACTACTTCAGAAATAGTAGACTTAGTGATTAAACAGTATCTGTTGATCAGCTTTTGAAATGTTCTGAATATTATATAGTGCCCGCTCCCAGTGACCTTCTACTAACACAGAACTCTTGAACTCTGCATGGCTGTGCAGAGGAAGCTGTGAAGTCCCCTGTGTTACAGATCACAGTGTGGGCCTCCATGGGCTTGTTACTTCTGTTCTGTAGGTGGTGATGGTAATATTTGGGAAAGAGGGAAAACAGCTCTGCCACCTCCAACCCAGCACAGAAGCCAATGCCAGGAATTGATGTGGGGGAATAGTAACTGGCTACCGGTATAAACTACAAACAGACTACTGCCTGTCTGGGGAAAGCGGAGAAACCAGGGAAAACCACACTGGTACCAACTCACAATTCCTTCCATGCTCATCACTCCTTAATCAGGGCAGGTCATTATGTCACAGCATAGCCCATGGGAAGTTCCTTATTGGGCTATTTGCTAACTTTTGAAAGCAGACTAATAAGGAATATTCATGCTATTTATTAATTGACATATGAAAATACATCTATTCTTTATCCCTTTTGCTGAATCTGTTCCATAAGTAATAACCCATCAGGCACCTTGCAAAGTTCTTTATTCACACCCTAGTCAGTTAATCACTGTCCAATGGTATTGCGCATCTCAAAGGTCCAATGACCAGTGCACTACCACTGTGCTATTTCTTGGTGGTCACAAAGCAAAACTCATAACACAGTCCACCTCTTTCTCCATATCTCTGCTCTGCAGCCTGTTGTCAGATTGTCAGCCCTCCAGGATGAAATCTAGTTAGTGAACCTGAATCCAATTTTATTTTCTGCTTTGGAAAAAACTGTTAGGGAGAAAGGTAAGAGATAAGATTAGATGAAGCATGAAATGCATGATACACAAGGTTCATAGCGCTCTGGTTCACTATAACAATATTTATATTGATCTCTCATGGATTCCACAGGCAAAAACACTTTGTTACATTCTGAAGATTAACTTTGTTTATACTGACTTTGATATGCTGCATCCTTTTGCTTTGTAATAGAAATACTGTCGGTGTGAGGGCTGTGTTATTTCTTTGAATGCCATACTGAGAGTCATTTTTTAGCTAGTAATTCTTTATATAATCCACAAATATGTGTTGCATCCTTATGGTTAAATGAAACAGGGATCATATGCTCAAAACTGTAATTGATTTCTGGTGGTTTTAAACATAGGAGAAGCACATAGAATGGTTATATAGCTACCCTCTGTACTGGGCTCACATTTTGTGTTTTCTCATTCTTTTAGGACACTATATTAGGCAACCCATTATCTTATTTATAAAAGGGACTATTTCCTTAGTATTATTATTAATCTCTTTATACCATCTGCAAGTGTGCTTGATGCTGCAAAGAGAGTACAAGAGATTGGCTTCCATCCCTGAAATCTCACTGTGTAAATGATGGGCTTCTTAGATAAATGAAACCATAAAATTCATTCATTAAGCATGAAGAGGGCAGAAGAAGAATGTGGGTGTGATGGCATCCAGTGTTGTGTGGCATCTTACCACCACCACCCCGTTAGCATGAAGCAGTCTTATTTGTGCCTGTTGTGGATAAGCTTCCTGAAACCACTAGCCGCTGGCACCACAAGCACCCTCTTTCTGGCTCCTGCAAGCCTTGTTCTGTCTGTACAAGTATCAACAGGCACACACTACCCCTGAATACTTTGAACTCTCCCTGTAGTGTTCAGCCCCTTACTCACTGAATTACCTGGGCCTGCTGTTTCCAAGGTACAAGTACATGCCATCTTGTAAAATTTGACTCAGGACCAGCACTTTGCTTAACTGCAGTAGATACACTTCTATACTATAGTACTTAGATATACTACTAGTGAAAATAATGTTTATTATCAAAGAATAGAGATTCAAGCAATAATGAGCATGAATATTGGAAAAAAAATTGTGACATATAAACCTAAAGCATAACATGCTTTCCAGAGACTAAACATATCTAACAGGTTAACCTCCAGTCTAAAGAAGCTTATCTCACTCAAAGTTCTTGCCAGCATTTTCAACCAAGCCTAGCTGAGATCTCACTTCCATGAAACAACTCCGCTGTGCTTTTACTTTCTCCATGAGGGATGCCTGGGTGTCTGCTCTGCCCTCAAGTAGTCAAGAAGACATTTGATGGGCACCGCAAGATAAGTTTCTCCTCTCCTACTATTTATGTTTTTCCATTAGTTTCTTTCTGACATCCTCATGGTTCATCCTTTGCTTTCAGTTCTAACTAGTGATAGGAGACCCACTGAGAACTAGACAATACTCAATTTACACGTAAACAGCTAGATAGATAAACATATCTTGTGTGACAGAAATCCTAGTTTTTCACCTTTGCTGGTGACCAGTGCCCCAGATACTGATTTTGAGAAGGTATTTTCAGTATATGAATATAACTTCTTACACAATACCCTTACATGCATTTGGCAATGATATACATGTAGCCTTAGCATCTCTGTGCCTAGTTCCTTCTCTGTGTAATGGGATTGTCACTGGGCTCAGTATGTCACACAGGACCACACCCATTTGCCCAGTGCAGTGTTCATATACTCACCTCATCACACAGTAATCAGGGTTCCCTGCTGAGTCAAACAATCACAATCAGGAGACTCAGTACCCCTGATAGGGCAGAGGAGCAAGTCTGTTGCCCTGGGACAAGGCAAAGCAAACATTCAGTCTATGACCCCTAAGTCTCCTCACTGGGGCAGACAATAGCAGTTGGGGGCCTGAGCCTTTGGGCAGAGCAAACAATTAGTCTGTAGCCCCTGGGGCAAGGTAGAGGACTCAGTCTATAGCTGCTCCCCTCCAGCCATACCTAGTGACAAGACGAACCTGGTCCATCATACTCTGCCAGCTTACAATTCAAGGCCTATGGAATGAGTAAACTCCCTATTAAGCATTCAAGCATCAGCTAATAACATACTTCCTGAGTCACATTCTACCATAAGATTCATCCCAGGCATCAGTTCAGCTGGCAGCAGCTCAACCTCCCTATGGCTCTTCAGGATCTGCTGGTCACCCTCAGTGTAGTCTAGGTCCACACTCCCAACAAATGAGCAAGTTGACTGTTCCTCTGCAGGTGCCAGCAGCATGCATCCCTTCTCTTCCTCAGCCAGCCCTGATTGAGTTGGGCTACCTCCTTTTATCTGTCTCCTCCGCCTGGTGCATGGGCACCAGGTGACCTGGGCCCACAGTGATTGGTCAGCCCCTGTTGGCCCAGCGCAGGGCTGATACACTCATCACAGAGACTATAGCACTTCCCTACCTCACTGGCCTGCTGTGAGTGTAAAACATTTAAAAAATGTAATGATCTTGAGGATTCATTAAAGACCACCCTATAGAATGAATGAGGAAGAGAACTTTAATCACACAGATAGATATAAATCCCAGGTGCATAGCTGGGACCAGCCATGTCAGATCTGTAGGGCATGTCTCCCAATTCACACAACACTGGCCCACACTAGGGAGTGTCTCTAAACTCACAACCTTCTACAAGTATATGTCTACAAGAGGTAGTGAAGTGCTCAGATACTACGGTAATGGCGGCCATAGAAATACCTAAAATAGTTAGACTTTTCCTGTAATGTGCTATATTAACAGTTTGTTTGGCTGCTAGTGCTGCAGTGGCCTCCAGTATCAATCCTGTGTTCCTGGATCTTTCAAGCTAATTCACAACTCTGAATGAAGGCCTTTCAAGGGCAAAGAGTGACTAAATCCACACAAGACAGAGCATGGCACTGTTTAGCCTAGTAAATCATCCTCATTCTGTCACTGCCCAGGATGAAAAAGGCGAACAACCAGAAATGTGTTTTCAATGCATCTATGGTGCTAATAAAGATGAGACCAAAGCGCTCTCTTATCTCTTTCAAGCCATGTTCTCTAGATGACAAGTTTGAAGGACAAAGACTTTTTCCAATTGTTTGAAATGCTTTTAGAAAAGACAAATATCCACTGCCTGGCAAAGCTGAAAAGCAAGATGCAGAATTGGTAGGGTACCTAATTCATACAAAAATGTATAATGGTGTTTTGTAGCCCTGATCCAGCAAACCATTTAAGGGCATTCTTAACTTTAAGCATGAGTGGTCAATAATACTCTTCATTTTCTTAAAGATAAGCACGTGCTTAGAGACCCTAATGAATAGGTGTTAGCCCACTGTGTTAAAACATGTAACTATTTTAAATGGAGGGCATCATTTGCAGTTTTGCGTATGCTAACAAGTGATTGCACTGTAGATGTCATTTGCTTATAAAAAATTCACAGACGAAAGCCATACCCAATGATTGCCATAATTTCAATGACTCCTCTGAGCTCAAGATAATTGCTTTAACAGCAGCAGTGCAAAAAAAAAAAAAGTTTATGAGGTCCTTTTTTGCACCTTTGATAATACCTCCATAATACTGTTTGATTAAAATATTGATTGGGATCATGTCAATGTTGTTCTTGTCTCCACGTTTTTTTTTTTTATGTGCAACTGAATTCTTTCATCATCTGCAAATAGACCTGCAAAGACCTGCCAACCTCAGTATGCCTCTCCTTGTGCTGAGGTATTTGGCAATCAGTCTGGGTTATAGTAAGGCATACATTTGGGCCTGGGGACTTTGTATGGATTGATTAGTGTCCCATGATTGAGATCCACAAAGTGACCCTAAGCAGCAATCTACTGAATACTGATTTGAGACCTGGCTCTGAAAGCTCCTGAACTTGTGCTTCTCTGGTTGTCATTCCATCAAATGGTAGCTGGGGGCACCCAGCCCTGCACAGCAAATGCTCAAACTCCTTGCAGTTGGCCCTTTTTGAATACAATATGTAAGAAGGAACAAGCAACATGCATATGAAGGATTGAATGTCAATTTCACAGATCTAGAGATTTCTATTAATTATATGAAACTTAATCCAACAAAGTCCTCACTGGCCTAGCTTTATTGATTGGATGCAGTGACATCTGGTCTGCCTTTGGTCTGATATGTCAATTATAATAATGTCAGCAATAGTTACATTTTAGGGCATGTTTTCATAGCCCAGACGCTACCTTGTACCTACATTTGTGTTCCCAGTTAGATCATTTCTAAGAGGCACTTCCGTATGTAAATACATGTTTTGAAGATACATTGTGCATGCACTTTTTTGTATACAGTAAGAGTGGAAGGTCAGAATCCAGACCTGTAAATTTTGTCTCCCATCCACTTTCATAGTATATGTTTGTACAGTATGAGCCAGCAGCTATGGCACTAGATTAGTATTCAGGCAACCTGGGTTTATTCTTGGCTCTGCTGCTAGCCTGCTAAGTGACCTAGAGCTAGCCACTTAACCGATCTTTGTGTCTCTATTTCCGCATTCATAAATTGTAGATAATAATATTTACTCATCTGTAAAGTGTTTTAAGATATATGGATGAAAAACACTATATAACAGCTAGCTATTATTATTAGTCCAAGTGGATTTTAATTCCTGACTGGGGCCCATAGGTACTACTGGAATACAAATTATAAAATAATAATAATTAATGTGTAGTTGGTATGTGGATTGGTTTACACTAGAGCTGGATGTGAGCACTAACTAAACAATCTACTAGAACAGGCAGTTAGAGCCTTATTGGTTCTGAGTATTATGGGCATTATTTTTAGAGTTTTTGCAGATGATCTCATTAACCTTACTTCTGGTTTTCTCTGTAATTATTTGGATGATATTTGCATTTGTGACAGGCAATGCCTTTAGCTTCTGTGACAATAGATGAATCAGAACTTCAGAGACATTGATGAAACTTGCATTTGAAGGAATTTTAAAGTTTTTCTGGGTGTCAGTTGCTTCTGGCTGCAGAGAAAGAGGCTGGATAATGGCACTATTCCAATAATAAAATATGTTTCTGGCCAGCCATGCTCGGCTCATATAAATCAGAGAGAACCAGAGGACATTATAGCTGAAGTTGAGACCATGTTGTGGAAGAAATCGGGGTCAGAAGCAATCAGCACCCTGCATTTGCATATTGTTGAAAATTCACATTTTTAGAAGAAATGCTCAAAGGCAAACATTTTGGAGAAATATTTCAGGTTGGGATTCAAATGTGCTATCATACATATAACTAAGCAGATTTATTAGGTACTGGAATTATAATCTAAATTAAAAACTCATTAAAAAATTTGGGAAATTGATGTAAACTAAAATGATCTCTTATTTCAGCCTATAAAGAAAAGATGAAGGAACTGTCCATGCTGTCTCTGATCTGCTCTTGTTTTTACCCTGAACCTCGCAACATGAATATCTATACATATGACGGTGAGTAACATCCCTGGAAATCATTATGCTTTTTAAATAATTTGGTTGTGCTTTCCCAGTTTCTAATGTTATTTAGTCAAAGCTTTGTTGATTTAACAATGCACTTGCTGTTTCTGGCTATTAGTTCTTAGTGATTGCCTATTGCTCATCATGGGAATGTTTGGTCCTGATAACAACACATTAAAATCTCATTTTAAAAGGCCAGGGGCTAGCTATTTAATAATTAGCTCTATTGTACTTAGTACCGCAAGAAAAGCTTCTGATCCAGGAACTGCAGATAGGTATAGCTGACAGAATTCTATGAAAAATTAAAACATGTGCTTTCCCCAATGAGGGAATTCTGAAATAATTAGTAAGCCTGGACTTTTGTCACCCAAGTTTTTCTTTATGAGCAAGTAGATGGGGGTCATGATGGTAAGCAACTGAACAAACTATTTTATGAGTTGCATCTTTGATCTGCCTGGGAGGCTAAAAGACAGTAGGATCTAAGCAGCAGCTTCAGCAACAAAAGCAATACAGCCTGCCAATGAGGTCTGTAACTCTTCAGGGAGTCAGGAGCTATCCCTGCCCCTCACTAGCATAAAAGGTGGCAATTTTGAGGAAACGTCTTAAAATCTAATTTAAGCATTAGTGGAAGATGCTGGATTGACAGGTTGGCAAATAGAAATTCTTTATTATCCATAGGACAGGCACAGTGGAGGCAGCAGGACTCAGTCTATGCTTGCTTCCCCAGATAATCTGATAATGACATCTCAGCCACAGACACATGAAAAACCCTAGTTCAGTCTCCATTCCAATTCAATACTTGGCTTGGTTGATGAGATGAGCAATATGGTGCCAAGGGATATCATGTATGATGGTGAACGCAACTTTTTTACCGGAGATTGAACTGGGATCACCAATCAATTTTACATGACCATTAGTCAGATGTGGATTACTTTTGGTCACACAGCTGCTTTTTAATTTAACTTTGGAAAGGAACATAGAGCTTACAAATATAGGTTTATTATTATAAAAAGTATCAATAGTTTTTAGCACTTTTACCATGACATCTCCATGATTTAGTATATATATTTCCTTCTAAAGTCACTGAAACTTTTTCTAACCCTAAGAGTTACCGAAGAGTAAATTTACAGCAGTTTATTTTCACGAAGCTGCTCCCAGGCAGTGCAAGTGCTATTGAAAGACTGTTTTTCACATCAGTTTTCACTTTCATTAGACCATATTAATCTTTCTTTACTACCAGTATAAATTCCCTTATGCACACAAATACAAATATAGATGCTTTTATAGATTTCCAAAATGACACACATTTATATTTATAGGATAATTTATACTTACACGGTTACCAACAAAGGCCATTCTTAACCCATGGCATAGTTTCCCTTAAACTGCCAATTCTATGTACTATTTTATTTCTCACCTCCAGTGTCAGGCTTAGCATTTTTAATTTTATTTCATAGATATGGAAGTTAAACAAATCAACAAACGTGCCTCTGGCCAGGCCTTTGAATTGATCTTAAAGCCTCCATCTCCTGTCTCAGAAGCACCACGAACTTTAGCTTCTCCAAAGAAGAAAGAACTGTCCCGTGAGGAGATCCAGAAAAAGCTGGAAGCTGCTGAGGAAAGGAGAAAGGTAAATATCACTTTTTTTTTAAAGAAGAAATTAGTTGTTTTGCCTTTGCCATATACAATCACAACAAAGTTTCCTAATATTTCAGATGAAAAATTATCTCACAAAGAACACGGTCAGCTGTAAACGTCAATGAAAATACTGGCATTGTTTCTATTGGTATTGATGGCCAACAGTACATTCATTGTGAGGTAACCGTTCATCAGAAATGTGAAAAGTACTAAACAAAACAAACTGGGTTTTTTCCTTCTAACTTTTTAACCTTAAAAAAAAAACAAAACAGTTCAACTTGCTGTGGTGGTCAGGAAGCATGGGTTACACAATGGCAGTATCTATGAACAGGAAGCCATAAAAAGCTTTAAACCAGTGGTTCCCAAACCTATGGTCCAGGCATTCCTGGCGGTCCACAGAGGTATTGCAAGGGGTCTGTAAATATATCCAGCCCCAGCCAGCAGGTGGCCTGGGTCTGATCTAGCCCCAGCCACTGCCAGCCAGCAATCCATGTTGGAGAGGGCTCTAAAATTTATGGAATAAATGAATTGTATTTTCCTGCTGTGAGCAGCCTTACCCTGGATATGTCTCCATGCCTTGAGAGTAGGTGGGGGCCAGGTCCTCCACTGCCCTTCTGCAGCACCGCTGCATGCATTCAGTCCCCGATAATGATTATCATTTGGGGTCCACAAAATTTTTTGATGTTAAAAGGGGTCCTCATATTTGAAAAGGTTGGGAAACACTGCAACTCACGCTCTTTGCTCAATTAATATAGTGCAAGGACCTGTCCTGCATAGGCTCCCACATGAAGTAACACTGTTCCCCTTTCTGACTTTAATCAGTATATGAGACTTCCATGGTTGTTTATTGTGTCCATGCTAAAAAGAGGTCAGACCTTCTAGCAATAAAAAAGACAAAGGCAAACGCACTGTACTTAGAATAAGAAGACAGAACTATGCTTCAGCTATTCAGCTTTCACCCTGATTGATGGACTGAAGAAGTCTTATCTTACACTCAAAACATTTTCAGGGACATATTTAGCTAGTCTATACACATAAGGTTAAGTCAGACAGTGTTTATTAACTTGTTTAACCACATCAAAACAGGATAAAGGGCCAGATTTTCAGTTATGGCCAACATGCACAAGTCAGGGGATGGAGTGCAAAGGTGACGGAAAGCTCATCTTTTTATGGCTTTGGCGGTAGGTGCTGCTCTGAGGACTAACAGAACTCATGTTATATTAGAGCATTCTGAGAGCTGTTCTAAATTATGGCAAGCCGCAATGGCCATGATAGGAGACAATGCGGGCCCCTTCCCCTTTCTTCCTGCTATGCCCTCATTTCCCTGCTACACAGGACAGGGAGTTTCTAACCTTTGTGCCACCAAATGATCTATTTTATCTTGCAGTGATCCTGCCAGGGTCTGGTAAGATGGCATTAGACTCACATGTCACCAAGGAGCTGGTGCTAAGTGGCTTTTGTCAAGGGGTGGAAGAATATAAGCAAAGAAATTAAGGAGCTCATGCTACTGACTGGAGTCACAAGCAGCAGCTTCTAGACTGTGTCCTTCTAGAAGTAGTACATAAAAGGGGTACATTCTCCAATCAGTTACACTGAGCTAAATCAGGAGTAACTCTGCATTTGAGTTAATAGCATGTGATGCAAATAAGACCCATTAAACTCAATGGGATTATGCTGATTTACACCATTGGAGGATCTAATGATTTTAGATCTTTTTAGATCCACTTATAGCTGTTTAAATTCATTTTATTTAGATCCACTTAGATACAGTTAGAACACTGCTGAGATAGAGACAGAAATGGGGATGCAATAGCAGCAATTAAGAAGCTTGATAGTTTGTATATGCTTTTCCGTGAAAGCTAAACCTTCATGGCCAAGTTGTTTTAACATTTTCTTCCACTATAAAGCCAATAATTAATTAAATTGGCAACCCTATTGCCTGTTTCCAACACTGGTGTGTTCTTTTCCCCTGCAAATGATGATTTCCACGTATAATATAATAAAACCCTAGCTGGATTATTATAACCTACAGAATCCACAGTATCACCCTTTTCTACCCATGGATGACATTTGCAGGCAGAATCATCCTAGATCACGTCCTTCTGGCACAGTTATAAATAAAATCAAGTGCAATTAATTGATTGTATTTTTAAAAAATCATGAATTGATTTCACAGCATTTTGGAATTAGAATCCACTGCATTAATTTGATTAACGTTCATTAATAAATTGTTAAATTCATGTGAAAAAGCTTACAGCAATGCATACATTTTCTTATTTGTGCTCTTGGTTCTCTAGATTTTTTATCATCACTCCTTTTATCAGTTTATACTCAACCCTTTATCATTTACCTTCCTTTCTTCCTCATTTCCTATGGCAATCACTATTCCCTTGCTATTTGAGGAGTTTCTTAAAAATAAGGCATCTCAAAATCAGACCCACTTTGGAGAGCAGTATAGACCATCCTTACTGCATACGACTATTATCCCATTATTTTAATGGTATATGTATGCAGTGTTTTCTTTAGAAAAGATCTCATCATTCTTGCCAGTTCAGAAATATGAGCTCATTTTCACTGTAAGAAGCAGGAATTTATTTCTTAACAGTAGGGAAGACTCAACCAGATTCCTAACATGCAAAAATTTAAACCTGTTGTTGGCCTTGGAATATTTAGCTTTCACACTTGATTTCTGTGTGTGAAAAGCTCTAGGTTGAATTATACATTGTCATCACCACTAATCACCACAGAAATTGGGCTCTAAAGGGATGTCTACTTGTCTTTGGATTAGAGTAGAGAAATCACATGTAATTAAATCCTCTTAATGGCTTTGTATTTGGATGAAGTTTAATTGCACTAGTCCCTAATGCATAATACCAGAGTGAATGCAGAATAATGGTCATATTTTCTAGCATTTATGCTGTCAATTAAAGTCTATGTATCTTTTTAACACCATTATTATTAATGCTGAAGGATAAGCTCCCACTCAGGAATAACAGCACGGGCAATGTCTACCTTGTTGTAAGCAATGACCAATTTTCCTAGATTTGTCTCTCTATCAGCTAACACCATAGCAGCGCTCACCATGTGGCTGTAAGATTGGGGGACGTTGTCTCCTTTGAGGCTATCATTCATTGGCAAAAGGTATTTGATTCACCTCTTCTCTGGCAGTATCACTAGAGACAAAGGCCCATGTTTTCCAGTCAACTGCATCCCATAAAAACAAGCAAAAGCTCAGTAGACATCCCATAGATGACACAAACTACAAGGAAGGATGAAACTAGAACCTTGAGACTATTTCTCTCCTGTGCAAGAACCAATGGAAGCTCCTACATCTCTCTCATGAGTAGCTTGGAGAAATCAAGGTGATTGGCCAATTGAAATGAGAAGTAAAGCTAGTAACAATCCACTCTATGCACCATATTTCTTTGCTAAAGTTGGAGATTAATTTGCCCCTTAGGAATTTTTTTCTTCTTGTAGCAGCCTTAACTTTCAAACTATGTATTTTACCCTTTTAGGAGGATGTGCAAAGGTTAGTTTCATTCAACTGAATAGGGCTTAGTATTAGGCCATGCAGCCAATGGTGCTGTCATGCAGGAAGGAGGCTGGGAACGCATCCCAATTAGAAACAAACTGTGAGGAGGTGGGGAGTGTGACAGAGACCAGGATCCTGCATTCTCCTCATGTCCAGATGGTCATGTCCCAGCCCTTCAACAGCCACTAACCCCTCACCCTGAGGAGATAATAAATCTCATTAATGTTTTTTAGCTTTGAAGTTGCATACATTTTGCATTGGTGTGGTCCCTTCCAGACGTCTTTGCATGCAATGGCATGGGAGATAAATTCCAGAAGCCACCTGTCACAAACAGCAATATTAAATAAAAGCCAATAACTGGAAGCTGAAGCTACACAAACTGAACCTAGAAACACATGGCAAGGTTTTAACAATGAATGTAATTAATACTTGTACCAATTTACATAGTGGTTTGGTGGAATCTCTGTCACTTCAAATCTCCAAATGAAGGTAGGATGTGGTTTGAATTATTATTAATTTAATAACACAGGGTATAACCAGAAACTAAGTCAACCACAAATTCCTTTATTCAATCCAAAAGGCAAATGTTATATATACAATTGCTCTAAACATGCTTAAAAAGCTTAAATAATAAGCCTTTATTACACCCACACAGTAACAAACATTCATAAGCATTTAATCAGAGTACTGAGTCACCAAAGAGCTAGATCAAGGGGTGCTTAAACTCATGTTGCCTGGCTCCAACTGGCCTTGCAAGTACTAGAAATGAACTTTGAAGAATTCAACATTTTTTACTCTTTTTTTTTTTATAAACAAATGATGACCCTATAGAACCAATTTGAGACAGTTTGAGACTGACTGCTTTCTTTTCTTAAATACACAAAATTTTATAAGTGGGCCTCTTTCTCCAAGATAACACTGGTATGCCAAAGTTTACACTACAGAACAAACTTTTAACCAAATTTTGACCACCTTCTATAATATAGAGAGTTTTTTCCCAAAGATTTTTTTCTCCTATCTTACCAGCATCCCTTTAGGTCCAGTTTTGCCAGTTGAGCCACATTCAAAGCTTCACATTCGCCCAAAACATGTCTTGTTAGTGGCCATATATTCCTTCCAATTTTTCAATCTGTAATTTTCATGGCCATGTTAGATATTTTTCCTCTATTTTCAAAGCTTTTCCATGGCTACCATAGCTACTTTATTTTTCTTAAATGACAAAACACATATTTTCCTTCATTCTTACAGATAGCTTGCTAAAATATATGCTATAGCTCAACACAAGTTACACATGCAGCTCCCAAATTGTCAGTTGCCACCCAAATGGGTCACACCATTAGCAGATGATGTTACAGTAATCTCTACTCTGAAAGGACATTTCGTTATTTTGAAATAAGTGCTTTGTTATTTTGAAAAAACTAAGTGCTATTTTGAAATAACTAAACCTGCTTTTATTTTGAAAGAGCAATTCTTTCAAAAAAGTGATTTCGAAAAAAGCCATTCCAAATCATGCAATTGGCTTTTTCTGAATTACTGGCCCTATGTTTTTCCCAGCCTTCCCCTATTTCAAAATAGAGTGTCTAGTGAAGACTCTCTATCTTGAAATAATCATTCCTAGATTATTTCAAAATAGTCTTCCCTAGATTCCTATTTCAAAATAATATATTTGAAATAATGCTATTTTGAAATAAATAAATTTGAACTAGTTATTTTGAAATAACTATTTCAAAATATCTTTGGCAGTGTAGACATAGCCCGTTTCCCTTCCCACTTTTGTCCATTTTGTCTAAATAGATTATACATTGTTCAGGGCAGTGTCTGTCTCTCACTGTGTGTTTATACAGTGCCTAGAACAATGAATCACAGCTAGGGAATCAAAACACTACTGTAATACACATCATAAAGTGTCCCATGTGAGGAATAAGATGTATTGGCAAAGATCTATGAAGGAGGGGTAGAAATCTGTTTCTAACCCATTCCCTTACTTTGATTCACAGGAAAATAACTAAATTCATCTCCCCTGAAAATGTCTTCACTTCATCTCAACATTGTTTTTCTGTAATCATTTGGTCATTACTTTGACATTTACAATGCAGAAGAGATCTTTATACGGTCTTAACATGTTAGTCAATTAATATTATCTCTTACCTATAGAGTACCCTGAGATTAATGCAGTTCCCGCTGAATGTGTTAATTAAAAAAAAAAAAAAAAAAAACAGCAACTGGATTAATTTTGCAGCATCAAAGTGAACCTCTCATAATTGGAACTTGCCCCCTATATATCCTTAAAACTAATACTGTCAGAAGAATGTATTTAAATGCAAATTTCAACTTTAAAGTGAATTGTTCTTCTAATTTACTTCCTGTTATTAGAGTAATCCTTTCTTTGTCTCTCTACTGAACTGATTTAATATATTTTTGGATGTTCTTGTCAAGGGAAAGTAGATAAATCTGAGAAAATAGAAAATCCTACTACACAGACGTGCACACGCACCTAATTTTCACTTTGAGTGTCTTAAAAAGACACACTTCTTATAGCCTGTATATACAGGATTTAAAGACACTGACATTTAAAATGGGCATTTACTTGATCGCATGTCCATTTTAAGCATCCTAATGCAGGATTTGGAACTCCTGTTAAAGCGCCCTTTGAAAACTGGAATTGTAGGTTTTTTACAACAGCCATTAAGAAGATGACAATGGCCATAAACAACCATGTTGCATTGGTCTCTTTGTCAGCATACTTGAATATCAGCAGGAGTTAAAGAATCTGTGGCTTGGGTGCCTTATGATGCTTGTAAGCAGATGCTATAAGGCAAAATAAAGTTGTAAATCAAAAAAGCTAAGCATGTTAGGAACCATTAGGAAAGAGACAGATAATAAACACAGAAAATACCCTAATGCCACTATATAAATCCACAGTATGCCCACACCTTTAATAATGAGTTCAATTCTGGTTATCCCATCTCAAAAATTAAACATCAGAAGTGGAGAAAGTAAAGAAAAGAGCAATAGAAATGACTGGAGATATGGAACAACTTCCATATGAGGAGAGATTAAAAAGATTGGAACTATTCAGCTTGGAAGAGGGATGACTAAAGGGGATATGATAGAAATCTATAAAATCATGAATGCTGTGGAGAGAAAGTGTTATTTACACCTTCACATAATCCAAGAATCAGGGGTCATCCAATGAAATTACCAGGCACTAGTTTTAAAAACATAAGGAAGTATTTCTTCACACAACACACAGTCCACCTGTGAAAAGCATTGGCAGGTGATAGTGGGAAGGCCAAAATTATAACCAAGTTCAGAACAAAATTACATAAGTTTATTGGTGATAGGTTTATTAATGACAATTAGCCAAGATGATGAGGGATGCTCTAGGTGTCCCCAAACCTGTCACTGGCAGATGCTAAGACTGGATGAAAGGGGATGGATCACTCAATTATGACCTGGTGTGTTTACTCTCTTTGACACATCTGGCAGCAGGCAGTGTCGGAGACAAGATACTGGGCTAAATGGACCATTGGTCTGAGTCAACATGGTCATTTTTGAGTTCCTATGATATATACAAGTGTGCAAGAAAATTGTTTGCACTCTAGTGTCAAATGTCATGTCTGGAAGCTAATAACCATTGTCAACAGCGTGTGGAGTAGTACACATAGGAAGAGATGAATGATGTAAACTATAAACTTTTGGTTTCTATAGGAGTTCTGTGTACATAGTTTTGGACCCCTAACATAGCATCAGAATTCCAACAGAAGTAACTAAAGAGCTAGTTTGCTAATTGCAACTCTGTCAGTAGTCAAGGGTCACTCTTAGCTTGTTCAACATGTGCAGTAGACTTTGATCGGACATGGTGGAAACATTCTTTTGCCGAATGCCTGTGATGCCAGCATCATGCCACTGTTACTGCACAAAAAGCAAATTGGCTTCACTCCAAGTCTTGCTTGATCACACTTTGATGATAATCTGACTATTGAAGGCCAGATTCATGGCAGCAGGAGTGCCGCTGCCCTGGGAAAAGACCTGGGGCCTGCTCCCTGGATTGATTTGGCACCATAAGCCCAATCCATTCTCAGGGCCCTGCCACCAGCCCCAGGGATCCGGACAGGCAAGGCAGGGGCCACCACTGGCAACCCGGCTTGGATCCCTGGCCAGGAGAGGCAGCCACCAGCATGGGTGGCCTGGCCCAGCCCGAATCCGGGGCCAGGCCACCTGTGGCAGCGCATGCCTCTCCTGGCAAGAGATCCGGGAGAGGCAAGGGCCGCACCGGGCACTCAGAGCACTGGTGCTAGGAACCAGGGCATGTGCCCTGTGTGCCAAGTGCCAGCGACACCCCTGCACAGCTGTTATAAAATTGAAGTCAGTGGAGAAATTTATACTAGCTGAGGCTCTGGCCCTTTTATTTGTTTGCATCTACCACTCCCTGTAGCTAAATCTTCCTTTCAAATTCCAGTTGATAAATGGTTGCTAAATCCTGGAATATTTATGGAAGAGTTTATAAACATACCCAGGCTATTTATTGGGAGACCACAATTCTTCACAATGTATAATATACAGAAAATACACAGACTAACAAGTTCCAAATAGGCAGCTGTGATTTTCTCCTGTGAAAGCTCATGCGATAAATAAATTTGTTAGTCTTTAACTGCCATAGGACTCCTTGCTTCTTTTGCAGACTAACAATTTATTAATATATGCCCCTGTTCAGTTTTTAGTCAGGCAAACTCCTATTAGTGCCAATGTGGTATCTCACTTTCAAAATTCTGTATACTTTGCTAGGGAATTCAAAATCATTTCTGTAAAATTCAGTGTGTTCTTAAAATGTAACAGATTTGAGCTCCTGACAACATAGTTTGAGAAGTGCATAACATTTTCAAAGGCACCTAAGTGACTGGGATGCCTACACATCATTGAAGGACAATGGGACTTATTTTGAAATTTTTATCTAGAATCAGATTGCGAAAGCTAATTTTCAAATACATCTCTAGGGTATCTCAGAATATCTGCTGTTTTCAGGGAAACTGTTTAATTGAATTAATAGTTAAGAGGGCACATTTTATGAGCACTTGCATGTTTTTAATCCTCATGATTCTTTTGTCACTGAAATTACTAACTGCAACTACAACAACATTACCATAGCATTATGGGAGATTACTATTTAATCCTAAAGTCATTTTTCTATGGGAACAGTAATTAGAAATCACTTTTTACTATTTAATCCTAAAGTCATTTTTCTATGGGAACAGTAATTAGAAATCACTTTTTCTACAAAAAGGGTGGTACTTGTCCTTTAAGCTGAGGGGTGCTCAAATACTCCACTTACAGTTGAACAACCTATTGCACACATACAAAATGGGCAATGACTGCCTAGGAAGGAGTACTGCAGAAAGGGATGTGTGTGTAATAGTGGATCACAAGATAAATGTGAGTCAGCAGTGTAATACTGTTGCAAAAAAAAGCAAACACCATTCTGAGGTGTATTAACAGGAGTATTGTGAAGACACGAGAACTGATTCTTCCACTCTACTCTGCACTGATTAGGCTTCAACTTGAGTACTTTGTCCAGTTTTGGGCATCTCATTTCAAAAAGGATGTGGAGAAACTGGAGAAGGTCAACAAAAATTATTAGAGGTCTGGAACATTCGACCTATTAGGGCAGAGTGAAAGAGCTGGGTTTGTTTAGTCTAGAAAAAAGGCGATAGAGGGCATACAAAAACAGTTTTCTAATGCCAAAAAGGTCATCATGAGGAAGTAGGAGAAAAATTATTTTCCTTAATCACAGATAATAGGACAAGATGCAATGGGCTTCAATTACAGTAAGGGAGGTTCAACCTAGACATTAGGAAAAAAATTCCTAATTGTCAGGTTGATTAAACACTGGAATAAGTTGACTCAGCAGGCTGTGGAATCTCCTACATTGGAGGTCTTTAAGAGCAGCTTAGACAAACACCTGTCATGGATGGTTTAACAGGGGTACTTGGTCCTGCCATGAGTGCAGAGTGTCATGGTCCCTTCCAGTTTCTATGATTCTTCATACTGTGGATGACATTTTAATGGAGACCAAAGGAACTAGGCTTATTTAGTCTGCAGAAAAGACAACTAAGGGCAGATTTGATAGCAACCTTCAACTACTTGAAAAAGTACTCCAGAGAAGAGGCTAGGCTGTTTTCAGTAGCAACAGAGAACAGAACAAAAAGCAATGGTTTCAAGTTGCTGTTGGGGCAATCAAGGTTGGATATTAGGAATAACTTTCTCAATAGGAGGTTGGTGAAGCACTGAAATGGGTTACCTAGGGAGGTGGTAGAATCTTCATCTGGGCCTTAAATGTTTCCAAAGTTACACAAAACCCCAGCTACAATGATTTAGTGGGAGTGGTCCTGCTTTAACAGGGATAGGACTAGATGACCTCATGAGCTCCCTTCAACCCTTATGGTTGCTCATCATTCACAAGAGCATCCTCTTTACATATATTTACTGTGGATTTCAGATGCACCTCGAATAATCTAAACATTGCAATCTCATGGGGTTGCGTCAGAGGATCAGTAGGTTCATTTTATTTTAAGTGAACTTCAGAATTACATTGAACTAATACCAAAGCTTGTGTTTCTGGGAACTGAGTTCATAAACATGTGTAACAGGATGCAGGGTAGAGACACTGTGCATTCAAGACCCTCTGTGACAGGAGCATGGCTAGCTAAGGGGCAGGGTCCACAGCCTACTCCCCCCATCCCATGGCCCCCATCCTGCTCCAGGGCTCAATCTGGCCCCATCTGCTGCCACTTCCTGGCAGCAAAAGGGTCTGGATCCAACTCCAGGCCACTTGCCTGTAAGTGGCATGAAGCTTGAAGTTGGATCCAGCTCCTGCCACTGCCTGCAAGCAACGGGATGCTTGGACCTGGCTCCCACCACTTGCCAGCAGTGGCAGGAGGCTGCTTCAACTCTGAGCCACTGGCAGGAGACTCAAAGCTGGAGCTGGCTCCTGCTGCTGCCCACAAGTGGCAGGAGCCGATTCCAAGCCTCCTGTTGCTTGCGGACAGCAGCAGGAGCCAGCTCTCACTTCAAGCCTCCCTGTTGCTTGCCGGCAGGGCTGTCCCTACAGGGGGGCGGGGCCCTGGGCAAATCACCCTCTGCAGGACCTCCACTTACCCCCCAGGGCACTGGGGGGGCAGGGCCAGCTGGCCTAGGGGAGGGGCAGGCCTCAGGGCAGCCACCCCATGCCAGGGACAGGATGAGCCAGCCAAAAGCAGTGGAACAGGAGTTCAGGGTCTGGCTTCTCAGCCGCCCTTAAGCCACTGGTTGTCAAACTTGTTTCCTCGGGACCTAGCCCTGGACCTTTCTGCCCTGCAGCAACCTTCCACTGGAAAGAAAAAAAGCAGCCACTGCCAAAAAATTGAACAGTGACCATGGCTGCAGAGGGAGGGAGGCTGGGGGGCGGCAATCCCTCTTGGCTTTCATCCTCTCTTGAGGCTTCTATTTTGAGATCACCAACATGGAACATGCAGAGGGTGATCATACATGCCATACTCCTGTCTCAAATCAGGAAGTATGTAAAGTCTGTAAAATTGCATGTAGTAGCCTGGAGCATGTGTGTGGTAGCTCTTTGCAAATGGGGTGGAGGGGTTGACTGTGTGGAGAAATGAGATGGAAGTGCTGAGACAGAGGAAGAAGAGAGCCAATGCCAAGCTGGAAAGAAAGGTCCTGGAAGATCTTGTCTACTGCTGAGCCTGTCCAAGTGCCTTGAGGTCCTGGTCCCTTCTCCACCGCCCAATCCCAGGAACTGAAGCAGCCCCTCTGGGTTCCACTGGACTTCATCTGCTGCCTGAGTTTTTATGGGCACACAATTGCCCACAATATTGTGGATGAAGGGGTGCCTAGCTCTTTCTGCTTGGTCTGGTGACTTCTGGCAGTGTGCATAAGGCAGCAACACAATGGGGCTATCCACTCTCCCCTTCAGATTAGGACCTTGTTATAAATTCTCCTTCCTGGGGATCCATCCCTCAGTTGGATTTTATTCTGTTACTTAGCCTTTCTAATTGTAGAAAAAATACCATACTTTGTAACAAAGGCTCTCTTCTTTTTCAATTATCAGTCAAAAATCTCTGAAGCTTTTATTAAAAATCTACATGTTGTAACTTTTGTTGCAAGCAAGGGAATTCTCAACCCACAGAAAAAAAGGTAAATCCTAATCTGCAAAAATAACTGCAGTCCCAGAAATGGTGGGATAAGGCAGCGTTCACAGCTTTTTTTCTTTTCTTCATTGGATCTATTGATAAAAAAATGCACAAGTTGCTTGCCAGTGACCTCAGTCCTTTTCATATGAATGATAGAAGCCCAAAGAGATACAGACTCAGAGGAGGCATAGAGGTTGTTTGAACAACCATTAGCACCTCATTGTTAGTCCTAATGACTCACCTTTCTTGCAATATAGCAGGCTACATGAACACTGCCTTAAGCAACTTTCACCCCAAGCCTCTGGCCTCACAGTAGAGCTATGAACAGGGCTGCCACTTCTGGCCAGCTCACCCAAAGCATGGGGGCCCTGGGCGACTGCCCCTCTCACCCTACCCTAGGGACGGCTCTGCTTGCCGGCAAGCAGCCCAGAGCCAGATCCAGCCCCTTCTGTTGTGCTGCCAAGTCAGGCACAAGATGCAGGGCCCATGCCCTGCTCACCCTGGTGCAGTAACACCCCTGCTCTGTGGGTCGCATGGATCTGTGCAGAATTAAGCTTTCAACTTTTAAAGAAATCCTTTGGCCTTTGACTTGGAAAAAAATCATTTCTGTAAATCAAAAATCATTTCTGTAAATCTGTAAAAAAATTAAAATGGGACTACATCAAGTCTCAACTTCCTACATTCATCTAAAGGGAATTTTAACTTTAAATCCTATATATGATCATTTAAGTACATATTTCTGAAGAGCTTGAGCAATACAAAGAGTCCATAACCCTCAGTTCTGAAGTCTAATTATAAAATATATATTAGACTGAAATCCCATATAATTTTGAAAAAATCATCTTACTACTGAAATATTTAAGAAAGTGTCACATGGGAGCCTTACTAATCCAGAATTCTCAGTCTCCTTCAGGTATTTCCTTATTCGATTTCCTCACATATGTTCAGTGCCTTCATACCTCAGTTACTGAAATGGCTCTTGCTTATGACAGATGGGGGGGGAACAGTTTATTGCAGAATGTTCCTCAAAACTATTGCTAAACTGTATTTTTTTAATTAACAGTTTTAACAAAAGTGTCAAGAAAAAACAAAACAGCAAGTATCATAAAACCACAAACTTCATGCACTCATTCTTTTTCAAAGATTTGCATGTTAATATTATGTATTTACTCAAGCTGCCTTATCCACTCTCTAGCATATTGTCTCAACTGGATGTGTCTTTATTCCCAGTCCCAGGAAGCCCAGGTGCTGAAACATCTGGCCGAAAAGAGAGAACATGAGCGAGAAGTCCTTCAGAAGGCTTTGGAGGAGAACAATAACTTCAGCAGAATGGCAGAGGAAAAGCTGATACTGAAAATGGAACAGATCAAGGAAAAACGTGAAGCTAATTTAGCTGCTCTTATTGAACGTCTTCAAGAAAAGGTAAACATGCCCTGGCCCCCTCCTACCCTCACCCCACCTGCAATGACAAAGCTTGTGGTTACCATTTTAAAAAGTCATTAGCTTGATTCCATTTGGGGTCCCCTCATTTGAGGCACCTCAAAAGGGGCTGATGTTCAGGGGATGAGTGCTTAGGGCTTTCTGAAAGCCACATCCCGTTAAGGTGATGAGCTGAGCACTTGACAGGACTAGTCACTTTTGAAAAGTCTTGTCCTCTGTCTCAAGCTATATCAGCTACTGCTTTATTGCACTAAACTCTGATGTGCTCTCAGGCATGTTTACCTGTTCCCTCTCCTGACTTAGAGCTGCCTCTGTATCCTTATGGGCAAAGAGTGTGTTTAATCCAAAAGGCCCCAAATTCAGAGGGAGAAAAAAACCTAAGAGGGATTTGTGAACAGTGTGGAATAAACCATTTCTCATATTTAACCAAATACATCCATAGCAGCCAATGCTGCAATCAGTCTCCTAACTGAGGGTGATTAGCTCTCTTTTTGAACCCCTTCGAAATACAGTTAGGTGGGTTCCTTTTGAGGAACACAAGCCCCCAGAAGCAGAATACCCCATTTCTAATGCAGCCCTGAGAGCCAGGAGAGTGGAAGTGCAACTATGGTAATGTCCTATTCATCTGTTCTGCAGAGAATAACTTGGCTGCTAACATAGCAGACACTTCATACTGCATTCCACAGACAAATATATACACACCTCAAATCTGTCCCCAGTGAGGAGGGATGTTCATTTTAGATCTACTTTTTGCCTCAATTCTATGTTCTCATCTTATGCCATTTCACCTGCTTAACTGTAGATAAGTGGCAACAAAAATGTCAACTTATGAAACAGAACTGGACAAGAAAGAGAGACTGTTACCCTAAAGAAGGATGTAACAGGCTACTTCAGCCAGGGTCCTGGGAAATCACAAGACTGTGTATAACCTACTTGACAGCATTGTTTTAAATAAGCTCACATACACATATCTCAAAGTCCAGAAACTCAAAGGAAAAGGACTTAGCTGTCCCTGAGGTAATAAAAGGAAATGGGAAGAGCAACAGGAGCAGCTACATGCTCTATAGACTCATATCTTACAGTAAGTCCATTTATATCATCTTATCCAACTGAGAATTTAAATGCCTCTGAGCAGAAGTTGCTCTCCCTCCATACAGAGGAAGTCCAGATAGGAAACATGGGCAAACCAAAAATTGGGAGTAAAGAAACTAAACCACAAGCACCAAAGAAAGCCAACCATGGTGATGTAAGAGGGAATAAAAAACCAGCAAGGCTAAGCTTCAGAACTAGCCTCTAATTGTAAGTGCCATATTCTGGGATGCCCAAAGGCTCCTGCAGTCAGAAGCCTCCCATGCATCCCAAAGTCAGTGGAAATATGAAGTGATCAGTCTCTGGAAATCAGGCCTGCCCTAGCCATCTATAGTCTGGCACACATGCCAAATGAGATCAACACAACAAGCCTACCATGGACCTGTTCCAAAGCCCAGGCCCACATTGACTTCAATGAGCTTTGGATCAGTCCCCATAAAATAACATGATAAATCTCACATAGCAACTCACCAGAGGCACCTTCTGTTGCTGTCAGTTGGCCATGAGTCTTTCTTGGGTTGTCATTGAGTGTTTGTCACTAGATTTTCAGATTATGTTCTCAGAGCTAAATACATGAATGATGTCACATTCTGATAATTAGTTTGTATGAAAGGACAGCATGAAAAAGTGTCACTAGAAATGTGCCAGACAGCTAGAATCAATACAGCTTTGGAAACACTGACTAGAACCTTCCCAATGTGACAGGGTACACACTCCACCGCTGGACAGGTAAAGGCTGATTAAGTGTTACTGGGGAAGGTAGCTCAAGTGGTCCCCATCCTTAGCTTGTGTTTCATCACTTGACTAGCTACTCTGACCTCCAGCAGAGTACTGCTGGCTACTTGGTCCTCCAGCTAAGTACCTTAGTCTATATGCCCCCCCTTCTAAGAGGAAGTTCCACTCCCTTGCCTTGGCCATTATTCAGTCTCTCAATGGCCAGGGGTCCTATGCCACCACTGGCACTGTGGGGGAGCAGGGAGGGACCCAGGCCAGAACACATCTCTGGGTCCCAGCCCAGGGACCCTAAGTGCCTCAACCAGGGCATTATCACTAGTCCCTCTCAGCCACTGAGAATCTCCCTGGGCCGCTTTCCCTGCAGTCCAGTCCGTGCCCTCACCTCAGGGACATACAGTCATCTGGCCCTGGTGTCCTGGTAGAACCACTGCAACCCTCTGTCCCATACTGGTCTCATGACTCTGGATCACTCACTAGACCTCCAGGCTCCTAGTCAGCTCCCAGTGGAGTACTGATTTCCTCAGCCAGCCAGAGGGACTATCTTTCCCCTCAACACTCCCCAAAGCTAACTGACTCCTAGTGCCTGCGGCTTCCTTTCTTATATTGGCTGCTGCACCCTGATTGGCTCTTCACTACTCACAGCCCATTGGCAGCAGCTCTGTGCCCTTTTTTAACACTATAAAGACCAGTGTGGGGCAACCACCCTATCACACCCACATTCATTTCATAGCTGTTGTTTCTAAGTACAGGCCATGTTAACATAACTATCTGAATTTATAGTGGCTCCAATGAATCTAAGATTATCTTTAATAGCCTTTGCATTATGGCCATTAATGGTTATTTTAACAAAAAAATATGTGCTTCCTAGGAGGGAGGAAAACATTCAACGAAAAAAAAAACTCTGCAGTCAGAATTGGTGACAAAGGAAGGACAAATTGAATAGGAAGGCCTAATGCTGAACCTTGAAGACAACAATCATTTGACCTAGAAGATCTAGGAGAATCTGCAGGGTTGGGCATCTACTTAATCCCATTTTTGAACTACTCAGATTACCCCATCTGGGTGATTTGGTCCTTTCATGCATTTCTAGGAGCTCTTCCATGCTTATTTCAACAGTAAAGCCTCTTGGCCCAGTGACAGTGTTTTTTGTGGATTCCTTCACAGTGCTGAGGCATATATGAATCCTCAGCTCTTCTAGACAGCATTGCAGTTAACTCAGCTAGTGTCACTTGTGAGTGGGGACTCTCAACTCCCCCACCACTGCAGAGATCTGAGGGTTTTTATACCTAGATACTGCCCAACTATAATGGTGATGAAAGCTACAGTAACTAAAGCACAGATTGCAGAGGAAGTGGCTGGATTTCTGTCCCCTATAGCAACATCTTGTTTTACACAAAGACTAAAGTCTATGTATAAAGAAGATATGTTACTGTCCCCAGCCACAGGACAGAGAACCATCATCTTCAAGAAAGTGTCCTGTTGAATTATTTTGGCTAACATACCATCTGATTCATCCAGGTGACTGCTTGAGTCTGTAAGCAGCTCCTTGGATGAGACCACAACGAGCTGTGACCTTCTTTGAGGATACATTTAGGCCTCTCTATGCCTTTTGACTGTTACAGTTGCAAGCTATTTATGGGTGGCATTTGTGACTGGTTTCTTGTTTTCAGCTAGGGTGCCCATGGTTCTCAGAAGCTCACAGCAGCAGTTTTTATTCATGTCCTTTTTGGGTTGTTCTGATCTTGCCCACTGTGCCTGCACTACTGCTATTGTCAGGCTGTATCAGCATTCAGCATTCTGCCTTCATCCTGCCCAGATGCCAGAGTGAAGGAAGAGACATTGGTGGGGGGATGGACACGCTTGACTCTTTCATAAATTCATGGAATATTAGTGTTGGATGGGAAATCATGAGGTCATCTAGTCGAACCACCTGCTAAAAGCAGGACTACTCCTACTAAAATCATCCCAGCCAGGGTTTTGTCTAACCGGGCCTTAAAAGTTTCCAAAGCTGGAGAATCTGCCACCTCACTAGGTAACCCATTCCAGGCTTCACCATCCTCTTAGCAACAGAGTTCTTCCTAATATATAACCTAGACCTCCCCAGCTGCCACTTGAAACTATTGCTTCTTGTTCTGTCCTCTGTCAGGTTGTTGATCCTGGTATATGTTCTGCCAGTCATGGCAAACTCACTTCCTTGTATACTTCTCCCTCAGAGACCTCCCATGCTTCCTCACATGACACCCCCATGCAGTGGAATGTTTCCTCATAAATGTAAATAAAACTGCCAATGAATCCTCTTTTACATCTCTCCTTAAAAACTATCTCTGAAGTGAGGCCTATAAATCTCTCTTGCTGGCACTGGTTAGGGTAAAGGATGAGGAGTGGTGATTTTCCTTTTCGACTCAAATCTGGTCATTTCATTATATCATCCCCCCAACACTTTCACTGCATATATGTCTAGTTTTCCACCTGTTGCGTCCTAGGATGTACACTTTCAGAAGCTCTCTAGCTGCCTTGATGGAGCCATGTTCCTTAACTGTATCTCGTGGTACTATTATAATATAAACAGTAATAATAGCCATCTCTCACACATGAAGATATAGTAACTGCAAGCAAGAAAGTCATTACCGAGACCCAATTCACCTTGGTTAACATTAAAGTTTTGAATGACATTTTGGAAAGCAATGGAAGTTGTTCACAGTTAGCATCTAAAAGAAATAGACCCTTCAGATGAAAATTCCCTTTTGTATAGAGATCCTTCTGCAAAGCCTGTGTCCCTCCTCAATATTACTTAAGACCTTAAAATATGGCTTAAGTAGAATTAAAGTAGTGAACAGTCCTTGTACAGGCCAGTTGAATTTTATCCTTCATGAGCAGCACCCTCAAAATTGTTGTAGTACTGAGGATCTCTATCCACAGGGAAACTGTAAACATAGAGCAAGGGGTTGCCATTAAGAGTCTTCCTGGTCAAGTACAGCAAGGATGAGCTTTGACCTTTCCCTTCTTGATGTTTTCCAGGAGAGACATGCTGCAGAGGTCCGTAGAAACAAGTTGCTCCAGGAGGAACTGTCTGGCTGAAAAAAGCAATGGTGGATGTGGTACATCCCCACCATTAGTAAACTCCCCTGCCTATATTATTACGGATCATGCGATATCAGTATGGGAAATGTATGACATGATTTAAAAACAGAATCAAGAACTCAATAAAAAACAAAGAACAAAAATAAAAATAAAAACAATACAGTCTCTTTGCAGAATGATTTGCTTGATGTTTAAAAAATCTTGGATCTTATTTTGTAAATACTTACATTTTTGTTAAAAAATACAAGTATTGCATTATGCAAGTTATTTCATAATCTTACATGTCCTGTAAGAAGCTTTTGATGTTGTCCCTTTCCACTCAGTTGAATTTTACTAGGTCTGTTCATTTGAAGCAGCCCATGCCTAATTTCACTCCCTGAAATTTTAATTCCAACCATCCAATGAAGTCAGTAATAGGTCTGTGGTGCTGGAGACCAGTCATTCCCTAATAACCTAGAATGCTCCATAATCAATAACTTTTGTGAAAACAATAGCTAGAGCACAGATATTGTGACTCTACCTGAAGCTGTCCAAATAAAAGCTCTTAAACATTATGTGCTCAGAATCTATTTACACCTAACCTTGTAGTGTGAAGTGAACCACAGATTAACTTGTTATTTGCAGTACTGCCTTCATCAGAGCAGAGGCAACAAATATTTCTTTTTTAATAGAAGCTATTGATACGAAGGTGAGTGATATCAATCTGAGCCAAAGTTAAGAAGCTGATTATAAACACCAGCTACAAAAAAATCTCAAATGGTACAAAACAGCCATAAAAACTGCTAATTGTTACGTAATCTTAATCCACCAATTAAAGATATCTTGATGGAGCAATCAAGCAACATTAAGTGGCTTTATCTGTGGATGCCATGATCTATGATATTCATTTGAAGTTATTATATTACATGTGTAAAAGTACAAGAGGCTACAAAATGTTTCTATCTGTAATCTGTGAGCTGGTGGTTGCATTTTTTTAACACTGCTGACTTCCATTCAACACAACCTTTCCTCATCAGTGTTTGTCAACCTGACCTACTTTAAAGACATCGAGGAAACAAAGAGGGCTGATGCAGCAGGAATAATTAGACTGGGTGCTTGTGCCAAGTAAAGTATCACAAAACCTAACATAATCCCTAAAATCGCTGCCGTTTTGAAGTTGTCCCTACCCCTCCAGAGGTTGCTGCCTGCATATTCTACTCTTCATTAGTGCTATTTTCCTGTATGTCATTGTGAGCAAGCTGTGATTAATAAACAATTGGGGTTCTGTGAACTGAAAAAGGGCGTGTCTGTTCTCTTGCTCCATCATTTTTCTAACACATTCCTTAGTGAGTTTAAAGTCCCCTGACATCTCAGAATCATGGGCATTAGTCACAGATAAGGCCTATTAATAGGTTAGGGGGCCCATTCCGTTGCCAATATAGGATTAATCCCTACAATATATATTTTTATTGTCAAGACCTAGCGCTTATTATTATGTGTCTGCAAGGCTGAGATATAATGCAACGTAGAAAGGTGACTTTACAGATAACTGAATTTAATAAGAAAGAAACCACGAGTAAAAAGTCATGTGGGGAGACTTACCAATACAGTCACGTTCCACAACAAGCACATAGCATGGCCCAGCACCTGCTGTTTGTTAATATGTTGATATTAGTGCCTCTAAGGAAAGTCACTTTGAGTATGTTCACACACACACTGTTTAAATCAAAATAACACTGGTTATTTCAATTTAAAAACTGGTAGGTCCACACAACGTTCCCTTATTTCAAAACGAGGAGCTCCCTCATTTTGCTATAAGGAAAGTCATAGCAATATAATAAAACCTAGTATTATATTGATATGATGGTTAAAGCAAAACTGTTATTTCAAAATAACACAGTGTGGACATGTTATTTCAATTTAACTGTTAAAGCAATTTAACACTTTTTGCCCTTCTCCTTTCCAGGTGCTTTCCTTTTCCTATATATTGAGTGGGAGCATGGCCCTTCTAGGGGGCCATGTTGCCACAACTCCCATGGTGCCTCTCTCCTAAATCCTAATAGCAAGTCCTGTCCATGGACATGCTATTTCAATTTGAGTTTCTAGTCAGGACCTCTTACATCAATTTAACTTATATCGATTTAATGATTCTATATTGATTTTATCAAATCGATATAAGTTAAATTGATTTACCCGTGTAAGTGTGGATATAGCCTTTCAGACTTAAATGAACAAAACAAAATAGCTAGAGATGTTGCTGAGCAGCAGCGTTTAGCTGTAGATCTGGATCTGGACTCACACCACATAGAACCACAGGTTTGGTCCAGAATCACCTCTAGAAATAATTCTTCTCAAATAGTATCTCATATAAATCCACCAAATCAAAGCTAGTGAGATACTTTTCCTGAAAAAAGAGAGGTCGAAACCAGAAATATTTACCTTAATTCCTTGAATTTTAGGGATTCTATGTCCCCAGATCTGAACCAAGCCAAGCTTTGGTTTTGCAAAACCAAAATGCACCCAACAGGTTTTCCAAAACCAAACTCAGCCCATGCAGGTTTTTAGATGATTTCTCAGACAGTCAACAAATGCCCACACAAGCACAAGGCCAAGTGCAAAATAACAGATTGAACAAGACTTGCATCAGATAACAAAAGCTGGGACTAAGCCCTTTACAAAAAAAAAAACCCCTCATTTTTGCTATTTAATTTCTTCTGTATTTAAGTCTGTAGTAACAAAAATAGAATGGAAAACACTAGGGATTGGTTTGAATAGCAAACTTTGCATCTGGATTTCATATACCCAAAGTTGGCAAATGTTCAGATCTGGCATTTTCATTGCATTCATTTTAAAGGTATGTCCAGCAGTTCCAAGGAGAGAAGGAACCACTGTGATTGTCTGTTCTGACCTCCTGTCTAACATAAGCCATGAGAACTTCCCCATATAATTCCTAAAATATATCATTTAGAAAAACATTCAAGAACTGTTATATTGGCATTTTTAATCTCACCAAATTCAAGTGAGGTCAATTCCCAGGGTTTGGTCCTCAAGCAACGATAACATGCTAGACCTGAGGATCCTTCAAAACCATATTTCTGCCACGTCAATTTACTACTAAAGTTTGGAACTGTTTAGAGCACCATTCCTATTACTCGATCATTGTGTACTTTCTACCTGATCCCCTTTTATACTTTGATGTAATGGCTCTGTAAAATAGGGTTGCAGCCTAAAGATCTTCCTAAAAAGTAATAACACAGAGAACATCATTTTTAAAGCATTTCTATCTCAGACATTTTAAATATTTGAGCTCAGACCTCTGACAATTTGGCCAGTTCCTTAGGTGACTAATCATAGATTTAGGTGCTTAACTATATCTCCAGACAGATTTGAATATTTTTAGCATAAGCACTTAAACTGAGCTAACTGAAACTGGAGGTAGATCCTTAGTTCAATGAGCATTGTAACAGCTCAACTGCAAAGCAGAGATGGGCCAAGAACCCACAAAAGGCATTTTGGTGCTGTTTTCCTTGCACGTCCACAGCTAATGCCAGTGTGCAGGTACATTCATGCCCTTTTTGATGTTGCTGTGTTTTATGGTTATCAATTAATTAGGTCAAGGTTTGTAGAAGGATGATGCTTGAGCAACCAGAAATGAAGCTGGTGTTCCAAATCAAATTTGAACACTCCCAAACTTCAGTGGTGTTTGGGGATCTGTCTTTAGCCCATATCTTAAAACTTCTTCCCCTTTCTGTTATCATATTTAAAGGCATTATTTAATAGATAGATAGATAGATAGATTAGATCTACAATACTTTACTTCCATAACAGCTTGCATCCCTTCCTTCAGTCAAGAATCAGGAAGCACTTTAAAAACTAACACAATCACAGAAATACATGCCAACAATCAACAGGCTTTGATATGTGCCAACAGTTACTCCCACCTGCCTACTTCTTACTGACCCTTTTAGAGAGAGAACCACTGGGATCAACTGTCTCCTGAAGATCTGAAAAGATGACCACCCAGAAGGTTTACTCCCTTCACCTGAAGAAGTTTTTTGCCCTCCTAAAGGCTGAGTAGTTAGAAGAGAGAGAACAACAGGAGGGATTTTGCCAAGTTCCAAAGAGGCAGCTGTGTTAATCTACTCCAGCAAAAAAAAAAAAAAAAAAACACCACACACAACCAAGGAGTCCTGCGGCACTTAAAGACTAACAGATTTATTTTTTGCATGAGCTTTCATGGGAGGAAATCCCACTTTGTCAGATGCTTTGAAGATGGCTGAACTTACAGAGTGGAATGAAAATAAGTGTAAGGGAGCATAAACCATGGGATCTGGTCATACAGCAATAGCAAATCTGTATGACCTGATCCTATGTTTTACACTCCCTTACATTTATTTTCATTCCATTCTGTAAGTTCCCCCATCTTCAAAGCATCAGATGAAGCAGGATTTCCTCCCATGAAAGCTCATGCGAAAAATAAATGTGTTAGTCTTTAAGTGCCAGAGGACTCCCTGGGTTTTTTTGGAGGGATTTTACCACCAAATTGCCCTTGGAGTGGAATAAAGACTTCCAGTTCTTCAGGTTTTTTGGGAGGGGCACCTGTTCAATCAAACCCCTTCTTTGCAAGTTTTTGGGAGGAAGGAAATGAAAATTCCATCTCACTTCAAGAAAGTGCAGTTAAGTTTGTCTCTTCGGGTCCTTCACCATTCATAACTCTCAGACTATCAGATACAATAAAAGAGAGAGCGTCATACAACAGAGAGGTAATATCTGTTGCATTTTAAAATACATCACTCACTCTAAGTGTATTTCAGCAATGAGAGAACAAGAGGAAAGCAGTCTTTTGTTCAGAAGCTGGAATTCACCCATTAAGAGTGTGGCCAGGCTAAGAAAGATAGAAACTCTTAAAATCTTTATAGGTTTGCTCTACTGCCACATAAACAGTGATGCAGTGGCGCCATGCAGTGGCCAATTTTAATTTTGTCAGCCTCCACCAGGGCCAGTCTTCAGAGAGTGTAGTGCAAGCTCTTCTTTCAAAGACTTTTCATTTAATCTGCACTATGCATTCACCATTGTGCATGTATATGGCTGATAGCTGCTCACAAGGGAAGAACGGGCGGGGGGAAGTTGAAGTGGATGGCAGCTTGTGCCGAACAGCAGTGCACAGACCTTGGACTTCAGAAAAGCAGATTTGACTCCCTCAGAGTGCTGCTGGCCAGGATCCCTTGGGAGATTAATACAGGTAGAAAGAGAGTCCAAGAGAGCTGGTTGTATTTTAAAGAAACCTTATTGAGGGAACAGGAAAAAATCATCCTGATGTACAAAAAGAAGAGCAAAAATGGCAGGCTTGGCTAAACAGAGAAATCTTTAGTGAGTGTAAACACAAAAAGGAAGCATACAGGAAGTGGAAGTTTGGACAGAGGACTAGTAAGGCGTATAAATAATATTGCTTGGGCATGCAGGGGTGAAATCAGAAAGGCCACAGCACAACTGTAGTTGCAGCTAGCAAGGAACATGAACGGTAATAAGAAGGGTTTCTAAAAGGCATCCTAACAACAAGAAGGTGCTCAGGAAAAGTGTGGGCCCCTTATTAAATGGCGATAGCAATCTAGAGACAGATGATGTGGAAAAAGCTGAATGCTTTTTTTTGCCCCTGTCTTCAAGCCAAGGCTACCTCCCAGACTACTGCACTAGGCAGCACAGTATGGGAAGGTGGTGAGCAGCCCTCAATGCTGAAAGAACAGATTCAGACTATTTAGAAAAGCTGGAAATGCCAAGTCTATGTAGCTGGATTTGATGCATCAAAGGGTGCTGAGGAAGTTGGCTAATGTGATTGCAGAGCCATTGGCCATTATCTTTCAAAACTCATGGTGACTTGAGGAGGTCCTGGATGACTGGAAAAAGGCAAATACAATGCCCGTCTTTTTAAAAGGGAAGAAGGGGAAATCCACAGAACTACAGACCAGTCAGCCACACCTAAGTCCCCAGAAAAATTACAGAGCAGGTCCTGAAGGAAGCCATTTTGACGCAGTTGGAGAAAATGAAGGTTATCTGGAACAGTCAGCATGCATTCACCATGGGCAGAGGTGAATGACCAACCTCATTGCCTTCTGTGATGAGATGACCAGCTCTGTGGATGTTGAAAAAGCAGTGGATGTGATATAATTTAACTTCAGCAAAGCTTTTGATATGGTCTCCCACAGTGTACTTGCCAGCTAGGTAAAGCAGTATGAGTTGGATGAATGGACTATAAGGGAGTTAGAAAGTTGGCTAGACCACTGGACTAAACAAGTAGTGATCAACAGTTCAGTGTCTAGTTGGCAGTTGGTATCTAGTAGAGTGCCCGAAGGGTTGGTCCAGGGGCCAATTTTGTTCAACATCTTCATTAATGATCTGGATGATTGGGTGGATTACATTCTCAGCAAATTAGCAGATGACACGAAGATTGGGGGGATGGTAGATATGTTAAAGGGTAGGGATAGGACCCAGAGTGACCTAGACAGATTGGTGGACTAGGGCAAAAGAAATCTGAGGAGTTTCAACAAGGAAAAGTGCAGAATCCTGCACTTAAGACACAAGAATCCAATACATTGCTACAGCCTGGGGATTGGTTGACTAGGCAGCAGTTTGGCAGAAAAGGACCTGGGGGTTTCAGTGGACAAGAAACTGATTATGAATCAGTGTAGCCTTGTTGCCAAGAAGACTAATGGCATATTGGGCTGCATTAATAGGAGCATTGTCAGCAGAGTGAGGGAAGTGACTATTTCCCTCTATCTGGCATCAGTGAGGCCACACCTGAAGTACTACATCCAGTTTTGGGGTGCCCACTACAGAAAGGATGTGGACAATTGGAAAGAATCCAGTGGAGGGCAACGAAAATGATTAGAAGTCTGGAGTACATAATTTATAAGGAGAAGGTGAGGGAACTGACTTATTAAGTCTGCAGAGGAGAAGAGTGAGGGGAGACTTGATAGCAGAGTGCAGCTACCTAAAGGAGGTCCCAAAAAGAATGGAACTAGGCTGTTTTCAGTGGTGACAGATGATAGACCAAGGAGCAATGGCCTCAAGTTGCTGTGGAAGAGGTCTAGACAGGATAATTAAGAAAAACATTTTCACTAAGAGAGTGGAAGCACTGGAATGGGTTACTAGGGAGCTGGCTGAATCTCCATTTTTCAAGGTTTGTAAGGACTATCAGGGATGATTTAGCTAGGGTTGGTCCTGCTCTAAGCAGGGGATTGGGCTAAATCAGTGGTTCTAAAGTTGCTCTTTAGAAGCTGCTGCTGCTCCAGAAGAAAGTAACTCAAGAATTAGATAGGAGCAGTTGTAGAAAGACAGGGAATAGAGAGAGAAGCTAACATAAAGGGTTCAGCAGCTCATATGGTCTATACAAATGATGAAGTAACTCTTGCACTTAAAATGTAGGCTTAATGTCACAATAGAGGAGGAAGGCTGCTTAACCTTGAATTCATCCTTGTAGACTCAAGGTACCGTGAGAGGTTATCAAGTCCAGTACCCTGCCCTCCTGTTAGGACCAAGCACCATCTTCTACAAAGATGTGCAGCCACACAAGGCTCAAAAAGGGAGCAATAACCAGAATGCACTACAAAATAGATACAAAAATTCAGCCCACAATTTATCTGTGAAAGTAAGGACTATGAGCTATATCTAGTATCAGAACTCCCTTCACCACTGAATGGTATTGAAAATAAGAAATCAGTCTAAAAAGCATTTCCGTGTCTGTGACAAATAGTTCTGGGTGCACACATCACACTAAAGAGAGAAAGCAGCCTTAAAACAAAGAGAAAGACCAAGAGAGCGGGATGTGTTAACTAAGGGAAGAGCTACAACACAGCTTTTTAACCAGGAATGTACTTTGTTGTATTATAGAAATACAGTCATATTTTAAACAGACACTCAGAATTCATATTATAACATATTTTTAAAATAATACAAATTACTAAAATATCAAATTAGTTGAATGGTAATTTAAAAAAAAAGACTTTTATATGTTCAACTTGCTTTCCACTCAAGGTTTTTTGAAGACTTGTAAAATTATTCATGATCAGCAGGGGGCACTATATGACTATTATTATTATTATTAAATATATGACAAAATCAACTTCACATTTCAATCATGTCAATCCCTGCACTACATTAGGACCCTGATATGGAGTATAGTGAAGTGTGGCATCCTGTTACTTGCCCTGAGGCCTGGATTTGAGTTTGACTTATAAAATGTGTTACCTTTTGAGAAAGGAAACCTCACTGCTTTGGCTGGATTCCTTTACAGAAAAGTCCTATAGAATTTAAGGATGAAACCAATGGAGTTTGGTGCAGATTTCACATGGTTCTACAGAAGTTACTCTAAAACCTACAGATTATTAGAAAGATCTTCTGTGCATTTTTTTGAACCATGCTAAAGAATTTCTACAACATGAAAAGAATTATCTTTTTCTGTTTTTAAGAGGACTTCTCCATAAGTTTTACACAAAGAAAGAAAGCTCAGTTCTATTACTACAGGTCATCTTCTTAGCTGCATAGCCTTTCTGTTGACTAACAATATTCCATTTCCTAATTACACAGGTTCTATGCCCTATAACTAGTTTACATTTATTGTTTGTATTCAATCCCTCCTTATCAGGGATGCAGACATGTTTATCAGGAATAGGGGGCTAGGGTTAAAAAATAATGAAAATGCTGTTGAATATAATTTTTACACCATATAAGTACTGAAGTAGGAAACAGTAACCTGGTAACTCAAAATTTGTTATCCTTAGCCTATCAGAGAACAAGGTTGATGATTTCAGCTGTTAAAGTCCCTCTCTTTCTTCCAGGATATTTGCTGGATTTTGGGAGGGCTGGATCAAAGCAGGGGCTTCAGACACTGCAGCCCCAGACCCCGGCCTAACATGGGGCCCTGTGGCCTTGCCAAAATCCGGCCCTGGCCAAAAAGTATGCTGCTGCCACCCACCATCTGCCTACCTATCCAAGACCGGATCTTGCCCGCAGAACCACCAGGCCACAGGCCCTGCCCTCAACCGCAGCACCACTGGGCCTCAGACCCTGGAATCTGCCCCCCCCCATGCTGGCCATGCTGCAGCCCCAGCCCCCACTGCAGTACCAGCGAGGATGGCCCCCCACACATACCCCCAGGCTGGGTGCCACTGCTGTGGGTTGGTCCACAAGAGTGGACAGGCCTTGATCTGTTCCTGGCCTTTAGTAGCCAAGGACCCAGGTTGAAGGTGTCTCCTACAACAGGCTCAGGCCACTTTCTTCCTTTGCTAGAAATAGATCAGTAAGGAGACCATTCTCCTCCACCTCCTGGGTTAGGCCCAAACAGCTGCCACTCCTCTTGGACTGACTCACAGACCCCCTTGATTGGCTCTTCCCTTCGCCTTCCTCCCCCCCACAAATTCAAAATTCTGTGGACTCTTCTTGACCAAGGAAGAGGGGAGTCCAGTCATTAAGGAGCCCATGCAACCCATTTTGATACTTTTATTAAACGTCTTGGCACAGAAAGTAGGAGTGTGCTAATGAAATTAGCTGATGATATGAAGTTGGGGGGCAGCATTAATACAGAGGAGAATCAGAATATTATATTGGAAGATAGATCTGAATGACCTTAAAGACTGGAGTGACAGAAATAGGATGATATTCAATAGTACAAGTGCAACATCCAGCACTTAGAGCCTAATAATAAGAATTTCTCCTACAAGTTGAGAGGGATGGAACCAACAGCTGGAAGTAACAGAGGAGAAGAGAAACTTGGGTGTATGGTTCAAACACAGGACCATTATGAGTCACCAATGTGATGAAACTGTGAAAAAAGGCAAATATGATCCTAAAAGGTATTAAGCAAGGCATTTCCAGTAGAGAGAGGGAAGCATTAATTCCAGGATAGTACACACTGGTGAGACCTCATCTGGGATAGTGAGTACAATTCTGAACACCCATCTTCAAAAAAGATTAATTCCAACTGGGAAAGAGGTGCAAAGAAGAGCTAACTGAATGATCAGGGGAGTGGAAGCCCTATTTTATGAGTGCAGACTAGACTAACTTATCTTGTTTAGATTAACAAAAAGAAGGCAGAAAGGGGAAATAGTTGCTCTCTGTAAATACATTAGGGAGGTAAATACCAGGGAAGGTGGCATGCTCTTTAAAGACCAGTGTTGGCACTAGAACAAAATAATGTAAACTGGCCATGAACAGACTAAGTCAGGAACTTAAAGGTTTCTAACAATGTGAGGAGTGGGTTCTGGAACAGCCTCCCAATGGGAGCTACAAGGGCAAACAAGTTAATTAGCTTCAAGTGAGAGCTAGACAAATGTATGAGCGCAGATGTGTGACAGGATTGCTTGCGATGGTGGAGAGACTCACTTCCAGTATGACATGCTCCTAAAACTAATGCTTCCAGATTTTGACTGGCCACCAGCAGGGGTTGGAAAGGGAATTCATCTTGTCCCCAGTATATTCTGGGAAACATTTTTTCTCCTTCCTCTGAAGTATCAAAGATAGCCCTGGCTGGTGATGGAACACAGGGTAGGTTTGCCAGGATTGTGAAGTGGCACCAAGCAGTCTCTCTCTTCAATGGCTGGGCAGCTGATTCTTCTTCATGGCCAAACTGATTTCCATACATGGTTCGGCAGGAGTTTTTCTCCAGATCAGCCTTAGCTGTGAGCTTGGGGGTGTTTCACCTTTCTCTGCACCATGTGGCTGCAGGTCACTTGCCAGGATTATTTGGGGTTATTTCATTTAAACATTTCCCTCCCACGTCATGGGCCTCAAGCACTAGTGCACCACAGTCCCTCCTCTTCTCTGCTGTGGCACATAATAGTCTAGTCTCCTGTGGACTGTGATACTTTGGTCTGTTTTTAGTTGTTGGGGTTAGTGTTTGAGTGCTGGTTGGCGCTGGTGGCCTGGGATATACAAGAACTCACACTGGATGATCTAGTGGGCCCTCTGGCCTTGAACTCTCATTCTTTGGTTGTCCTTTTGCAGCCTCTGAATTCAGTCCTATCTTGCTTAGCTGGAGATTCTTTGACAACCACCATCTTGTTTGTAGCATTTTCCTTGAGACATTCTGGGTGAACGAGGAACCCAGTGACTGACATAAGAACAACATAAAAATAGTTGTTTTCCACTGTAATCAACCAATCAGGTGCAGATAGTCCCCCTTTCTTCTACCGCAATCTCTACTGTTCTACAAAGAACACTGTGACTCTATAAAAGCAAAAAGCCAGCCAAGTGTTTCAGTTTGCCAGAATACTGTGCATGCTAGTTAATCCTGCGACCCTACACCGCCCTTTACTGAGCAGTGTCCAGAGCTGCCAACTGCCCATAAATTTATGAACAGTCCATTAAAAAGTATGCAAATTTCCTGCTGTCTGTGAGTCCATAATTAAAAGGAAATATCCATAAATATCTCTCCCTCACCAGCAACCTAGCAGCTATCTGTCTGCTGTTCCACTCCTCGTCATCCAGCTGTGGCTTAGCACTTTAGCACAGTGCCAGCAGCCTATCAGCCCCAGCTGGCTCCCAGTGAGCAGGAGTGGAGGGAGCTGGTTAACAGACAGCTGGGGATGGAAGGGATTCAGACTCAGTCAGAGAACTGGGAGAGGATCATAGGAAGCACAGCAGTCCAGCCTGCAAAGCAGCTGAGCTCTGGCAGAGGCTGCAGGGCTCCATCAGAGTCAGGGAGCTGTCCTGTAGCTGTGGGGCCAGCTCAGGTTCGCCAGCTGGGAGCGGAGTGAGTCTAGGATGGAAGCTGCTCAGGAGACCCTGCTCAGTGGTAGTCGTTAAGGGGACACTGAACAAAACCCCAGGTAAATCAAACTGCATATCATGGCAGACTGGAATTAAATTCACTGCCTGGATTGAAAACCTTTCTGTCTTCAAACAGTGAAAAGTTTTGTTTATAGCCCAAACTCCCCAGCATACACATGCCTACCTCCCTAGTCTTCCCCTCTAAATCTTTATCTTCCCTTTTTACTTGGCCTAGGCTGTTTCTCCAAACTGGAGTCTGGAGAGATTGTTACTATAAGCTTCCTATACTATAGTAATGGGACTAGCTTCCAGCAGCAGCTGCTGCTGCTGCACCTAGCAACTGCAGGGGGGAAATGCTCAGCTCTCTGGCACGTGGGAGGTGAGGACCGGGGTGATTAACCAATGCACCATTGTACCTGATGTGTTAGGAGTGAAAATTGATGTTACCAGGACTCCTCTGTGTTACAGGCGCTCCATGCCTGCAAGCATCTATCAACTTGCCCTGCCCTATCTCACAGCGAGAGTTCACAGACCAGACAGAGGCAGGTTAACCCTTAAACAGACCTTAAGGTTTACTGAAAAGTACAACAGGAATAAGGTGTCTTAAATCTCAACTATGACAGACAAGGTCATCACCCTTGAAGTTAAATATGAACAGGTAAGTACAACAGATTACAAGCAGCATAAACACAAAACCAGACTCTTGATCCCTTTCCACCAATATCACACCCAGGCTGCTTTGCTTAGCAATAAGATCTTAGGCATAACTGTCTCCTTTCCTGGACTACCCAGCTCCTTGGATCGGACAGGTGAGTGCCCCCTTCACAGACACGAAAGTTTCTTTGCACCCAAACACCCTCTCAGGATCCTATGGGTTGAGCCCCAACTCAAAACCATGAGATAAATACACTAGGTGAGGTCAAACCCAACACATTTACCACACCTCCCTCAGCACCTGATCGCTCACAGATCCTCACACTCTTTCTTTGCTGGTAGGTGATGGTTGCATGATTGCAGATGCAGTCTCATGCAGACTTGAAGTCCCAACTTGATTTGTCTGCTTCAGGGCCCTTCTGGCCTGTCCTTATCACAAATGTCCATTCACCCCTGTATCGCAGTTCAAAATACAGAGCCCAGTCTTCAGAAGCACTCCCCTGGGACTCTGGCCTTCGGGATCTTCCACGATGCACCTGTCCTCTTCAGGGCCTACTAGGAGTCCTCACTAGTAAGTCTGAGTCTCTGATTCCAAGAATCAGAGGCTCAGTCCATAACCCCATCCCTGAAGCTCTGAGGCTCCCTCAAAACAAACACTGACAGTGTCCAAGGGCAGGAGAGCAATGAGCCTTCAGCAATCAGCAGAGTTCCTTACCAGCAGCAAAGTCCTGGGGATGCCTGCGTAGCAAAGTTCAGGCACAGCAAAGTGTGGTCCCCTCAGAGCATGCCTCTTAAATACTGAGCGTGCCACCCTTTTCGCGCCTTAATCTGCTCCCCATAGAGTTCTATGAGGAACCTTCTCGAAGGGCTGCACACATTTCTCTAATGGATGCCCTCTGTCTGCTCTTCCTGTTGAAGGAAACGGTGATGGGTGGGCGCAAGCCCACCCACTTCTAAAACCCCTCCCCCAGCCTATGGAGAGGTGGTACTGAGCCGTCCTTCAAATGATTCCTTGGGACAAATAATAAAAAAAAAGGGATGGGTGTGAGGTCACAGGTTTATAACTAAGGATTCGGAATGGGACACCGAACACAGAACCCCGGACAGTGCCCACTGCTCCCGGAAGCTGTTGAGGGAGCCAGCGGACGCCGCCCAGAGGAACTCTGCCCGCAGATGCGCGCGAACGAGGAATCAGAAATAAGCCCCACAGTCACAGGCCCCTCCTTCAGCCAACCTCCTCTCTCTGGTCCTGTAGATGGCTTGTTTACCGTAGGCCAGGAGAAGGTTGGCGAGAAGATTCTGCAACTTCGTGGGTCTACGGATGAGTAGTGCATAAAGGAACATGTGTGGGGAAAAGTGCAGCCAGAACCTCAATAAGAGGTTCTGGAGGAGCTGGAAGAGGGGCTGCAACCTGGCGCACTCTAGACAGGCATGCGCCAGGGTCTCCCTCATGCCACAAAAGGGGCAAGCCTCAGGGCCGGGGGGTGAACCACACCAAGTACATGCCCGTGCTCATGGCTCCAAGGAGGAGCTGCCAACTGATGTCCCCAGTGGGCTGCGGGGTCAGAGTGGAATAAAGGCTGGCCCACCAGGGGTCCTCGCCCTCCACGGGTGGAATGAGGTCCCACCACTTAGTGTCAGGGTGGGACACAAGAGTGAGGAAATGGGTGGTGTGAAGCACGAGCATGTACAGATATTTTCGAGGTGCGGTTCGGAAGGGGGCCAGCTGCAAGACCAGCAGCCGGCTCAGGGCGTGGAGTAGGGGTGGCCAGGGGGGCTCACAGGGCCGGGGCCTGATCACAAGCTCCAGAGGGCCAGGACTGAGTGGAGGGTGGGGAGTACCCTCTCACAGGACCCACTCGAATTAGGCCTGAGCAGAGGGGAACACGGCCGCCTTCACCTCCTGGAGTAGGCTCCGGGGGGTTCGAAGGGTGGAGAGCCCCATGCACTGGGCAAGCATGAGGGGGTCCACCCAGTCCCCCCAGGCATAGTCCAGGAGGCCTCTGACCCTGGTGACGCCTGCCAGGACCAACCTCCGCCTCACGGAGGGGGCCTCTTCCACCTGCACATGAACATGGGGGTTGTGTAGCAGGGGCTCCGCGAGGAGGTCCTCCCCTTTGGTGGGCACAAGGGTCATGGAGGCCGAGACGAGCCTCCAGGTCTGGAGGAGGTCCTGGTAGAAGGCCGGCAGCTCAGAGAGGTCTCGCGGACCACCTCTCAGCTGGATGTAAAAGAACTGCCGGTCATATCGGAGCCCTCAGTAGCAGAGGAGGAGGGTGCGCGCCAGGCGGCTCCATGCCAAACTATCTGCACTATTAAGGAGTCTCTGCAGGGCCTGGAGGCAGAAGGCATGGACCTGGCTGTGGACACAGCACAGGCCCCGCCCTCCCTCCTCCAGGGGGAGACTCTGGATCCGTGCAGAGACCCCATGCAGTCCTGGCCAGAAGAAATCCAGAACTGTCCTTTGGAGGTAGGCCAGAAATGTCAGGGATGGGACCAGGGTGTTGAGCCAGTGCCAGAGCAGGGACCAGATGAGCTGGTTGACCACCAGTGCCCCCCCACGAAGGGAGAGGCACCGCAGCAGGCCCATCCATCTCCGCAGCCGCCCAACGACCCTGTCCTCCAAATCACATCAGTTCTCATCCGGGGAGGGATGGGTGGCAGAAAGGTAAATGCCGAGAGAAAGCAGCAGACCAGTGCTCCACCAGATGGCTTGAAGCGTGGGTGGGAGGGGGCCCGCCAACCACCCGGCCCCTACCGTCAGGCCAGAGCTCTTGACCCAGCTGACCCGGGAGGAGGAGGCTGCCGAGTAGACGGCCTGGCAGCCCTTCAACCGCACCAGGTCGTCTGGGTCCTGGACCACAAGGAGCACGTTGTCGGCGTACGCCGACAGGACCAGCCTCAGCTCCGGCTCACAGAGCACCAACCCCATCAACCTCTGGCAGAGGAGACAGAGGAAGGGCTCGATGGCCAGAGTGTACACCTGGCCCGACAGCAGGCAGCCTTGATACACTCCTCACCCAAAGCTGACCGGCTCAGTCAGGGTCCAGTTGAGCTTGACCAAACACTCCACGGAGGCATACAGCACCTGGAGAAAGCCCACAAAGCATGGCCTGAAGCCGAAGGCTCACAGGGTGCCCAGGAGGTACCTATGGTCCACTCTGTCGAACACTTTCTCCTGATTCAGGGCCAGGAGGGAGAACAAAAGACCATCCCTACATCTGAGCTCCAAGAGATCCTGGACCAGGTACAGGTTGCTGAAGATGGACCGGCCTGTGATGGTATAGGTCTGGTCAGGATGGATCACATCCTACAGCATGGACCCAAGCTACAGCAAGAAGGCCTTGGCAACGATCTTGTAGTCCGTGCAGAGGAGTGAGACGGGATGCCAGTTCCAAAGGTCGCAGAGGTCCCCCTTCTTGAACAGCAGGGCCAGCATGACCCGCCGGCAAGAGAGGGGGAGCTCCCCACTTCCCTCGGTCTTGGCCCAGACAGCGGCCAGGTCCGGATCGAGGACGTCCCAGAACACGCGGTAGAACTCCACAGTAAGCCCGTCAATGCCAGGGGACTTGTTGGTTGGCATGCGGCGGAGGGCTTCTGTGAACTCGGCCAGAGTGAGAGGAAGCTCCAGCCGGTCCCGATTACCCGTGCTGAGCTCAGGGAGTTCGTTCCAGAGCATCCTGTGGGCACCGGCTTTGGTCGGATTCAGGGAGAAAAGGCTAGCGTAGAAGGCCCTGGCCCTTCCACGCATCTCCTCCAGGTCCGTGAGGGAGGTGCCATCCTCGGCGAGGAAGCAGGTGACATGCTTTCAAGCCCCCTTCCATTTCTCCAGGGCATAGAAGAAGCAGGAGCCGTGGTCCATCTCCCAGAGGAGATGGATGCGGGATCAAACGAAGGCTCCCCAGGCCCGAAGATCCTCAAGGGCCTGGAGCTCCTCCTGCTTCTCCTGGCATGCTCCGCAGAGGGACGGATCCTCAGGGCTGGCAGCCAGGTGCCTCTCCAGCTCCAAGACCTCCCATTCCAGCTGCTCTATTGCTGCATCCCTCCACCGGCTGCTCCCCTGAGTGTTCTCGTCTCAGAAGAGCCAGGCACGCACCTTCCTCGTGTCCCACCAATGCCGCATTGAGGGAAAGGCAGGCCTCTGCTCCCACCAGGCCAGCCAGAACTCCTGGAAGGACACTACAAAGCCCACATCCTCCAGCAGGCTGTTGTTGAAATGCCAGTAGGCCGGCCCTGGCCTCTGCGCCATGAGACAGGCTGTCACGGTCACCAAGTGGTGATCCAAGAAGGGGGCCGGCCTAATGCTGGAGGAGTGGGCTCGTGCGAGATGCGACAGGACAAATAAATGCGATCCAACCAGAAGCGCTGCAACCGATCTTCCCCCGCCTGGACAAAGGTGAAGATGACCTTGTCATCCGGGTGGTGGTCGCGCCAGACGTCCACCAGGGAGTGATGGTTGATCACCTCCCGGAGGACGTCCGCGGTGGCCTGGTACTGCTCGGTCCCCAAGTGGTCCCAGTCCTCGAAGCAGGGGCGTTGCTGGCGCTGGGCACTCCAGGGCACGTGCCCCAAACCCCAGTGCCAGTGACCCAGATCTCCGACCAATCAGGCCAGAGATCCAGGGCCCAGCTGCTGGTGCCCACAGTGGCCCTGTCCCTGGCTGGGGATCCAGGGCCTGGCCATGGCGGCCCCTTACCCTGCCGGGGATCCACGGCCTGGCCGCCCGCGGCTGTGGCGGCCCCGTCCCCCTGCCGGGAATGCTGGGCCTGGCCTCCTGAGGCTGCTTCCAGCCCCATCCCCGGTCAGGGATGCAGGGCCTAGCCACCTGCAGCAGTGCCGCAGCACCTGTCCCTGTCCCTGGCCAGGTGGCGGGGCCTGCAGGCTGGGAATGGGGCTTGAGGGCCGAGGGCGGGGCCTGGGCCCATGCCCTGGGTCCCTGCCCCAGCCAGTGATGCCCCTGCCGCGAGGGTGATGTTAAAATCCCCACCGAGGACCAGGCACTCCTATGGATCTCTGTCTGCTCTTGCCCCACAGGCTCTGTGTTCCTGGCAGCCTGCCAGAACCCATTGCCTCTCAATCTGCAGGAACTACACAGCTCCTGTCTTCAACATAGAGCTGCTGCTGGTGTGGAGTAATCCCAAACATAAACTTCTCATTATAACACCACACAATTTCCAAAAAGACATTCATACAAACATCAGAACACATTGTATACCTTAAAAGACATCAAAAATACACCCAACAGATGCACCCCACCATTGGCCCAGCCTGACTGTGGTGGAATCTCTGCTGCTCCTCCTTCATCATTCCAACTATGTGTCCCAGAGTGTGACATTATGATATAATTACAATGATGTTATTGTTTGTTTATGTTGTTTCGAGTGATGTCAGTAAAAAAGTTTGCCATGTCAGTTAAAAAAATAGTCAACTTCAGCTTTACCGAAGTAAAAACTAAAATGCAACCCTGGCCATGACTAAGTGAAGTATCAAAATAAAATGAAATCATTTAAAATATGGCTGATTTTTTAAAAAGGAGGAAGCTGCCCTTCCCATCTACATCAACTATGCTGGTTGTAGTATTGAGCTGTCTCTGACCCCGCCTCCAGCAGGAAAAAAACGTCCATTGCCTATATCAGTAGCATTTCAGCCATCACATCACTATGATAAGTCTTTCCTTACATATAATTTTAGAAAATAAGGTTGTTATTTCTGCTTATCAGGTTTGATGATTTTCATTGGTTCCCTTATGCTTAAAATTGTGACAGGCTACTTGTTTCTAGTGTTGTACAACTTTTAGGCACATGCTACTTTTGACTAAATACACACATGAAGCCTTCACAGTCTGCGTCCTCTAATTGGAAAAAGGCTTGAGACAAATTTAGGAGGCTCCGAGCTTCTTTGTGTCACCACAGAGCAATTTATATTCTTCAAGAGACCACAAAGAATGTTGGTAACATGCTAAGTTTTCAGTATTCTCAGAGGAAAACAGGAAGATCTTAATGAAAATGCTAAGTATTGTATGTTATCGTTTCCAACAAGAATTTGCACTGTGAGGCCATACTAAATAAGTTGAAAATACATCCTTAAGTGGAAAGGTTGACTGCAACTTCATTTTGTTGCTCTGTTTGCACAAAAAATACAATCCCAATGCTTCAAAGTGGCTGCAACAGAGTCAATACAAATTCATAAGTCTGGTTGTTCAAAATGAGATAATGGAAATCATGGCACTTAGAATTACAAGGACTATTTCTGAGAAAGTTTCTGGGAAATGGCATACACTAGTAAGGTAAATAAAACAGCCTTTTCCAACGCAGAAAAGTAGTTTTATGCATTCGATACATGGGTGATGACATGAATGTACAATCCACTGAAATCTCCAAAACCAAAGTACCTTGTACATCAGTGGAGGTTAATCATATCAGTAATTAAAGATATATGATTGCATCTAAAATCTGAAAATGAACAACTGTTGTGAACAATGCTATGATGGTGGCCTTAAAACGGCAGCCTTAGGATCAACTGCAGAACAAGACTGCCACAGGAGGAATCGGGAACTATATATGCTCATTATTAGGGGCAAGCTGTGAACTGGAGATGCCAAAGTGCTATTAAACACAATAGTTTCCTAAGAGATAGTCCTGACAGCATTTACAAAATAAAAAAAAATGTAAAATATCACCAAATAAGAGGCTATATTTCAGGACATACAACAAGAACTGTTTAAGGACCTCACCAGACATCCTTCCTATGTCCAGTAAGATGGACTTTCTGTGGAAAGGATTGGCTTCAATGGCACTATTTTAAGTTGCTTACAGCTCGGAAAGTTACCAGGAATGTAAAGATCTGAAATGAGAATTTCCATTGGTGGCATAGCAGTTCATATGGAAATGTTTAATTTCTTCTTTCAGTCTGATTTTAAGCAGAAAAGCCTAAAAAATCCTAGACAATTTATGTCTGACTAAAATTTTGCAAGGGTCAGATATTTCAGCAATGGAAAGCCAATTTCTTATGAAAATGATTCTTAATTCACTTCAGTTCACTCAGTCAAATGAAAGCTAAAACTTATTCTGGGAGCAAACGGACTAGAAAAGTTGAATGGAAATAGAATGCCTGAGCTTCCAAGAAAGAGAAAAGTTCTCAAGAAAATGTAAATATGTACAGGTGAACCCAGCTACCCAAATTCAGCAAAGGAATCTTATAAGTACATCTATGTTGATATATTTGATTTTACAGTGTCTATTATTCATTCAAGAATTGATCAGACAGGTTACAAAATTATCCAAATCCTGACATGCTCATAATAAAACCAAAACTTAACAGAAACACAAGTTCAAGACTTAAATCAGGTGGTTGATGAAGCTGAGAAATCAGTTGATCATGGTTTAAATTGAAGTCAAACAATTTAAACCATGATCAACTGATTTCTCAGCTTCATCTGTTGCAAATCAACTGTCAGTTTACATAAAGACCTCTGTAGTCAGTTTGCTGAATATCCAAGCTCATTCATCCAAAGCACATCAGTTTTTGTCTAGTGTGGTGAGGCTGATAAAACTGATTTTGGTGGCAGCCAGTGCAGCGTTTCAGCAAGTTTTAGTGCAGAGTTTTACAACACTACATCAGATTCAAGTATTATTTTGATCCACAATGTGGTAAACGTGACCCAACCAACATTTGATTTTACATATACACAAGGACAAAATTGATGGCTTACAGCCTGCAAATGTTGCAGAAGAATTCATTTCAAGAAACCCAGGAGGAAGATTATTGTCTGGAACTTTTTCAGGTTTGTTCTTTGTAAATTATGCTTTAAAAAGTCACGCTATCACAAGCAGCTTTGGATGACTAAATTTGTCCACTTTTAATCAAGTGGGATAAAGTGTTTCAGACTCAGCAGTTTTTTCATTAATGAGAGCCTTAAAATTTGGGGGCAAGATGCTATTGTCCCCTCCAAACTTTAGTTGGTTATGCCCAGGCTTGTTCAGAGTAAATAAACAGGTCAGAAAACAAAACCAGAAATCAAATGTCAGAGTCCAGCAAATTACAGTTTCAAGACACCTTCTACCTAAGCATCCCAGTGCACTTTACAAACAAGAATCAATTTTATTTCTTCATAAGGCAAGTTTTTGTTATTCTCACATTAAAAATGAGAAATTGTGAGGTTCAGTGACAAAAAATCATGCAGGAAGCAGTGACAGATACAGTCTTCTTGACCTCCCTGCTGAGCTTCACCCATAATGGCTATTCTTTCTGGCTGGGTGGTTTTCACAGTAGCATAGACTGAAGCACTGGGCCAACCCATTCAGAATGCACCCAAGCCCAATTTTATAGTACTGTCCTTTAGAGTGCAAGACCTGTTCTGCAGAGTCCACTTGAGCATCATAGGATGAAAGATGATTACCTCTATGTGTGTTTGTGGCACTGGGCCCCTATTTTGAGTGGTAAAAAAGTGCATTAATTTATATAATTGTGAAGTGTTGTGATCAGTCTTTCAAAGTACTTTCTTTATAACAAGCCAGTTCAGGTCATAAGGGAAGAGAGGGTCTTAGTGGCCACAGTACAGAGAAAATAAAGAAAAGAAATGGCTGGCAGTTTTCAGAGCACTTATTTTTTTACCCTTCTATTTTGTCTCTTGTGTCACACAATAGGTAATGCTTTAGAGTCTGGGTAGGTCTATTTCATGATAGAAGGAAGCAGATCTTCCTTTGGGAATTGAAAAAGGGATAAAGCAACATAAATAACAAGGTAACACTTCATTTTAAGTATTTAGATGGCATTAATTCATATGACAGTCCTTGAAACTGCACTGTACTTACCCTGTGAAAAGTTGCTTAAGTCACATACAAGAAACTGTACAGAAGCCAATACTTGTTGTTAAATTGATTTAAGTGTTTTATGTGTCCATTTTGAAAAATAAACTCCATTACACATAAGCCAGATGAAGAGCTGTAAAATTATTTAGAATTTGAGGGTTAGGGGAAGTTTCCTCTAGAGCTGCACAAGTCTTGTTTATATAGCAATTGGTCTTCCAACTTGGACCACATAATGGCTGCATTCTGCACGCAAATGGCATTTTGTAACTGGTTATCAGCAATCATTGATCATTTGAGAGGAGTCATTTATACTAGTTTAGCATTTGTGTTTTGGTCACTATCCCTACTCCCTCCCTTCTTCCCACAGGATATTTGGTTATTTTCAATTTTGAAATAGGATGTTGATTTAGATTGTTGTGAACGAATCCAGCTACATGGCATAGGAGTCATTTGATAACACAAGCTAATACATCCAATACCTTCTGTGATGGGGTAGATACACCCTGCACTAGAGCAGCCCTTTATACACTAAAGAAGCAGGAAGCCCTGCCCCTAGGGCCCTGTTGGGTATGCTCAGGCTACTGCCCAGGTATAAAAGGCTGCAGATCCGCTCAGTCTGGGCTGGCCAGGGGAGGGGAAGGATGTCTGTGGGAGGCTCCTGCCCCAGAGCTTCACAAGCCTGGTTCCTGCAAAGACCTGATGACCAGTGTGGATCCAAGGGAGCTTTGTGAGTGACACCCTGGACCCAGGAGAAAGTTAACTACTGCTGTCCCAGGAAAGAGAGAAGTTGCAATTTATCACCAGACTGGACTTTCAGTGCAGCCCAGGGGACCTGAGGGGTAGAGCTGGGGTGTGGAGGTGATTGAGCCAGTGTGTTTCAGTATGGATCCCTGCTGACTGGGCGATGTACCCCCAGCACCTGTAGGGCCCTGGGCTGGGGGTCAGTGGAGTGGGAGGGCCTGAGCCCCCCTACCTGGACCCTGGGCCTCCTTGAAGACTCATTGTGCATGGACTGCAGCTGTTAGGCTGTGCTGCCCTGGCCCAAGGACTGCTTACAGACTCCTTGTACGTGGACTCTGGCTACCAGACTGAATTCACCCTGCCTGCTGTGCTGAGTTGGCATGCCAATTGCCTGTTCAGAAGCCTGCAGGGTGCCCTCCCTGAGTGCTCTTTTGCAGTTTCCCCATGAGGGAGTGTGAGGGAGGGCTTACCCTGTGACACTTTCACTTACTATTTAAACCTTAGATAGTGTTGTCACAAAACATGACTGAAAACTAACTACACCCTTCAACCACAATATGGTAACATAAAGAGACCAACGGCTATTGCAAGGTGATATGATGATTTTATTTATAGGTTTGGCTCCTGATGCAGCATTCTTTGAGTCTGCATATTGACTTCAACAGACTCTGGACCAGGCCCTAAATGCTGTTCAATTCCTTGTGCTTGGAGAAGTGGATGATGAGTTGGAAGTATTTTGGTCCTATGCAGCTATTAATACTAAAAGAATGTGAATAGATGGAGGTAACAGAAAGAGGGTTATTTTTATTTATTTCCTAAGTGTCCCCTTCCAATGGTGTAGCCCACTTCACTACCTCCCCAATAATGAAAAGTATTTTACTGCTAATGAGTCATTCAGGAATGATTACAACCATTCAGAGAATTGATGATTGTTCATTGGTACTGTAATAATGCCAGAGAGGGGAAGCAAAGGGCTGTCTGTATGAGAGGAGTCAGAAGTTTACATAGGCAGTATTAAAGAAGAAAAGGAAACCATGTTCTTTTAATCAGGGCCGGCAGGAAAAGTTCTTGGAAGGTTCAATCTTCACTGCTAGCATCATGCTAGACACTCAGACACATGATTCATCAAGAGTAAGTTCCAGAGGGGCAGCCCTGTTAGTCTAGTTGAGTAAACAAGGAGCCCTGTGGCACTTAAAGACTAACAAATTGGTTTATTGTATGAGCTTTTGTGGGAGAAAATCCCACTTCCTCAGACAGAGATTTTTTTCCCCACAAAAGCTCACACAATAAATCAATTTGTTAGTCTTTAAGTGCCACAGAACTCTTTGTTTGTATCAAAAGTAAGTTCTGTGTTTTGTATCAAAATAAGTGCTAGCTGAGAAATGGGAAGGGATTCCAGGAAAGACTGACTTTGCAGAACAGGGGGGAGAGGGTAGGATAAAATATACTGGCTAAAAGCTAAATATGGGCTACCTAGTCAGAGTACATCTCTCATAATGCACCATGTTCTCCCTGGTATCTGACCTCTTCTCTTTAACCTAGCTAACTGACAAGGTATAGCAAAAAATGTTCTTCAGCACAGCCTTCAGGAGCCATCAGTACCCTGGATGCTTCTCATTCAAGTTTCAAGCCAACAGATGGTACAGACACAATAATGGCTGCTCATCCTCATGTCTATAATCCAAACTGTCTATATCCATCTATATGATACGAGTTAACCAACAAATACTCTTGTTTCACCACTGCAATGATACATGGTTGACAAAAAGCTTCTGAAGTGGCCGAAACTGTTCCACTCAGGCCAGACTCAGAATTATTAAGGACACCTGTTCCTCCATCTCCAAGCCCTTCTCTGCTGATTGTCACAAAGCTCATAAATTTTCCAGCATTTTATTAATGATTTATATAAAGCCATTTGGACAACTGATGTAATGAAACAATATGGGCTGTAATTCCAGCAGCAGGTGATTAAAAATCAATGATTTAAAACAAGAAGCAAAAAAGCTCTACTCACTTTGTTGATATTTAAACTGGATTTTTTTATGTTAAGTTTAAATATAGGTTTATTTTTTAAAAAGCCTATATAAAATTATTTAAAAACTATTATAAAATTATATTAAAATTACAATTTATGCTAAGATCTAAATTTATTATAATATATTAACATAAAAACATATTAAGCTTTAGTTATTTGCTGGCAAACTTTAAAGAAAATCAAAGCACTAATGGGTGGAAGTCACTAGCTAAACACATGGAACCAGGGTCTGCTGCAGTGTTAAGCCAACTTTTGACAGTAATCGCATATTCTGCAGGGACAGTAAGAATATTTTCTTTATTTTAGTGTATTCAACTAATTCAATTCAATGACTGCTCATACAAAGCAGAGAAGCTCATTTTCCTCTTTCAGTCGCTTAATAAAAGCTAGATGTGACAGAATGAGATCTACTCATCCTAAAATCCTGACCGACACAGTGATCAGAAACAATCAGTTTGATCCCTAATAAGAGAGAACACTTCCATAATTTAATAATCCATTCAGTTTTAAATGCAAAACAAAAAAATTATCTATCCAATGCATTTAGTTTAATTATCCAGAAATTTAATATTTTTAAATGAAAAGAATCAGGATATATATATATTAAATGAGCGTGTATAGATTTAGCATATAATCCTATAGTGCAATATGAAGCACAAAATGTAGAGCAAAGGTTTTTATTTTGTTGTAAATCAGCATTTCTTTATGGTTACCAACCAATGAGAATTAATCTTTTTCTAGGAAAATAATTGAAAAGTGCAAATGCACAAAGCAAGATTAAAATCAATTATTTAAATCATGGTTTCCTACTTGCTAATATAAATCACTATGCAAATGAATGATTTAAATCAGTTTGATGCAAATCACTCCTCCAACTGAAAACTACACAGACAACACCAAGGTTTATATTTCTTTTATGTCTCCCATAAGTGGTGCCATCTATCAGTTTTCTCAGTGGCTCATCAAAATCAATACCTGGCTGAAGCTGAACCCAGGCCAAGCTGAGTGGATACTCATAGGAAGAGCAAATATGCTAAAGAACTCATTTGCTCTGTAATAACCTCCAATCATAAGGCCATCTGCCTGAATTAGTCCACAGCCTTGGTGTCCTACCGGTTTCCACATGTTACTGGATAATCATGACATCAATACACACCCTCCTCCATCTGTGATGGGACAAAAAATTGTGCCACACACTAATCTAGCCATAGTGCTGCATGTGTTCATGACCACTATGCTTCATTATTGAAGCATGTTGTTATCTGTGAATGTAGATGCATGCATTGAAAAACCTCCGAATGCTACAAAATAAAGCAGCAGCCCTTCTACCCAGCAACATATCACCACGAACAGCCCAGGACCCTGCTCCGTGCATTGGCCACTTACTTAATACAGATTCCAATTCATATTCTTCATCCCAATGTTTCAAGGCCTTGTAGGAACTGACCCTCACAATCTGAGAGAGCTCTACTTCCCCCTGTACCATTATTTCCCACAACTGTATTCCAGTGGAACAATTGAACTGTTGCTCAAAAGGGGGAAGTTACTGGATATGAATGTGTGACAGGATGTGCCTACCACACACTAGACATAAAGGGAGCTAATCCTGAATTATAGGGGGAGGAAGTCCCATCTCATAGATCATGCTGGGCATGCTCCAATTCCTGCCTCAGTACAAAAAGGAGCAACCCTGCTAGGGGCATCCACCACAGAAGCACCATAGCCAGGGACTGGGAGAATCACAGACGCAGTGAACCCAGGATGAACCGTATAGCCTGTGACCACCCCCTACCTGAAGACTGAAGACATTAAAGGACCAAGATGCCTGACCAAATGACAAATCACCATTGGGGGGGTCAAGTAGGAAGTGGCCCAAAGAAAGAGGCTAGCCCTGACCGGTGGGAAGAGTCAATCTGTTGCAGGAGGATGGCTGCTGACTCGGTGGTGAATACCTCACCATTATTAGGGTCTTGGACTGGGGCTTGAAAGAGCAGAGAAGGCCTGAGCTTCCCTACCCCAGGTGCCACATACCCCTAGGTGACACCCCACTCCCCCAACAGGCTAATCAGTTCCAGAACCGGGCAACACTACTGACTCAGGCCATTAGGCCATGTTGCCCTGACCTAGAAGAGTCACATACTGAGTTTGGCATTGAGCCATACTGCCTCACAACCACCGGGTAGTGCTACTGACTCTAGACATTAAGCCATACTGTCTCAAACCCCTGGACAATCCAACCCCCAAAGCAGGCTAAGGAATTCCTACACCCATCCCACCAGAGAGAGAGAACTTCAACAGGGGCTGGATCTAGCCTATTAATCTAGCCAAGAACAAACAACCACAGTCCTCCCCTTTTAAGAAATAGACGCAAAACTTCTCTATTTGATTTTTTTTTTCCTTTAGCAACTTCTGCACAAATAGGATGAAACCAAAACTCTGCATCCAAAAAACCCTGAAGGTAGGATTTGAAATCTGTACCAACCACAAATGTCACATTTGATCTCTAGCTCTGTGTTGGGAGGGAGAAAAAAATCCTGTCATTTGGGGTTGTTTGACATGCAGATCAAAATACTACAGTGTGGACACTCCTTATTTTGAGTGAATTACTCAGACTAGGTGTGTTGGAATCCATGTGGGTGGAAACCAAAGAAAATACACATCTATACCACTTTGAAATGAAATCTCCTTATTTTGCACAATTCCTATTGGCAACCATTTTGGAGGAGTTGGTGAATGAATTTTAAAAATAACCCATGGATAACAGTTTAATTTACTATGTGTTTTAAATACTCATGTTCCTCATGGTCAGTTATTTAGACCCATGACTCAGTAAGTAAATATGGAGCTAAGAGAATGCACCTAGACTGAAAGGCTAGCCTAACACAGTAGCTCTCAACCTGTTTACCATTGTGGCTCACATAGGCAACGCTCTGTGTTATGGGGACCGCATCCACACAATAAATATATTATCTGAGGCTGTCACATAGGCCATAGCTGTGTGCTGAACAGGTGGCAAGCTGCTCACAGAGCCACTGGTCTAATGGCTGAGCTATTAAACTGGGAATTGTGGGGCCCTAAGTTCAATTTCCTCCCTTTCTGAGTCACTCAGGAATCAGTCTCTTGTGCCTTGTTTCAGTCTTCATAAAATGGGGAGACCAGCATTGCCTACCTCACAGGAGTGTTGTGAGGATAAATATATCTTTCTAAAATTGAAGCATTCAGATATTATGGTAATGAGAGTCATAAACATGCCACAGGTGGAAGTAAGTAGAAGCTGCTGTACCAGGAATTTGACCAAGTGAAGCATCATAATAATATTTGCTTAAAAGAATCTATTCAAATAAGTGGGGAATTTTAAAGAGTGACACGGGGACTTGAGGCTTCTCCAAGTGGCTTGTTCTATCAGCTAAATACTAAGATTACATTCTACCAACTCAGCATCTCTTGCAGGACTTTTGAAATAGCTGTTTTATCACTTAGGAGGAGGTCAAAGCAGTAGCACTAAAATAAGAGATTTCAAGTCAGGACCTTCCAAGTCTCTGAACAGAAATGGCTTTCATGTCAGAATGAGGTAAGTGTCAAACATCAGTCTCTGTCATTTCTCTCTGCCCAGAGAGGGAAAATTTATACTTTGTGGTAAAGACAAAGCACAGTTTGATGTATACTATGAATTTTGACTAGAGTACAAATGAACTGTTACAACTTAGTAGGATTGTCTCACCTTAACACACAGTCATTTCAACAACACTCTACAAAAGAATAAAAAGAAATTCCATCCAATATGATTTACTAACTTTTCAATAAGAGGAAGTAATACTTTTAAAGCCCCTCTGAAACACTGCCCACAATTGGTAGCTGTGGTGACTAATAGCAAGTGGTTTGGGGAAAAAAAAAGCACGCAATAAGAAACCTACAGCTCAGCCTACTTTTTCCCCGTATTTCATGCCAAATGTATGTGGTGATTGACAGTTTGCTGAAGAAGCCAAAGTCTGGGTTTTTAAATAACTGATGTTTCTTCTTCTTTCTGCCTTACAGGCAGGGTTGGTAAAGCCCCCTATTATTATGGTTGCCCAACACTTCCCATTGTAAGACCACGTTTCCAGTCGCTTATAACTTTGTCACACATTAATCATTTGGGCTGAACTTTTCCAACTGGGATCTGCCTAACACCAACTCTTTTTGGAAAATTTCAGCCAAAACTGTTCATAAGATTCCAAGAATGAAGCTAGGGAAAAGCCCATGTTAAAATTCTGACGACCTTGTCTTTGAACAGCTCTAGCACACCCCTCTACTTTGGCTCAGGGACTGGAAATTTGGCAGAAGGGTGGCCTTTGTGTCAGGGATGCGGTTTTTGCTGTTCCCATGAAAATCCTCCCAAATTTGGCCAAGTTACAAGTCTTTGAAAAATTGCAGTTCATATAGGCTTAGTAGCAACTTCTTAGATATTAGCAGCTAAATTCTCCATGTTCAGTGACCATCTTCAGTCCCTTTACAGCTGTGGTAGGACTAAGCATGCTACATGATCAGAACTGGACTTGACCTGTAATTTACATTCATGCATGGGCCAGGCATCGGAATTACAAGAAAAGAGCCTGTTTGTCCTGTTCTTGCACTGACCCTCCCTCCACTGCACCCAGGTAGTGTGGATAAGGAAGCCATCTGATACATGTGCAGAGAGAACAGAAACTAGACCTTGGGTAGGAGACTAGAACTAGAAGTCAGGGAGGGCAGGGAGAGGAGACAGATCAGGTGAGGGCCCAAAATTAGGAAACTGGGGCTGATTGGACAAGGAGAGTGGGGATGAGGAGTAGCAGGAAAGGATGGAACTAGGACTTGCTATAAAAGAGACTGGGATGAGAAGCCTGAAGGGTGGAGACAGGAACTAGATGGAGAAGGGAGACAAGGTATGAAGAAGACTCAGAGAAAAAGATGAGGGGAAGGAGGCAATGAAACTATGGAAGGGATAAACAGAAGGGGTCAAATTGTGGGGGAAAGAGAATTAGCAGGCAGAAGAGTCTGTGCCCACTAGGTAACACTGCCCTCCAGAGACTGGAATGGAATACAAGATTTCTGAGCCATGGTCACTGAACATGGAGAATTTAGCTGCTAGTATCGGTGAAACCCACTGGCACAGTGCATCTCTCAGTCCGCTCTAGCGTTGATCCGCATAAAGGATGATAACCACTACTGCAGTCAGTTACCCCATTAGCTCAAGTAGCAGAGCAGGGTGGTGGATCTAAAGTTCCTAAGACTGCCAGTGACCAATATGGGTGTCAAAATGAAGGCAGATGACAAAATATCTCCATTTTGTCTAGGAAATCTCTCTCTCTCTCTCTCTCTCACACACACACACACACACACACACACACACACAAACATTAAGGCTGTCAGGTTAAGCACTCCGAATTTAGAAAATACCAAAAAAAAAGTTGCTTGTACAAACCTAAGTTAGCCCTCTTATGTACCATTCAATGCATATGGGACCTGCTTTGGGGATCAATCAGGGTTGTGTTCCTATTGTGGTTTCAGAAAGATGGTGGGCCTAAGTCTCCTCATAGCTAAAAGCCCTCCTCTTTAGTGAGGGAGTGGGAAGAGAGGCCAATGAATCAAGCCACAACTGAGTATTTGCGAAGACAAATGAAAAAAGGGATCAGTTAAGCTGAGTTGATGAGAGTTAAGGGCAAAATCAGAGAACCAGAAGGAGACCGTCACAGAGCAAGATCATCCTGTCCCTGTTCACCCACTCTAACCAGCAGGAAGACTTGGGCAGCAAAGGGGGAATGGGACACCCCCACAGGCATAACTCTACCAGACTGGTCCTGACCCCCCCAAGCCATATTACTCAAGGGTCCAAGTCGTGGTGACTGTCTTCAGGGCTGGTATGGCATAGCCCAATAGCTAGAGATGATAGTTGCCCTCAGCCCAGGGCTATGAGCCTAGTGGCAGGAGTTGATAGTTGCCCTTGAATGAAGTGGGGCAAGCAATCAGTCTTCAGCCCTGGCCCTCAGACAGGGCAGGGTGAGCTAGTGATCTGAGTAGACCAAGCCTCTAGGGAGGGCAGGTACACAGAGCAATCTATAGGCCAGGTCCTCAGGCAGGGTCAAGAATGAGACTCTGTTTACGGTCCCCAGTCCTCGAGCAGGGTCAGGCAAGCAAAGAGTCTATAGCCTGGGCCCTGAGGAGGAAGCTACAAGCAAGCAGTCTGTAGCTACAGGAGAGTTTTATGGAGGAAAAAGTGATGCTGATCATATCAAGTCCTCAGAGGCTATAGAAAAACTCCAAGATCTTCTGGAGGCTGGCCTGGGTCTCTGGGAGCAGGAGCAGGATGTGGAACAAGTGCCAGAGCATGGGCAGGACTAACTGATTGATAACCAGTGCTCTTCCACAAAGGGAAATGCACCAGAATAGCCCCATCCACCTCCACAACCAGTCAGACACCCTGGCCTTGAGGTCAATCCAGTTCTCCAGCATGGAGGGATCAGTAGCAGAAAGGTAGATGCCTAGATAGAGCAGTGGACCAGTGCTCCATCAGATGGCACAGAGCACAGGTGGGAGGGACCCCACTTACCCCTGGCCTATTGGCCAGAGCTCTTGACCTAGTCAACTCAGGCAAGGAGGCCACAAAATAGATGAATTGACAGACTTCCATGTGTGATAGGCCTCCCAGGTCCTAGGCCTCAAAGAGCATATTGTTACATTACTACCCCCAAGTCTGCCTACCAAGGCAAAACACCAATCACATCATCCTCTTGTGGAGGAGAAAAGAGGAAGAGCTTGGTATCATTCGTACAGAGCTTCTGCCCAGTGGGCAGCCCTGATTTACTGCTTAACTGAAGGTGACAGGGCTATTCAAGGCCCATTGGAGCTTGATGAGACACTGCAGAGATTATGGCAGTTGGAGAAACATGGAGCCTAAAGCTGAACTTCTGAAAAGTCCCCATGAGAAATCCATGATCTACCACCTCAAATGCCTTCTCCTGGTCCAGAGACAGGAAAGCAAGTGACAGATCATTCCTCCGTGCTAGGTGGTGTAGGTTGCATACCAAGTCAAGGTTGTTGAAGATGATCAGGTCTAGGCCAGTATATGGTGAATCACATCCACCAGCACAGACCTCTAACTGGGGTGAAATGGCTTTCGCTATGACCTTCCAATCCAAGCAGAGAAGCAAAACTGGGTGCCAATTCCTTAGGTTGTGAAGGTGTCCTTATTGAATAGTAGAGCAAGCACAGCCTGCCTGCATGGCAGAGGAAGCACTCCATTACCCAAGGATTTGGCCTAGATGAAGTCAAGATCTGAGATGTCCCCGAATGCATGGTAGAACACCTCAGTCAGCCCATTGATTCCTGGAGATTTGTTGGTGACCATCAAATGGAGGATTCTGAGATCTCAGCCGGTGAGAGGTTGCTCTGGTCCTGGTAGCCCATGCTGACTATAGAGAGTTCACATAATATTCTGCAGACATCAGTGTTGGTTGGATCCAGGGAGAAGAGGCTAGCATAAAAGGCCTTGGCTCTTCCCTGCATCCCCAGCAGATTCATAAGAAGGGAGCCATCCTCTGTCAGAAAACAGTTGATATGCTTTTTCAGACCTTTCTTCTTCTCTAGGGAATAGAAGACATGATCCATCTCCAAGGAACTGGATGTGAGATCAAATGAAGACACCCTGGCTCCAATAATCATCAAAATCTTGGAGTTCAACCCACTTCTCCTGACACTTTCTGCAGAGGAATGGACCCCTAAAGTATCCAGTCAAGTGCCTCTCCACCTCCAAACCTTCCACTCCAGCTGCTCTATCCCCACATCCTTCCTCCAGCTGGCCCCCACTTTCAGCCATGGCATAAGAGCCAGTATGGAGCTTTCCCACATCCCACCACCTCTGCGCAAAGAGAAAGTCATGCCTCTACCTCCATCAGGTCAGCTAGAACTCCTAAAAGGATGCCACAAAGCCCACGTCTTCTAACAGGCTGTTACTGAAATTCCAGCAAACTGGTCCTGACCATTCAAATGTTAGTGAAGTGGTGGTGGTGGTGGTGGTACAAGAATGGGACCAGCCTGATGCTGAAGAAGTGGGCCCACAAGATGTGAAATCAAGAAATGTATTTGAGTACAATTAGGAGCGGGATGACTGAGTCCCTCCTTCCCCCCCAGACATAAGTAAAGGCATTGGAGTCATCCCGCTGATGGTCACGTAAGATGTCCACTGTGGAGTGATGACTGATAATCTCCCTGATGACATCCATGGCAGCCTGCCACTTCTCTATTCTGAAGCAGTCCTGTGCATCCAGGGTGGTGTTAAAGTAAGATTAATGCATGTAGCAACTCATAAGGATTTCATAAAATCCAAACACTACACTCATCTTTAAATCCAATACATATTTTAACAATGCTAAGGCAGAGGTGCAGCAGCCTAGTTTCCAATTATGCATTTGTCAGTGTTCAGTGAGAACTAGGGGCTTTGGCATTGCATGGCACTGGATCTGCAAGCGTCACAAACAGAAACTGGGGGGAGAGCAGTTATGAAACAAATAAAAGAAGGTGAGGGTCATGACCAACATTTTTAGGAAAATCAGCTCTTCTAGCTATACTGGGAATGAGAGGCAGATGTAAGTGTGAGTGGGTGCTGGAAATGGGGAATTAAACAAAAATTGGAGGATTTACATGAGCAGAGATGTGCAAGTGCACAGCAGACCCAGGCAAGCTAGAAGATGCAAGGAACAAATAGTAGGGGGAAGGGGCCTGGGTGTGGAGCAAACAGCAGAGGGTGGGGCTTGGATAAGCTTAGGAAGACAGGCAAGCTTGAGTGGGACAGGAGAAGCAGGCAAACTGCAAAGGGTCTTGCACAGAGCAGAGGAGGCTAGCAAACCAACAAACAAGCAACCAACAAACAAGCAAGGTGGCCCCAGCAAGATGGGTAATAACAGCAAAGAAGCCTCAGGGGCCAGGAAAGCATGTAACAAACTGGGGGTGCGGAGCAGCAAACTGCAAGGAAAGAGGAGTCATGGGAAATGAGGTGCAACAGCAAACTGCAAGAGAAAAGGAGATCATGTATGAATGCAGAGTGACAAAGCATGAAGGGGATGAACTGATAAATAGGCAGAAGGAGCAGGTCCACCAGGCCAAAGCAAACTGGGAGGCAGGGAGGAAAGGTTCAAGGGAGTGTGGCAAGTGTATCCATGCCTGCTTGCAAAAAGTTTCTGCTGCAGCAATCACGGGGCAAGTAGATGAAGGCAGCCAGGCAAGGATGCTAGCAAGTCAGCCAGAAGGTGGTCTTTGGCAGTAGGAAGGAGGGAAGTAGATTGAACTGGGGTTGGGGGACTCCTCAGCAGGAGCAATCCCAGTCACAGAGTCACAGGTGGGCTGGAGATTGCAAAGAAGTTCCCATAGTTCAGATAGATGAATGCTGGAGAGCTTGAATCTATCCCTGCCTCTGCCACAGAGTTCCTGTGTGAGGCTGCACAAGTCACTTAAACTGACCTTTTCACACACAGTTGCTGTGTATTCCTTGTTTTCTCCGTGTCTGGCTTGCAACCCTGGGGTTGATTTGCAAATGTGCTGAGCCCTCACCACTGCAGCTGGATTCAGTGGAAACTGCAGTTAATTGTAAGTGTTTTATAACACTAAGTACTCAGCAAAATCCTAGACATCTCAAATTGAGCACCCAAAATTAGTGGGTACTTTTGACCTTAATCTGTCTGTGCCTCAGTTCTCCATCTGTTAAATGGAACTCCCAACACCTCCCTTCACAGGACTATTGTCACAATATTAATTAATGCATGTGAAATGCTATAGTGGGGAGCACCACAGAAAAACCCGTGAGGAAATGTGTAATTCTGTATTCAGAACAGGATTTGAATAGTGTGCTGTAACAAATGTGCAGGTATCCACATGGAACAATGAAGATAAACCAAATATTGGGTAGCTGCACATTCAGAGAGCACTGTGCATATAATGTACATGCACAAGGGGGGCAAATTAAAAGGTACTGATGTCTCTGGCACCTGCTAACTTTGCAGGGCTTGCCTGCAATGTTACTGGTGTTCTTTGAATGTATTGTGGAGATTATCTTGGTTATCTCTGTTATAACCTCATATCCAGAGGTACCTGGCTGTCTCCACATTCTCTTTGCAGCCTTTTTAGGATTGGAATAAGAAACTAAGATAAGATTTGAACCCTATAGGTCAGAAAGTGGCATTAGTCCCTGCCAAGCCCTTCACTAGTCTTTTCCAATAAAACATGCAACTATTAAAGCAGATGCAACTTCGTTCATGTAGGTGTGTCAGATCTAATCAACTAAAATATACCCATGGATCAAAGAAAGAGTTAACCTAAGGCAGTAGCATAAGTTGACCATCTATGTGCCTTTTGTCTCCACTGTAAAAGGAAATTATCATAGGAAGTTTGAGTCATGGCTCTCTCGGTAGCTACTTGGTTCAGTTTGGGCATGTCTGTTCTGCAGGGCATTGAAGGAAGATGACAGCCTTACACAGCATATGAGCTAGAAAAAGAAGTTTTACCTTATCCTTACTAAAAAGGATACAATTTAGCCTACCAATGAAGGCTAAAGATGTGTCTCATCACAGATGACTTATTGCTTAAAGGGTGCATAAAATTAGATTGACCTAGTGGCACAACAGAAAGATATTAAAGAAGAGCGGGTTTTTCTAAGCGGAAACTTGGCACATCGCTACACACCACACCAGCTTTATTTTTGAGGACAGACTAATGCCCAACACAGCATAAGAATTCCCTAGCAGTAGATCTTCCAGTTGCTTACCACCACTGCAAGGATGTCATTTGATTTATGGCTCTTGAATTAAGCTCTAGAGGCCTCAGGTTTGATCCTGGCTGATGACAAGGGGGTCTATTGGTGTTACTCTGACAGTTTACACAAGCTAAGGATTTGGCTCCAAGGGGTTTAATCTTGGGTTTTGTATGCACATTCTATACAGTAGTTGTGGCTACTCTCAACAGCAGATTGACTTGTTACTCTACAGCAGGGGTATCAAACATGTAGCTCCTAAAGCTATTTCCTGTGGCCCACACCACCACTAGCATTACCGATATTTGCAATATTGTTGTATGAAAAAGTTTCAGTGGTGCGGCCCTCGGGCTAATGTACTAGTCCTCCTGCAACCCTGTACTAGTCCTCGTGTGGGCCTCATGGTGATTTGAGTTTGAGATCCCTGCTCTATAGTCAATGGCCTTTAATTGTTGAGCTACCGTTACATGTACCCTTCGCTTCCCCAGAAAATCCAGAAGGAAAATTTAATTACAGAAGGTGCATGTTCCATAAAAAGTAATTTTAGCATTGATTCATCATTGTGTGCTCTAGAAAACATGCAAGTCTCTGAGGAGCAAAAGCTTCCTGGAACCAGTGCCTTAAACTTTGCCCCACCTTTGTGTGATACCGGGAGCTTGGGGAAGATTGTCATCCAGCCTAACAATTGACTATTTCTTATGTACAATAACGTCAGATTCTTTTTTTAAATCAAAAGCTGGCCATCTCCCTTCTAAAATAATTTATCTGTTTTATGGAGTGTTGATCTGATTATATACAATTCCCACAAGAAGGGAAGTACCTTAGAATAAGGACTATTCAGTACTAGTACAGGATTTCCTCTTGTTGTTGATAATTTCCTCCTAACCACAGACGCAATGAATCCCAAAGAAAATTCAAAGGGGCAATCTACAGACAACTAGGCATCTACATTATAGAGAAAACATTGTTCAGTCTAATTAATGTTTTCCTTACAAAGCAGAAAATAGCTTTGCTTGCTGTTTAACATGCTGCAGAACAGTTCTTACTACATTTAGGATTCCCCTCACTTTCTGCTTGTATTATACAGAGAGTCACACCATGTACCTTCCAAAGCCATGTGCTTATACACAGCCATTTCCTAACAACAGTAAGTCACACCTACTTTTACTTCCCCTTCAAATATTGAAATTCAATCCCACAAAAATCATTGTCATCAATACCCTATTATACTTAACGAAGAGTAGATCACCATGGCTGAAAACCGTGATAATACCTTCATTGCTTGAACTTTTAACTTTTAAGTGGGCCTTTCATTAAGCAAAAATCAAAAAGACACATTTTGAGCATAAGCCAGGGTGTAAATGTTGCTTGGATCACAAGATAGATCATTGCATAGGCATGAGTTCCTACCATAATGAATTAAAATGAGCATGAGTTGGCTGTGAACGTCTGGTCCTAGCCAAACCTGGGAATCCATTCCCCCAATGATAGCAACAGGGAATGAACAGCAAGAAGGCACTTTTAATAAATGTTTGCCCAATAGTACCACACTACATACTGGGAAGTACACCAGTTGCCCCTACCTGGGAGACAGCTGCAAAAGAACTCTAGTTGTGCAGTAGCAACTGCTGTAGATCATTCTGAGCATACCAGCTTTTATTAGTATATTAGTCCACAAACCTCTTCTCAAGATAGGTTTTGTAAATCCCTTTGAATTTATTTGACAGCAAATACAATCAACAAGTTGTGTGATCTATTTTTCAGCCAGGAACAGGAAACGTGAGCCCTAGCATTTCTCTGTCATTAGTCAGCCAGACGACCCATCAAATCAAGTGAAAACGTATTTACAGACATCAATTCCAGCTCACTCCTGTGGTTTTAATTATATGGTTACATTTTAGCCAGTTGCTCACCTGACTCTGGCTTATTGAGCAAAGATAATTGGGAACTATTGCCTTTCCCCTTCCATTTGAACCCTTTATATACTGCAAATGGTTGCACTTATTGCCCATTGACAATTTTTTAACTACAGTTACTACAGCCAATGCAACCACTGGTTCATTTTTCATTTGTTCCTCACTTCAACTTCCCTGGGGGCCTGTGTTTTTGTCTCCTCTTTCTTTCTGGAGTTCTTTTTCTAATTAAAGAATGAATGTTTTTTTTCATTGCCACTTCTGCAGCTTGTGTGTGTGAAAGCAGCTGCACAATGCAGAGATTTAAACAATGCAGCTGCACAATGCAGAGATTTAAAAGTCACTAGTGCAGGTGTTTGTCCTACTACTATCATCTGTGTTAGACAAGCTTAGATGTTACATATTAGCTCTGAGAGGCTCTAGCAGTTTTGGAGCCTTGAAGCTCCCCATCTGAGGGTGGGGAGTAAAAGTTGTGGCAAACTCCATTGCATGGCTCTACTGACCAGTGCTGAGGTGGAAAAGATGAGGAGCAAAAAAAAAAAAAAAGAAGAAGAAGAAGGTTTTGCCTGCTTTCTGCTCCTTCTGCAACAGTTTGTCCCAGGACGGCCTGAACTCCACCCCCGCTTATGGCCCACCACTCTGAGCAGTTTTTATGCAAACAGGTAGGGAAGGCAACTTGTTTCCTCCCTTGTTTGGCACCACATTTGCTAGCTCTTTATAAATGGCCTATGAAAAATGAAAAGAATGTGTTAAAGAGCTGACCCTTCAAAAAGGATTAAACAGAGTAGGGAGAAAACAAGTTGTCACTGAGGAACTATAAAAACCAGAGAAGAAGAATATAGAAAACTAATCCCAGCATCCATTGTCTCTCAACACACACTTTTTCCATATTTTTTGATCTCATCAAACACTGGTGTTTCAAGTTTTATTACTCTAATTTAACTTCTCCATTCCAACTGCATGTCAGTACCTGTGGCTCCTAACTCCAAAAGAAAGGGCCAGTTATAAATAAAAATTAGAAGCTCCTTAAGAGAAGTATCCAATCAAGACCCAGGTGCACCATACTCTTAGTTCAGTTGATTGGTTAGTGCTTGGACATCAGATGCTTATGTTAGTGCATCACTGTGCTGAGTCACCTGGCAGACTGCATAATCCAGCCTGACGTCCTTTTAATTTAAGGTCTTTAAAAAAGCTTTGTAACATGTTTCTGTTACCTTCCCACCCCAAGCCCATGACCTAGCCATTATTCACTACAGTCTTCCAACCTTGTGAAGGGAACATGTTACAAACCAAATTCAAAATTTCTGGCAAGAGGTTCTTGTGAATAGCCACACAATATAAAACAGGAAGATGGATTTCAGCTTCTCATTACCAACTTGGCTTGTTTGGTCTTGGAAAATACCTGGCTAGTTTCCCCCTACTATGCAATATTCTAAGCAGTCTTCTGTCACCTCTAGACATGTTGGCCATTTTGCAGGTAAAGAGAACTATAGTGGGATTTCTTTTTTCTACATGATCCTAATAAACCAATTCATGCTAGCAGAGTTGTCTCAGGCATCAACTAACAGATTTCTTTCAAAAGCTAAGTGTCACTTCCATCAGCTGTTCCCAGCACAGGCACAGAATGGACTTCTAGAATTACATGTTTTTATATAGAATTGATCAAGTTTTTTAGATATCTTCTACATTTACTTGTCCTTCTCCCCCAACAAAAGACATCTATGCATAATGCAAGGTCTCACTATCATACAACATCCCTCACTGATCTCTAGCCACAAAATGTGCACACATGCATATTGGGGTTCTCCAAAGTAGCAGCACTCAGGGTATAATTTGGGCCTTGTATTCAGGATGCATATTTGATATATAGAAACATCTCTTCTTTTCTCCTTCCATTTCAACTTATGCCTCTATAATTATCTTCCAGCTGTCAAGGATGAACAAAGCTCATTTACTGACAATCTTTGATTGGCCATCAGGTATCAATCAGTATATTGCAATTCAAGGCTTGTCTAGTGTAAGCTTATTCTGCCTTGTCTTATTTTTTGTAAGAAGAATAGCATTAGAGTGCCCACCAAGCAGCAATGGAAAAATGGATCTAGAAACTGTGTAAACTGGTCATGAATATATTTTGACTGAAAGTCAAAAGGTTTTGATCATCAGAGCACTGAGATTGTACAATAGCCTTTCGCTAGGAGAGGGGGGAGGGAGCAGTAGGGTGACCAAATCTCCAAATTTTATAGGGACAGTCCCATATTCAAAGGGAGTTCTTCTATAGGCATCTACTACTCCATATACTTGTTCTGATTTTGCACATGTACTATCTAGTCATCCTAGGGGCAAACAACATTAGTTTTAAGATAGACCTTATGTGTCAGATTATGATGGTGTTGCCTGGAGACTACAGTCAGTGAACCAGGAGATCCCATCCAGTACTATGTTCCTAACTAACTCTGTCTATGCCAGTGATACTCAGACTGAGGCTCGCAAGCCATAAATGGCTCTTAACTATGTCTTCTGTGACTCTTTGCAGTCCATGATATTAAATCATAGAGTGATTTAATTAGCAGCCAATCGGGACACTTTTACTATGTTCTTAACCAACCGCAACTGATAAAATGGTAATACTTGGTCAGTCATTTTGCTTTGAGAATTATATATATTAATAGTAAATGAAACAATGAACTCACACTCCAGTGGCTCTTTTGGGTAATGATCACTTATTTGGCTACTGAACCACTGAGGTATGAGTGGCACTGGTTTGTACTGTTACAAATAATGGCACTTACCATGTAAAAAGCAGTTTTCCTCTGCATAGTTTAAAGGTGTTCACTAAGAAGGGCAAGCATTGCCAGCTGCTTTTACAGCCAAGGAAACTGGGACATGAAGTTTAAATGACTTGCCCAAAACTACCCAGCAAGCGGCGTCCGCTGGCTCCCTCGACACCTTTTGGGAGCAGTGGGTGCTGTCCGGGGTTCTCTGCTCAGTATCCCCTTCTGAAACTCTAGTTTTGAACCTGTAACCCTCACACCCGTCCCTCTTTTCTCTTTAATTGTCCCCCGAAATTATTTGAAGGCCTGTTTTGTGCCACTTCCCCTTAGGCTGAGGGAAGGGTTTTAGAAGTGGGTGGGCTTATGCCCACCCACCACCCATGTTTTCTTCAATAGGACTACCCAGCAAGTTACTAGCACAGCCTCCTGATGTACAGACTAATGTCCTGTCTACTAGGCCATGCTGCTTCTCATGCAATTTATTTGGATTTTCTGGGCACCACCCAAGTAGCACCTATTAGCATAATTCCATTCTATTCTAAACCAATAGGAGGTTCTGAACCTTTAAAGTATACAATGTAGTTGCTTCAGAAGGCAAGTGTTTTTCACAAACATTTTTTGCTATTGTCAATAGGAAGGACACACACTAGACTGATTAAGATACAAATATCTAACTTGAACCTTATAATACACTCCACAATTCCACATCTTATTCAATATTAGGAGAATGGGACAAAAATAAATACATGGGTCTCTGTGCATGGAAGATATACAATTTAAAGATGGGCAAAAACATTTGGATGTGAAGGAAATCACAGAGTTAGCAGCTTCATAGTTCAAAAAGCCTTTAAACAACAAAAAATATGCTGTGTGTGCTGTGGCAACCCCTGAGATAGAGATTTGTTAGTGTGGTACCAAACTAACAGGGACATGAATGACAATACATATCTGAAATACAAAATAGGATCTAGTTTTGATAACCTCTTATGCCATGTGTTTATGGACAACTGTATTCTGTGAGTTCTGCACTATGACAAGTTTACATATTGCTAATTCTAATGTTCACAGTTTTACTTTTCCTACCTTCATGTCTTGCAATTTGTTTTCTCCGACTAGCAGAACAGAATGAAACTATATATCTGATTTCCCTCCCACACCAACTACCCCCAATCTCAGGGCAACTCTTCTTTCAAATGAGGAAGCCTAGACAGACATCCCTTAAGTCCTTGGCAATGCTACTCCTTAATTAGCCAGAAAGCGCCTTTTAAAACAAAGTACTTAACTTCCAAGGGGCCAGGCACTCTGGCCCTATTTTGGCAGTTAAATCAGCACAAAGATATGCCATTTGCAGCCAGAATTACTGTATAAAATCAAATGCACAGGGAAGAATTAAGGTGCCTGGAGGAGGAATCCTTAAGGTCTGCATGTGCAGACTTCCAGAATACTACAGAAAACCAGGTGCCACCCCCCCCGCCCCTGGGTCGTGTCTCTGTTCGTACTGCTTTAGGGAAGTATTTTCTTCACACGCCATCAATCATACTGTCAACATCAGTATGTGTGAACCACCTGCACAAAATTATTAATATTTCAGTAACACACAGGCACCAATCAGGGTTAGAGCCCCATCATGCTAAATGCTATGCATACAGCGAGTGTGAAATGAATTTGTTTCTGCACAGCTCTTCCCTATTCCACTTCCAAACAGATGTTTGGGCATGACAAAACTCTCATGAGTGAGGCAGAACCAAAAAGTTCCAAATGCCAACTTTAAAAAAAATCCTAAGTAATTTAAACCAACATTTGCAGTGCAACTTCACACTCCTCTCTAGTACTGGCATTGGTCTCTTTCACCTTATCTCCCCTGGACTGGCAAGCATGTGAAAAGCAAAAAAAGTAATCTTAATACTCAGTTTTTAAGCCTTATTCTGAAATATAGCACTACTCTGTGTACTGAACCATTGTAGAAAAGTACACAGTAACATTTCAGACAAAGTAGCACAGTGATGCTAGGTATGTCCCAGAAAGAACAAGCAGTAGTTCTGCAACCTCTGAGATGGCAGCTGAGGCTCCAAGATTCCCCCTTGACAAGGCAGACAAAAAAATGTTATTCAACATAGTTTGTTCTTTCTCCTTTATTAAGCCACAAAACAAAAGCAACCAAATCCAATTCAGTGGAACCGAGTAAAGAATATCTCTTGACAGAATAAATTTGTTCAGAATGAAAGTCTCATAAAACCAAACCAGAATATACACAAGAATGCAGCAAAGCCCTTGTAAAATATAAGGAATCACCTCTGGGTGCATCTCAAAAGTAAAATACAAGAGAAAATTGACCAGTTATGAGAATACATTTGTTATAAAATAAGCTTATGTTCTTAACATGTTTTCATTGTACCACTCCATTGGCTATCTACATACCACCACAATTTATTCTAGGTGCACATCTGAGGCTCCTGGGATAGATTTCGAAATCAGTTACCCATGTATAAATTTAGGGTTCAGAGAGTTACTCCGCTTCAACCGAAATCAGGTTCCAGCCCCACAGAATTGAAAAAATGCTGAGCATTGGCTTTGGCCCATAAAGTGGTGCAGGTGATGGTCTTCCTTCCCAAAGACCAGTCTAAAATGAACACCAAAGCAATTCACACTTGATGAGTAGCACCTTTGCTATTCCAGTAATAGTTTGCTCTTGAGCAGAAACCCATCCTTTAAGGCAAAAGAAATAACACAGTTGTCCTGTGTTGTGGTAAGCGTCTACTAGGGATCAGGATAAAAATCACCAAAAAACACACCCAACCACTGTGCCACTGAATACCTTTCTTGGGATAAACCTGGTCAATCTGATTTGTCGACGCTTTGTTCAGAAATATAAAACTCAGAATACAGTTTACAAAAGAATATTTCCTTATAGAACATCTTAATGTCAAAATATTAACAAAACACAATTTATGTTAATGCTGAGAATAGCAGTTTTGAAAAACTAAAAACTAAAAATAAGCTGTTGCTAACAATAATAGACAAAAATACACGAAATGTTAGAAAAGAGTCCAATGTTTTCAGACAAAAGGGACTCATTGGAGACAAATTGTTTACAAAATGAGCTAAACACTCAGCACAAACCTATCACAACTTTTAACATCCACTAGTGCGATTTTTATTTTTTTGGACAAACTTCAGAAACTCATTTAAAAAAAATCTGCTAATAGAAAATGAAAAGAACAAAATTTTTAAAAAAGCCCTTCGGTTTTAGACAAACTTTGTTAAGCTGGAACTGTACCTTTGTCTCAGTTGCTTAAGAACTTAAAATTGAAGTTGGCAATAAAACCAGCTCAGCTGAGTTTTTAAGCTTCCCTCACTCCCACTAAATCATTAGTTCTTAAAAGGCTCCAATTTCAGTCCCCCACGGTCTATAGGGTTTGCCAAGGTTTGCTGATTGTGCTGGCGCAGATGGACTGAGTGCATTAGGGGACAGCAAATGGAATGAACCAAATGAAAAGGGGAACGCAGACAAAGATGCCATGGAGGACAGCAGAGGAGGAGATAGTTTGGAAGCAGAAGTGACCACAGGGAGCACTGATCCAATGCTGCCATTAGGGGGCAGTCTCAGTGAAGAAGTTTCAGCATGCGGCGCTGCAATTCTGCTCTGGTGATGTGGTTCTGTGGAAGACGTTGTGGTACTGGTATTACTGTGCCCATTCGGAGGCAATAGTAATGGGTGAGAGATGTGAGGAGGATGTCCAAAGGCACTGCCCCAAGGAATATGTCCAATGCCAGGGTGAGCACTACTTGCTGCTTCCCGTTGGGAGGCATAGTTATTGAGGTGAGATACAAGTCGAACTCGAAGAGGATCAGAAGTGTCCAGACCCTCAATAATACTAAGGTACCGGGCTACTTCAGCCAGACACTCTCGAAATCCTAAACTCCGATAGTCCATAGCAAGAGCGTGAGCATCAAAATAGCCTAAGAAAAAGAAAAAGAGTGGAGTCTTAAAATTCCAATTCTCATCACTGGTTATATTGCATCTTCCACATCCCCTGCAAGCACGTTTCACCTGAGTGAGGGACGGGTGGCTATATAGTCACAGTCTACCCCAGCCACAGAATGGTTTCCAAAAACTTTTCTATGGCCTGACAAGCTTTTCTTTTATATTATCTGTGATGTGATGCTGCGCGTCCCAGGACCAGTCACAGCCTGCCATGTATAAGCTAAAATTGCACACTACCAGCAAAGGGAAAGCAGGAAAAGAATAGCTGTATTTTCAAAAGCACGCCACATGAATGGAAACAAAGCCACTGAACAGTGAAATTCATTAGTCACACACATGTAGCTTATCATAGGCCACTTTCACAGACTAGCACGCTCGGTTCTCCAGCATTAATTTATACGTTGCCATTTGTGCTAGCTCCTCCCCTAACCATTCCAACCTGTATACGTTGCCAATTTTTCTTTTCTTCTGTGAGACTTTTTAAAGAAGCCAGAAAGACCCCACATCAAACCTTTACCTTAGAAGAAGAGCAGGAAGTGGGGAAAAGCTAGTGTTTGTCTTCAGTGGCTGAGAGTTACTTCACGGTGTTGCCATAACCTTTCAGAAACTTGGATAACAATCGTTTTCCCAAGGAAGAGCCTATGTAACGATGCAATTGGCACGTAACGGAGAACAGTAAATGAACTATACCATGCCCCTTGTAAGAGGAAATACTGAATTTCCCAGTCCTGTATACCCATCCTCCTATCAAATTTCTCCTCCCACTGTGCATCAGGTGACAAATGTGCGGGACCTTCACTTAGTAGGGCACAGGGTGCATTTTGGTCTCATTGCAACTTTATTGCCGTAATCACGGCTTATTGGCAACTACTGACTCCCCAGTCCGACCAAAGATTACCTTTGCCTCCTGCCGTGTGTAACATCTTCAGGTGATCCACAGTCATCTGCAGAATTTCAGCTTTTTCCAGTTTGGCGGATCCCTGGGGGGAGGGAGCAGAGAGGGCAGAACAGGTTCACTTTCTAGCAGAAACAAGCCCAAAATGAAGGAGTAAGACGTCCAAGGCAGGGAGCCCCCTCTCCGCCCGCAACCCTCACGGCTCTGGCGAGTCGCAGGCCGTGACCACAGGGCAGACATTACCTGCTTTTCAAAAGCACTGGGCACCAGCCTCCGCAACTCGGACAAGCTGTTATTGATGCGGTCCCGGCGCCGTTTCTCGATGATCTGGGGGGAGAGAGGCAGGTGAGCGGGGCTGGCCGCGCAAAGGAAGCAGCCGGAGCCCGGGAGGGGACAGCTGGGGGCGAAAGCGGACTCACCCCCCTGCGCCGTTTCCGGGCCAGGATCTGCGAGGTGGTGGCCGGAGACATGCAGCCCGGCGCCGAGCTCAGGTTTCTGAAACCAAGCGGAGAGAGTTAAGGCGGGCGGGGGTGGGGGGCAAAGGGGGGTCTCGGGACGGCCCGGGGCAGCCGCGCAGGGCGGGTGGGGGTGTCAGGGCCGCCCCCTCTCACCCATTCTCGTCCCCGCTCTCCTTCTCCACCTCCACCGGCTCCTCCAGCTCCTCGCTGTCGGACGAGCTGGACTCCGCGTGCGCCCGCTTCATGCTGCCGCCGGGGCAGGAGCCGGCAGCGTCCCGGGCTGGCTGGCTCCGCGCGCGCCCTCTGGCTCCGCCGGCCCCGTCTCGCCCGGCCCGTTCCCACGCCGCGCCTCTTACCCGCGGGCGGGGGGCGCCGCGCGCCGCCGGCCACAGGCAGCGCATCGCCGCCGCCGCTCGCTGCCCCGCGCTCCGGATTGGCCGTCCGGCCGCCGGCCGCAGCCAATAGCCGCCGGCGGGGAGGCCGGCCAGCGACACGCCCCCCGCTCCCCGCCCACCCGCGGGGGAGGCCGCTCGGAGCCGCCTTCGGGGGCCCGGCTCGGCGGCGCGCCATTGGCCGGGCCGCTTGCCAGTCAGGAGCCGGCGCGGCCGCGCGCGTGCCCTGCGGGCCGTGGGA
>ML681998.1:1403798-1422582 GCA_007922195.1 Podocnemis expansa
ACCCGCCTGCACCCCCCTAACTTTCCCAACACCCCCAGTTGTCAGCTTGTAACAGCGTTATACCAATGTAGTGAGCACCCCCCAAACCCGCCTGCACCCCCTGAATTTCCCAGCACCCCCCAGTTGTCAGCTAGTAACAGCGTTATACCAATGTAGTGCACACCCCCACCCCCATTTCAAGTCCTGCAGAGACACCATCGCCCTGCCGGTCTGTCTCCATTGCTAGCTGTGGCCTGGCCACTGTCAAACAGGCAGCTTCCAGTAGAGCCATAACTACAGATTTGGGCGCCTGGGGCAAGCAGACCCAAAGGCACCCCCATCCAGGGCCCGTCCATCCCAGCGGCAGGGGTTCCCTACCTGCCAGGGTCGGGAAGGTGGTGGCCTGGCGGGGCGGTTAGGCACCCCCCTGCGTGGCTCAAGCCATGCTGAGCCGGGTGGCAGGGAAGGCACCCTCCACTACCTGGCTCAGCACCTTCCCCAGCTCCCAGAGGAATGTGCCTCTCTTTGGGGTCAGGAAGGGTCTACTCTGGTGCCCTCTTATATTCACACCTGGGGCTTTACCTCATTTGCCGCACTGAAGTTACAGCCTTGGCTTCTGTCCTTGGGTTACAGCTTGAGGGAGTGGGAGCCCCCCAAACAGGCAGGGGCTCCACTGGCCTCTTCCCAGTCGTGCCTCAAAACTCACCTCTGCCCTGTGACTGCGCAGGGGAGCAGACAGCATGTGGGGAAATCCAGGCAGGGTGAGGGGTGACAGGCCGCTAAGAAAAAGCTCCCAGGCAGTATCATAGCCGTCCTGATCAGACATCTGGAAGGTCACTCTGAACCCTGATGATAGTTTGGCTGCTGGTGCTCCAAGCCCACAGCCTCTGCCAGACAGCACCAGGTGGCTGGTTCTTTGCATCCTCCCATTGTCCTTCAGTAGCCATCTAGCCTTGTGTGAAACTTAGATCCCTCCTGGGGGGAGGAGAAGGGAGGGGGTGGCAGAGATCTGCTTTTTGTTTAATACAGCACCAAACACAGTGGGATCTCGGGTCCCCGGGGGGGGGGGGCTCATAAATGTTACCAGTAATGTGTATTTTACACAAGACTAGAGCTGGCTCAAGGAGTTGTAGTGCCCCAAGCCAAATTCTGATTTGGCACCTCCCCCCCCCATCTCATTCATGGAGGTTGAAAACCGTTTTCCAAAGCACATAAATATCCAGCATCTGCCTGCAGAGGGATTTAAAGTGCACTCTGCCTACGTGACTTAAGCTGCAGGTTGACTAACAGGGCCTGAGCTGCTAGGAAAGAGCTGAAGAGGCAGGAGCCAGCCTGATCTTCAGGGGGGCTAGGCGCCCCTAAGAACTGTCACCTGAAGCCATGTCTGTCTCTTGCCTCACAGTAGAGCCAGTCCTGCACAAGACCTTTCAAGTAAGAATCCTTTACCAGGTGGCTATTTTTGAGTTCACAGATGGGGAACTTGAACACAGAAAAGGGAGCATGTCCATCGCCACACAGTAAGACAGTGCCAGGAAACTGAGCTGTCCTCAGGTCTGCTGTCCCCCTCCATCCACCAGCCAAGGTGGTTAAGCATCTCATTTGTTTTAACTGGGGTTTTCCACCATCTTCTCTATGTAAATGTCATGGAGTTGTCCATATTATTGGTAAATGCAAAAATAACACTTCTGGCAGAGTGAAAGGAAATGGAACCAAAGAGATAAAGCTAGCGATGGCAGAGTCAACAGTTGCAATTTAGCAGATAGAAAGGTCCTGCAGCTGCCTGCCACCAGCCTTTGGAATAAGAAACCATCTATTCCCAGGAAACATTTTATGAAATGAATCCATCTCTTTAGCAGTGCTAGAGTTAAGCTTATGGCAGCATTTCCATTAAATCCATTTTTCAAGAATTTATGAACTATAAATATTCTCTGTCCATGCATTGTGCTTTTATGAGATGAGAAGCAGATTGGTCTTTAAACAAAGAGAAATATTTGGTCATTTAAGCTTTAAAAGTGCAAATGCAATGTAAGGCACATACAGATACCAGGGCTGGTCCTACTGTAGACACAACCCAGGCGGTTGCCTTGGGCGCCAAACCTTAAGGGGCACCAGGGGCTGCCGGAAGGGGGCCAGCGAGCCTATTTTAAATTTCTGCCCTGTTCTGCCCAGGCACGTAGCAGAGCAAGGCAGGAAATCCTCGGCTCCCTCCCCCAGCAGAGGTAAGTGCTGGGGGGGGGGCAGTACAGGGAGCTAGCAAGAGTGTGAGGAAGGGTGTGCGTGGGGCTGCTCAGCCAGCTCCCTCTTGCCCCTGCCCCTCAACCAGCCCATGCTCTGCCGGCCAGGCCTGTCCCTTAGGGGGTGCAGGGCCCCGGGGCCAATTGGCCTCTGCGGGCCCCAACCGCCGCCCTGGGGGGCAGGGCAGAGCCAGCCGACCCCTGAGCCCACTCGTTTCGCCCTGGCCTGGCTGTTCTCTGACCTCGGGGCAGGATGAGCTAGCCAAAGGCGGAAGCTGGGTTCCACACTCCTGCCTGCCCCCCTGTGCTGCCTTTGGCTCCACCCTCGCCAGCTGCGCTGCCTCCCAACCCCTCCCCGCTGTCTTCGGCATGGGTTTGAAGGCAGTAGAGGGGTCGAGAGCGCAGCACCCAGCCTCCACTTTTGGCTGGCTCACCCCACCTCCAGGATGGGGAACAGCCAGCTGGGGGGCGGGGTGCAGCGGTGCAGGCCCCACACTTCCCTGCTCATGGCAGGCCAGCACGGGGCCTGGGGCAGCCACCCCTCTTTTCTTCCCCTAAGGGCAGACTTTCTGCCACCCCCCTGCTCTGCACAGCCTTGCGTGATCGTCCCAGACATGCAGCCCGCACCCCTCAGCCAGCCCCCCACTCAGCCCGGTTCTGCATGGGCCACCACTCGTCCTATCCTGGCCCCCCATCTGGTCCCCCATCCCAGCCTACTGCTCAGCCTGCACCCCTCAGCCAGCCTGTGCTCAGCCAGGTTGGGGAGGGCTAAGTGGAGCGGAAGTCAGTGTGGGCACAGGCCCCTCAGCTGGCCCCTGCCCCTCGGCCAGCGTGCCACTCAGCCTGTGCCCCTCAGCTGGCCTGCGACTTGGCCAGGCTTGGCGGGGGTGCACCACCCAGCCTGCACAGCCTGGGCCACCACAATGGAAGATGCCAAAATCACAGGTGCCTAGGAGCCCAAAAAACCTTTGGCTGGCCCTGACAGATACATTCTCTGACAAATATATTCTCTTTTGGCTCTGGTAACACATTTGCCTTGTGCTAGGGGGGTCAGGATTTTAAGACAGATTTGCAGGTGTTTATTCCAGAACAAAGACTGTCTCCTTTGCACTTCTGAAAGCAGTGATATAAATTAATTTATATTAAGTAATCTATTTCACAGAGAGAGAAGTTTGAATGCTGAGGTTGCCACGGGTATTTTTAATGCACAGACTTGCTCTTCATGCCTAGTTCTTCTCCTTGACTTATGGGGGCCAGACAACTTCCACAGATGCTTCAGATTTTTACCAGTTACTGATTTCCCAAAAATGATTTTACAGAAAGAGACAGTCGGTGCCTATATGGCTTTGTGTGTGGGCATAATTGCAGCTGACTATCAGCTGCCATTGTAGGATAAGAAATGTTAAAAAGATGTGGTGTTGGAACTTTGTTGTTGAGTCCTGTTGAGCACAGGATCATAGACTCATAGGCTATGTCTACACTTAGAATCTTAATTCAAATTACCTGAATTCAAACTAATCAATTCCCAGGGCCGTAACTAGGATGTCTGGTGCCTGGGGCAAGCAGCCCCAAAGGTGCCACCCCCCCCAACTTTGGCCCCGATCTGTCCCAGGCCCAATCTGTCCCAGTGGCTGGCAGCGGATAGCAGCCAGGGCTGGGCATTGTCTTCCCCCGCCACCTGCTAAGTGCAGCCAGGGCTGGGCAGTGGATTGTCTTCCCCCGCTGTCAGGCAAGCACGACCAGGGCCAGGCGGGGGTTTCCCTTCCCTTCCTTTCCCTTCCCTTCCCTTCCCTGCCAGCGGCCCTGGCCATGCCCAGCTGGGGGCAGGGAAGCACCCCCACTGCCCAGCTCAGCTTAGCTAGAGCCAGGCAGGGAGCACCTTCCCTGGCTCCAAGAGGAATGTGCCTTTGAGGCACATTCCTCTTTGGGGCCAGGAAGGGTCTACTCTGGTGCCCTCTCAAATTTGTGCCTGGGGCTTTCCCCATTCACTCTGGCCCTGTCAATTTGAACTAATAATGATTAGATCGAATTCAGTCAACTTGAACTAACATGGCCACACTAGGAAAACCAATTTGAATTAGCATGTCCATGGACAGTACTTGCTAGTTTGAATTGGAAGAGGGGCACCATGGGAGGTGTGGCAGCATGGCTCCCTAGAAGGGCCATGGCCCCACCCAATTTCCTGCTGGGCTCCAGCCCTCTGAGCCTGGCACAGGGAAAAGCTTCCCTTGCCCACCTCTAGCAGTGGTGTGGCTAGAGCCGGGCAGGGGATGTTTTCCCCTCCCTGGGCTCTGCGGAGCCAGGGCACCCCCTTCCCCAGCATTGGGCATGTGCAGGGAGAAGGGATTCCTGCCCAGCTCCAGCAGCACTGGCTGGGGGAAGGGATCCCCGCGCGGCTCCAGCTGTGCTTGCCAGGTGTGGGGATGGGACCTCCCCGCCCAGCTGGAGCCTGGCTTGCCAGCAAAGGGATGGGATCCCTGCGCACGGTTTAGCCCTGGTCCCCAGACAGGGAGAAGGGATCCCTGCGTGGGGCTGCAGCCCATGCTGGGTTCCCTTTTCCCCACCTGGGGAGCATGGCTGCAGCCTGTGTGGGGATCCCTTTTCCCCACCTGGGGAGCCCAGCTGCAGCCCAACGGGATCCCTTCTCCCCGTGCCAGGCGAGCACGGCTGCAGCCCGGCAGGGATCCCTTCTCCCTGCCCAGGGATCCTTTCTCCCCGCCTGGGGAGTGCAGCTGCAGCCCCATGAGAGGATTCCTTCTCCCCACGTGGGGATCCCTTCTCCCCACGTGGGGATCCCTTCTCCCGAAGCCCTCCTCTGGGATCCCCTCCCGGCTGGAGCCCCTGGTGGGGCTCTAATCCCCACACCCAGGTGGTAGGGGGGCACCTTTTGGCTGCTTGCCCCAGGGACTGGAAGGCTGGTCTAACTAAACTTAGTCAATTTGAAACCTCTAGTTCAAATTGATGCTGTGTAGCCGTGTTAATTCGAACTATCACTTCAAAGTTACCTGAGGTTTTGTAACTTTGAAGTGTCCTCTCTCCAATTCGACTTAAGGAAAGTCTTAGGTCAGATTGGGAAAACCCTGTGTAGCCATCCCTATTTTTAAATTCGACCTAATATTCATTAGGTCGAATTTAAGTGTGTGTGTAGACATACACTGGAGGCTCTGTTAAGTCGACTTAACAAGGTTGACTTTAAGTCCATTTAAAGTTGACCTTGTTAAGTTGACTCAGAGAGTCCACATTGAAAACACCTGTCGACTGCCTGCATCCACACTTACAGGTGCTAGGTTGATGGAGGAGTGGGGCGCTGTGGCTAGCTGTCCCACACTGCACTGGAGACGTGCCCTCTGGAGGCCAATTAGGTCTACTTAAGGGCTTTCCCCATCTGCATTAGCTTAAGTCAACTTAATAAGGTCAACTTAAGCATTAAATTGACCTTAAGAGGTGATGTTATTAAGTCAACTTAAGGAAGTGCTTAAGTGGACTTAATAAAAGACCAGTGTGGCCGCAAGAGTCTGCAGGTTAACTTAACTTCTTTTAGTTGATCTAAGGTTCCATTGTAGATGTAACAATAGACTTTAAGGATCATCATGATCAGGGAGCAAAATAGCTTTCAAAAATCACCTTTATGTCTCTCTGATGCTGCCATCAGATTGGTTCTCAGCTTTGATCTAGCATTTACCCTTGGCCCCAAAGGGCAGTTCCACGAGCCAGAGACTACTGGAGCACGGAGAGGGTCCAGCAGCCAAACCCCCTGTCTCCCAGGATTGCTTATTATACTAGAGGCAGTAAAGCAGGAGTGGTGCAAAGCTGCCATGCCAAGCCCAAGGATCTGGCTTGACATGTCTAAGAATTCTTGCTCCTAATTATCATTCTGAGTGAGTCTGTGTGATTTTTTTTTTTTTGTGTACTTTTCCACCGTTCTTCTCTGTTTTATGCTTCCTTAGGCTATTTAGATACTAGTCAAAATAACACTGAAAGGGACTTGTTTATTGCTGCTGGAGGCTTCCCTTCAGTAGAGACCTGCCACTGCTGACCCTTGTTCTCGTGTGTGTGCTAAATTAACACTGATTCCCTCGCTTTAGGTCTTCTCTCCCAAGGGAGTGACTGCTTTGAAGAGTAATCCCGTCAACCTGTCATACTGAGTGCCGGAAACTCACTGTTACTATGGTTACTTTTCCCAATTCAACTAGTGGCTCTGGCACTCATGCCGAAGCCAGTTGAAAATCTTAACCACACCACCCTCCCCCCAAGAATTTACTGAACCACAGCTTCAGCTTTTCCAGAATTTACTGCTCTGATTCTTGCATTTTTCTTAGTTTGTTCCTGACTATGTTTGTTTTCATACAAGTCTTGCTTTTTAAAAATACTTTCCTGGAATCAAAGTAACTGGTTGAAAATCAACAGAAGCATTGGAAAAGAAGTTGGCATGATTTACCATACACCTTCAGCACTGCTGTGAACAGAGAAGTGCTCGAGCAGTGACCAGCACCTTCCCAAACTTCAAAAGTGTTTACGTCTACCATATCAGTACGGACTTGCTAATTTTGATGGACTCAATTTCTATCCCGGATCTTCTGTCTATTCCGCATAGTTGTTGAAACAATTAATACTACAGTTCAGTGTAAGTGTTACATTGAAACATATTTCGTGATGTCCAATTCACCAAGACGTTTTTAAATTCAACATCATCTCCAGGTTAGCCAAGGATTGAATAAACTTGCACATTAAAGTTCCATTGTAAGCACAAATCCTCTGAAATAAAGCCTGTACTACTAGGTAGATGCTAAATCTTCTTTTGATAATGTTGTTTAACATAGTTACTAAGTAACAATGGTGTTATCAGCACCTTACCACAGCAGAGCAGACTATTTTTTTCTAGAGGATTTCAAAGAATTCATGTAGTTTTGGATTTGTCTTATACGAAGTTCCAATCCTTCAAACAACTTGGCAAAAACATCTGAGCTAGGCTGTGAACTCATATTGGTGAGCACCTAGGCTACAGAGGAAAGCTGGTACTGTGATTTAGGCCACTCGGATGGAAGACTGAGGTTCAGTTCTTTGATCTATGATAAACTTCAACTGTGATTTAGGGCTTGTCTACATGGCACTGCCGATTGGCCTACCTACACAGTACTGATTTGTAAAGCACTCCAAAATGTAGTACTCAAATCACCCTGTTTGGACGCTGTGCATGTCAACATAATCCTGTTTCAAACAGGACCACATCAGTGCAATGCACCTGTAAAACTAGGATGAAAACTTCACAGCCTCACAGCGGGCTTGAGGATAAGTATGATTTACTAAACAGGATTTAAGATTTGCAGACCCAGTGGTCATGCAGTTACCTACTCAAACAGATTGTCCCCTTTCATTTCAACACTTGTATGATGTAATTGTTTGTCAGAATGAGTCATGAAGAGGTTTACAGATTAGCCAGAAATATCTCAACTGCTTTTAAAGGGATTGATTCCTTGACTGACATTTTTTCTGCACATTTTTTCCCTTTTAATGTTAATTTCAACCCTTTGCACAAGTTTTCAGAGGTATACTGTACTTTACTGTGAATACTCACATCAGAATGAGAATTATCTTTGTTTATATGACTTTGGCTATTTTAAATGGGAGGAATGAGGAAGAAGTGTAAAGCAGTGCAGATGTACAGTAGCTGCTTTAGCTACTGTCTTAAACAATTACAGCACTTGCATAGCACAGCATGGTGATTGTGCCACATAATTGCACACACACACTCAATCCTCTGCCTATATATATAAAAAAAAAATTCACTTCTCACCCCTATGGGTGGTATGTGTCTTCCTCAACCTCGGGTCCTCTACCAGAGGCCTGGGAGTTTGAGGGTTCTGCGCAGTATCTTAGCTGTTCCTAGCACTGCACTCTTCTGGACAGAGAGCTCTGAGGTTGTTCCTGGGATCTGTTGGAGCCACTCTCCCAGCTTAGGAGTCACAGCCCCGAGTGCTCCTACCACCACTGGGACCACTTTGGCCTTTACTTTCCACATCCGCTCTAGTTCCTCTTTCAGGCCCTGGTACTTCTCCAGCTTCTCATACTCCTTCTTCCTGATGTTGCTGTCACTTGGCACTGCTACATCTATCACCACCGCTGTCTTCTGGTCCTTGTCTATTACCACGATGTCTGGTTGATTGGCCAGTACCTGCCTGTCTGTCTGGATCTGGAAGTCCCACAGAATCTTAGCCCTGTTATTCTCCACGACCTTCTGTGGAATCTCCCATCTGGTCTTGGGAGGGTCTAGCCCATACACTGTGCAGATGTTCCTGTACACAATGCCAGCTACTTGGTTGTGCCCTTCAGTGTATGCTGTTCCTGCCTGCATCTTACATCCTGCCACATTGTGTTGGACTGTCTCTGAGGCCTCTCTGCACAGTCTGCACCTTAGGTCCTGTCTAGTGTGGTAGACCCCTGCTTCAATGGATCTGGTGCTCAGTGCCTGTTCTTGTGCTGCTATGATCAGTGCCTCAGTGCTGTCTTTTAGTCCAGCCTTTTCCAGCCACTGGTAGGATTTCCCAGTGTCAGCCACCTCAGCTATCTGTCGATGGTACATCCCATGCAGGGTCTTGTCTTGCCATGGCACTTCTTCTGCTTGATCTTCCTCCCATGTCTGCTGCTGCTGCCTCAGGCATTCTCTCAGCAGCTCATCTTTGGGTGCCATCTTACTGATGTACTCCTGGATGCTCTGGGTTTCATCCAGGACAATGGCTTTAACGCTCACCAAACCCCTCCTGCCTTCTTTCTGGCTGGTGTTGAGTCTCTGGGTGTTGGACTTGGGGTGGAAACCTCCATACATTGTGAGGAGCTTCCAGGTCTTCACATCGGCAGCCTCCATGTCCTCCTTTGGCCAGCTCACTATACCGGCAGGGTATCTGATGACTGGCAGGGCGTACCTGTTGACGGCATGGATCTTGTTCTTCCCATTGAGCTGGCTCTTCAGGACCTGTCTTATCCTTTCGTGGTACTTGGATGTTGCTGTCTTCCTTGCCTCCTCATCATGGTTCCCATGTGACTGTTGGATGCCAAGGTACTTGTAGCTGGTCTGTATGTCTGCTATGTGACCTGCTGGTAGTTCCACCCCATCAGTCTTGACTACCTTTCCTCTCTTTACTACCATCCAGCCACACTTCTCCAGTCCGAATGACATCCCAATATCCTCACTGTAGATCCGTGTCAGGTGGATTAGCGAGTCGATGTCTCGTTCATTCTTAGCATATAGCTTGATGTCATCCATGTAGAGGAGGTGGCTAATGGTAGTTCCACTCTTGAACTTGTATCCATGTCCAGTCCTTGTGATTATCTGGCTGAGGGGGTTCAAGCCAATGCAGAACAGCAGCGGGGACAGCGCAGCACTTTGGTATATGCCACACTTGATGGCTACTTGTGCAAGCTGTCTTGAGTTGACTTCCAGCGTTGTCTTCCACAGTCCCATTGAGTTCTTGAGGAAGGTCCTTAGTGTCCTGTTGACTTTGTATAGTGCCAGACATTCACAGATCCATGTGTGCGGCATTGAGTTGTAGGCTTTCCTGTAGTCAATCCAGGCTGTGCTCAGATTGGTCTGCCTAGACTTTGAGTCTTGGGCGACTGCTCTATCTATGAGCAACTGGTGTTTTGAGCCTCTGGTGTTGTTCCCAATGCCCTTCTGAGCTGTGCTCATGTACTGGCCCATGTGGTCCTGTACCTTGGCAGCTATGATGCCTGATAGGACTTTCCATGTTGTGGGGAGGCAGGTTATTGGCCGGTAGTTGGACGGTGCTGTTCTCTTGTGGGGGTCTTTCATGATCAGCACTGTCTTTCCTTGTGTTAGCCAGTCTGGGTGGGAGCCTGCTGCTAGCAGCTGGTTCATCTATGCTGCTAGGCATTCATGCACTGCTGTTAGTTTCTTTAGCCAGTAGGTGTGGATCATGTCCAGTCCAGGTGCTGTCCAGCTCTTCATGTTCTTGACCCGCTGTTGGATGTCTGCTACTGTGATGGTGACTGGTTCTTGTTCTGGGAGATTGCTGTGGTCTGTTCTCAGGCCCTGCAGCCACTTTACACTGCTGTTATGAGTCTTCTCTTTCTCCCAAATGTTCTTTCAGTACTGTTCAGTTTCTGCTGTTGGTGGCTCTGCTGTTATTGTGTTGTTGCACTGCAGTTGGGAGTACACCTTGGATGGTTCTTTGGAGAACAGGGCATTTATCTTTTTGGCCTCTGCTTCTCTAGTGTATCTCCTTAGCCTGGTAGCCAGTGCTGTGAGCCTTTGTTTAGCAGTCTCTAGGGCTTCAGATGGAGTCAGACCCTTGTATTTTTTCAGTAGCCGAGTCTTATCCTTAATCTCTACACCCTTCTGTAGTTCCGCCAGCTGACTAACTTCTCTCTGGGTTGCCTTGATCTTATCCTCCAACCTCATTTTCCAGGGGAGGTATGTACTGCTGTTCTTTTTGATTGTGTAGCCAAGCATCTCCAGGATTACAGAGGCTGTAGCGTATACCAGTTCATTGGTTTGAGTTGTGGTGGCAGTAGGAATTGTCATTAGGGCTCTATTGGCATCTTCTAGCATACTATCTGATGGTACTTCTCCAACGAGCCTTGGTAATCGGTCTCAAGGGTTGACTGTAGCTAGTTTATCCATGATCTTATGCCTCATATCAGCTGCTGTGCTCTGTAATGGAGGGAGTGGCAGTGAAGTTCCAGCTTCAGGTGTTGGCTGCATATCGAGTTGTTCTTCTGGGTCTTCTTCTTGAGTCCGGGATGTAATGTGGAGTTGGTCTATCTCCAGTTGTGAGAGCAGCTGCCTCTTTACTATGTTGAAGCGTTGGGTAACTAGCTGTTTCTCAGTTAGTGTGGATGTAGGTCTTTTGTCCATCCATAGTTCCCTCATACATTTCATATATCCCCTCTCATTAGGCCTACTGTTGTAGTAGCATTCCATCAATTCCAGGTTCTCTTGTCTTGTCCATGCATGGTTTGTTCCAGTAGCCCACTTATCGTCAGATTGTCCTGGTTCCCCAACATTTGGCGCGGACTTTGTTAATCCGGGCGACATCCGAGCCAGCATGACTCTCCTAGTTCATGTCACTCTCATATTCGAGGTAAGCAAGTGAGGCGTTAGGGGGTCTTTTTGCCCAAGGACCCCTACTGGAAAGGTAGACAGGTACCCAGCGGGATTTGAACCCCGGTTTCCCATATCAAAGGGTGTCACTCCTAACCACTACGGCACTCTTAACCGCTACATTATCCAGTCATATATATGTATATATATGCGCACAAGGGACAGGCAGGTACTGGCCAATCAACCAGACATCATGGTAATAGACAAGGACCAGAAGACAGCGGTGGTGATAGATGTAGCAGTGCCAAGTGACAGCAACATCAGGAAGAAGGAGTATGAGAAGCTGGAGAAGTACCAGGGCCTGAAAGAGGAACTAGAACGGATGTGGAAAGTGAAGGCCAAAGTGGTCCCAGTGGTAGTAGGAGCACTCGGGGCTGTGACTCCTAAGCTGGGAGAGTGGCTCCAACAGATCCCAGGAACAACCTCAGAGCTCTCTGTCCAGAAGAGTGCAGTGCTAGGAACAGCTAAGATACTGCGCAGAACCCTCAAACTCCCAGGCCTCTGGGAGAGGACCCGAGGTTGAGGAAGACACATACCACCCATAGGGGTGAGAGGGGAATTTTTTTTTTTTTTTTGCACAAGGGACCTACACTAATGCTGGATATGCAAACTTTAATTCTGGCATTTATTAACGTTACAGTGCTTGATCTGCAACTGTAACATTTTTAACATAGTTTCTTTGTATGCAAATATGCCCTGACATTATGAGATCACACAATGATTTCAGTTTAGTTCAATAATAGTTTATTGGCCTGACAGTCTAACCAAATGTTCCAAATTATAAAAGGAGACAACGCCCTGAGGTATGTCAGAGGTAAGTACAATGTGCCAAGGGTACAGTTTCAGTGTGTTCAGGGCTTTTTTTAAAAAAATCTTTGTTCATTCATCATTGTCTGAGGTCAACTGTATGGCAGATTGCTATGTAACATGATGCAATCTATATGTGTTCAAAATATAATTTCTCCCAGAATTATGTAGTTTTTCTTGGATATCTGCTTCTTGAAATCTCTGTTTGATGAGATCTTTTTCATGCTCCTACAATACTTTGGCACAGTGGGACAGATTAGCAGTAAAACCATGAATTTTCTTGTTCTTGCAACTTAAAAGTCAGGCCCCTCTAAGATTCCTTCAACAGGGAAAGTTCTGCCTGATCATCTTCACAGTGCTCTTTTGCATGGTTGCTTATAAAACAATAGTATTCAATGTGTGCTAGGCAGTGTGCAAGCATGTAAAAAGACAGTGCCTATTCCAAAGAGTTTAAAATCTATTTTTGAGTTTTCTTTGATGTTAAAATGAAGCACTGACAAAAATAAGTTTTAGTCATTTCTGACTAAGTGGTTTGGATGGAAAGCAGCACCCACACCTACTGCTTTTAATGCAAACCACTGTTGAAATTTCTGATATTTAATAGAGAAAACCTGCCTTTTTGGCAATCTCTGTTCAAATGTATAAACAGAAATAGTATAGCTACTTTTATGAGCAACTTTCCTATAACAAAAATTCATTTGGTACGAATAAAACTGAAACTTGAGCATGCGCTGTAGCTGTTGGAAAACAAAGTTTGGGACAAAGCAAATCATGGTAATATTTTATTGCTCATTTTGAAGATACTAATCTCTGATCACTGTTGTTTAGAGAGGCCCTGCACAGGAAGAATTAGGTATGTTTCAAATCGGGTATATGTGGCATGCACTCGTGGGATAACTTATTTTGGTTTGTCCTTAAAATATAGCATAAATTCATGGAGGGGATGGTATAATAGAACAGCCTAAGTTTGCAAATTGACTGATCTTTGGCTCCTAGTGGTTGATATACCAATGAGAAAATTGATGGGGTGAGTACTGAGTTATTACAGAGAATTCCTTCTTGGGTGTCTGACTGATGAGTCTTGTATACATGTTCAGGGTTTAACAGATCATCATATTGGGGCTGGGAAGGAATTTTCTTCCAGGGCCAATTACCAAAAGCTCTGGGGTTTTTTGCCTCCTTCTGTAGCCTGTGGCATGATTCAATTGCTGGTGAATTTTCTGTTCTGTAGTCTTTAAATCACGATTTTAGGACTTTAATAACTTAGGTTAGAGTTTATTACAGGAGTGGCTGGGTCAGGTTTTGTGGCCTGCATTTCACACAGGGTCAGATAAAAAGATCATATTGTTCCTTTGTGACCTTTGACTTTATGAGTCTCTTTCATGCTGTAAGGACCTTAAACATTTCCATTTTGTTAACAACATACATGCAGTTCCACAGGAATACAGCCACCTCTAAGGTGGATGATAGCCAGGAAGGCCACCAGTGTACAGCGCATTGCACATGAGTACAGAGGAAATGTCAGCCTTTGAAACCAGAGATAATCCCCCTTCTCTTGCCATGAGCATTTTAATTGCCACACAGCAACCCAGATCTTAGTTAAGGTTTTGTCTTGGAGGCCTAACAAAATAACTCATCAACTTGTCTACTGTAGAAAAAGAAAAATATGGGGTCCACAGAATCTGAGTATTTCACAGTCATGACCGAGACCACTAAGCTATCTTCTACAGTGAGAACATAAATAATCAAATCCTCTGATCAATAGATATCTTTTGTCCTTCTCTTAAATATTTAAGGTGGTATAACACTATTATAAACACAAATATTGCAAAGAAATGTCAGACAGCTTTGACAAAACTGGGCCAGATCCTCTATCCTTCTTACCTCTGTATTTTTAAGTAATTTGTTATTTGTTAAAATGATCTAAGGGTGCATAAGTGGCTGGGCACTAGAAGTTGGCAGTACAATGTTTTTTTGTCCAAGTTTACAGATATAAAAGCAGTTTTATTTTAAAGATGTCAGCAAAAAGCATCAGGATACTGAAGATTATGTATGTTAAGAATTAAGGTGTATGTCCAGCCAAAAGAGCTGATTCCAACCTTTCTCGTACCATTTTTAAACCAGTAATTTCATCGATTTCAGTGAAGTTGGGTCTTGCCTATATGAGGAAATTGGCCAGCATTGTTATTAGAATAACTCTTCATGTAGACACTGAATTCTGAAATAAAAGTCAATTTATTCTTGCATAACTGCTTTGCTTTGGAAGCAGAGTAATAAGTCTGGAATAAAACTGCTTGTATTCCAAAAGAGTGCCCATATGCAGGAGTTTACTCTGAATAGCTATGCTGGTTAATTTCCCCTCTGTGGACAAGGCCTTATTCCTGATTTTACAAGGGTATAGCTAATATGAGAATCAGCCCCTATGTGTTTACTTATTACAAAACCAAAGTTATCATGTGGCTGTTGATATATTACATTCAAAGTGCTCAGATACTATGGTGATAGGCTCTGCCTTAATAATTAGACAATCTTTATTAATAATATCAGTGTAAAGGAAGTGCAAAGAGCCCCAAACTAGTAGTATTTAACCACAGCAAATATGTTTAATCTGACACAATAGCTCTCTTATGTCTAAAAGCTTGATCTGCTGGGGAAGTGGTGACCACTTCTCACATATTTAACATATACTGAATGTATTCAGCTTGGCACCAAGACAACAAGCTGCAAGTGTCACGCTAGAGCCTATCATCCTGACAGCATGGGACATGTGCTTGTAAGCTGTCTCCAGGAGGATATTTGATTGCCCTCTTTCTTCTTTGGCCTAGCTCCCAAGGAAAGTGGACTGACCTCCCTCATGACCTGGCAAGTGCTGAAATTCCCCAAACACATTTTTCTGTTGTGCCCCAACCCTGAACAAAAGGGGAAGAAGCAGCCTCAATATACTTGAAGGATGGAATGAAACTAATAGAAGCTGTTACTCAGCCAGCAAGCACTGAGCTTCACCTTTGCCCAGCACCGTTTGCGTTGCTTCCCAGGCTATTGGTTTTAGTGTTGCTGGTCTGTATTATTTATTTATTTATTTATTTATTTTTGGGAAAAGGGGTGGGGGGGTGATGTAATTGCAGTTTACTCTGCGTTCCCACGCTACTATTGTTTGTGGCTTTGTTTCCTATTCCTATCACGTGTGCTAATTAGTTAGAGCTGCTGGCTAGCTGGGAGGCGTGTGTCTGGAGTAAAAGCAGAAAGATCACTTCCTGGAGGGATCTAGGCAATCTGAACAATTCTTTGCTGAACTTCCAGCCCTTCCCTTCCCCCCCGCCCCCCACACTTTGCCCTCCCAGGAAAGGGAGAAGGAGTGTTGATTGTCAGGCAAACTGTGGCACACAGAAGGAGCACAAACATTATTGCTAAATAGAACAAAACCAAACCAAAAAAATAAAAAATAAAAAAAAAAAACTTGAACTCTCTGGGATTAGTTGGACCAAATAGGTAAAAACGGTATTTCATAAGGGACACTTTTTTTTAAGCCCGCTCATAGGAGAATTACTCTGTTTTCTTAGTAAGGATAAAGCAAGCTCATGTCACAGCACTTCATAAGGAAAGAGAGAAGGCAATTACGTGTCAGGGCATTCATGTATTATGCCTACCATTGGGCAGCAAGTCCTGTTCACATGTCCCAGTGCCTAGGCATCTGTTTTTTTAATTATTTAATTCATTTATTTGCTTAGCTTTGTAACTGATGCCCCTGTCTACAGATGTAGGTACTTTTGGAAATTTAAAATATATATACCAGACACTCCACGATTCATTATAGTATATATCAGAGACTGCCCAGGACATGGGGCCTAATTCTCAGCAAGTGCAAAGTGACATAGCTCCATTGCCCTCAGAACGGCTCCACTGATTTCAGAGTCTCATAGGGGTTAAGGCCTAAAGTTGGGGGTCAGCAACCTGCAGCTCCAGAGCCATATGCAGCTCTTGAACTGCCACCAAGCAGCTCTGGGGATGTCGGGCTGAAGTAGGGCACCCAGCCCACCCCAGCAGCGGGGCTGGCTCCCAGCTGGCCCTGGCTATCCCCACCCTCCCACCACATGAGCATGAGGCGGCACAGCGGCATTGCTATGGACTCTAGCACTCATGGGCGCGGTGGCGCAGGCTGCCCAGGCCAGAGGCTGCACCGCCTGCCCTCGCTCCACTGGTGAGGCAGAGCAGCACTCCCTGCCTACCCCCAGCCGGCACCACCTCCCCAGGGGGGCAGAGAGTTGTCAGAGCAGAGCCATGGCTTGTAGGAGCAGGGTCCTCGAGTGGCCTGCTCCAAAGAGTTCAGGTTGTTTTGCCCCCAGCCACCCCAGGGCTGAACGGGCTCAGGTGGCCTCTCTTCAGCCTTGGGGTGGCTGGGCGCAATGTGGCCTGAAGTGCAAACCACAGGTCTGCACTGGCTGCTCTCCACCCCCTGGGGAGGCAGGGCCAGCTGGGGGTAGGCAGGGAGCGCTGCTTTGCCCCGCCAGTGGAGCAGAGCGGAGGGTGGGTGGATGGCGCAGCCTCTGTCCCAGGTGGCCCGCCTCCTGCGCCACGCCCCATAAGCACTAGGGTTCAGGGTGCTTCTGCTTGGCCACCTCAACGTCATGCGGCTGGGGGCGGGGGGCAGGAATGGCTTTTCTTCTCATTTGGGTTGCTGACTCCTGGCCTAAAGGGACCAATAGATCATGTAATCTGACCTCCTCCTGCCTTTGAATTCCACACAAATACCCCTATGCTGAGCACAGTTACTTCAGTTAAACTGCAGCATTTTAGTCCTCAGGACACCAAACTGGTGTGTGCCATATATGCAGAAGACAAAAGATCTGCCAGTGCCTGGGGCCACTGGAATGGCAGGATATTGATTCCCTGATTGACATCAGCTGAGGACCTGGCCCTACATAGTTCACCACCATGTAAATCCATTGGCCTGAACAGAGGTTGGTCAATTTACAGCAGTGGAGGCTCTGGCTATGAAGCATTTAATAGTCTGTGCCCAAATCAACAGTCTGTAATGACCCTCTATGTTATCTCACTTTCAGTGCCCAGGAAAAAAGATGGGCTTTGCTGAAAGTTAAAGGTCTGGGTTCTGGCAAACCACGTGGGAAGTGAATTCCACCGTTGATGCTCCCATCTGGAGAATGACATACCAGAGACTTCCTCTCATTTAAACAAAGGGCAGTCTAGCTCGACTGCCTCTTTCAAGGTGGATTTGTCAGAATCCCCATGGGAGTGAGACATTTTCTGAGCTAGGGAGGCCCCACACCTATTACATCAATCAGGGAATACTGAGCATCTGCTCAGCTGCAGTGGAAGAAATAGGCCCATATTTTTCTTTCAATCAACATGACATCAGTTTGGTGCAAAGACAGAGAGAAGAATGTAGGCCCCAGTTTGCTTGCACAATTTCCTTCAATTATTTCACCAGTTAGGGCAAGCAGTTTACCAGCCCTGAAATGGCCTAGAACAGCAGTTCTTAACATTTCCCATCTTGATTCCCTTTCCATCTAGTATAGGCCCCTCTCTTATTTAGTAATACAGCACAGATAAAGGGGTCATAACCCTCTGACCATGGATGTTGCTGGTGCTGGGCACAGGCGGCACAAGTGCCCAGCCCCAGCACCAGTGCCCCAAGTTCTGGCCCCAACCCTGGCCGGAGACATGGGGCTGGGCTGCCATGGCAGCAGCTCAATCTAGCCCCAACCCCAGCTGGGGCTGGGTCACTACAGCAGCAGCCTAATCCAGCTCTGAGCCAACTGGGATTTCACTGTCGGTGGATCCGACCCCAGCCAGGGACATGGGGCTGCAGGCAGCAGCAGAAGGAGCCAGGGCTTCTGATGATGGTGGCAGGAGCTTGGGCCACCAGTGCCAAGAGCCGGATCCGGCCTCAGTCCCTGACTGGGAAACTGGGGCTGGACTGAGCCCAGGGGCCAGATCAGGATTTGGGGGCAGGTCAAAGTCTAGCAAGAATTCATGCCAAATGGTGCATTCATCCCAACTGATTTAAATTTAGTTGGTAGTAGCCTTGGTCCCACAGCAAAAACAGCTCCACAGACCCCACAACATGTTGTCATTGTCAGGAGTATCATGGAAGTATTCTGTAACTGTGCAGGTGATGTAGCAGTCCTGGAGTTTCTGATATACATAGACATTAACGTCTCATACATTTACACCAAAACTGTCCTGTAAACCTTTTAAAGTGATGAAGAGTTTATGCTACTTGCAGACAATTTATGTGGAGGGGCAAGTTGTTCTGTTCCCTCCCCCATTAAACATTTAAAGCCATGAAAACATAGGACTTTTAGGTTCAATCCTAGAGCAGGTAGGCACTTTAGATGTTCACCTATGCAGCTCTGCCAATGTATATCACTCATAGTGGAAAACTGGAGTAATGACTGTATGGCTCTTCCCTGCTATGTGAGGGATTGGGATTAGGTGAAAATCAGAATCTGCATCTCATAGGAAATTCTCCCTGAATTTGGACATGAAGTGGAAATATTTAAATTTTTCTTGGAACAAAATTTCCAAAACATTTTAGTTTGGACATGGTGAAAGGTTTCATTTTGAGTCAGTTCAACATTAAACAACAAGCAGTTGTGTGGCACTTTAAGACTAACAGATTTATTTT
>ML681998.1:1422982-1527570 GCA_007922195.1 Podocnemis expansa
AAAATAAATCTGTTAGTCTTAAAGTGCCACACAACTGCTTGTTGTTTTTTTACTGGACTAGACTACCACAGCTATCCCTTTTGAAACTGACAACATTAAACAACATCTCTTACAGTGCCACATTGGCTCATGGGACTTGCAGTACACTCATAAGAGTCATAATTGGATTGCTTCATGCCCCTGTTCTCTCCTGTGGACAGAGACTTGCTGGCCTGAATACATCTCCCCTCACGTACCATGCACCTCAGTTAGGAAGGGGATCCCCTGGCATCATAAGAGATGTTGTCTGGCTGAGAAGTTCAATGTTCCTGCCATGGCTTGTAAAAACTGTTAAAATCCTAGGCTATGTCTACACTACAGAGCTCAGTTAAGTCAACTTAATGCAGTCTATTTAAAGTCAACTTTATTAAGTTGACTTGGTGAGGCCCCATTTGTTTAAGTTGACTTTATAAAGTCAACTTAAGCCCGGGGACCCATTTAAGTCAACTTTAAACAGGTCCCCTGGCTTAAGCCAACTTTATAAAGTCTACTTAAAAGGGTCTACCACAAATGTGTCCAGGGAGTTGCTTAAGTCAACTTAAGCGCTGGTGTAGACATAGCCCTCTAGAATAGAGATTGTCAAACATTTTCATATAATGGGAAACATTTCAGTTTTTTCATGATCCCACAGCACACCTCTCCTCCCATTTGAAAACTTATTGCATTTCTGTAGTAATGGTAATTGCCTACATGGGAAAGTAATATTAAGTAAAACAAACAAGGAATCATGAGGCACTTTTAAAGACTAACATTTATTTACCACGAGTTTTCATGGGTGTTAATTCCACTTCATCAGATGCATGAAATGGAAGCTGTAGCATATTAGGTGAATAAACACAGAGGAGGGTAAGTCACAACATTAGGTAAATATTTATGCACTTGAGCCACCTTTTAATGGAATTAGGACCTAGAAACAAGGCAGAAAATCAAGCATTATGTGGCCACCCAGCTTTCTGCAGACCACCAGCAATCCACAAACCACAGTTTGGTAACTTCTGGCTTAAAGGCATGGTGGCACAATGATGCTGATGTAGGGATGTACTAGCAAGGGAAAAGGCCAGTAAAATGTCACTTTATTTCCAGCCTATGATCTACAGCAGAGACTCCTGCCTGGGGAACATGTGGTCAAAAGAAGTCATCCTGAAAAAATACAGAGGATGTTGGCAAAAGAGTGGTCAACATCAATAATACTGTTAAATGATCCTTGACTCAGCTAAGTGTTTCTTTGGCAACCTTGAAATACTCCCAGAGTAGCTTGCAACAAAGCTCTCCTTCCAGGGCAACAGTTCATGGAGGTTTTCTCTTCAGTGCAAAAGCTAGAAATGTTATTGAAATGAAAACGCATAAAGTACAAAAGTTATAAATAATTTAATGCTAATATTCTACAATCTAGCTTTTTGCATTGCTGGTTTTCCAGTGACACCAATCATGATTTGTGATCCCTCCACTCTTCCAGTTATTGGCCACTCAGTGAGCATGCTTATCCAGAAAAGTTGTACCAGCAGGCTCGGTGACTGTGATGCATTCCTGTGTGCATTAAGATCTTGCTGAGACCATCAATATACAGGGGTGTCACTGGCTGGGGGAGGGACCCAGGGCATGGGCCCAGGCCCCGCCCCTGGCCTGCAGGCCCCACCCCCTGGCCAGGGACAGGGACAGGCGCCGCCGTGGGCGGCTAGGCCCCGCATCCACGGCCAGGGACAGGGCCACCATGGCCATGGGCGGCCAGGCCCTGGACCTCCAGCCCTATTGGGCCGGCGATCTGGGGCACTGGTGCTGGGGTTCGGGGCAGATGCCCCGGAGTGCCCAGGGCCAGCGACGCTCCTGCCAATATATATGCACAAGTAAACTAGACGGGGAAGGAGGTGGGGTGGAGGAAGAGATGTAGGAAGCCAGCGCAACACACCCTTAATAATCACAAGGTTTAATCAACACCTTCTCTAAAGACAAGATTTTATGGGTACGATTATTGCAAGTTATTATTTATATCTCACAATGTGGTCACATGCCTTGAAAAAGCTCCAGCCTTGACCAAAAGCTGAAGCCACCTGTTTAGGAACTTGGGTCTTTGTGACTAAACATCACTTTGGTGCTCTATCCTTTGCACTGATTCCTCAATGAACGCAGAGCCCAGTTCATAGTCTCCTTCCTGATATTCAAAGCCCTTCATAAGCTACTGAGAGAACTCCACTTCCATTTCCCACAACTGTGTTCTGCTAGAGCAGTGCAACTGTCAACCAAGAGGGGGAGGCTGCTGAGAGAATAAGACAGCAGTTTCACAGGAGCAGGACAAAGACACAATGACTCTGATTCACACACCAGATTGGAATAAGAAACCCAGCCAATTTCAGTTTTAGCTGCAAAGCTAATTTATTCATTTTGGTTTTCCAGTACCATAAGTTCTTTATTCGCATATACTGTACCTAAGAGAATACATCCACTCACACACAAATTTTCATAAACAAAAGTTCCCCATAAACAAATTGAGTGATTTCCTGCATAGACTAAGAAGGACAATGAAAAGAGAGAGATTGTTATCATTTCTGCTTTTAAAGTCTTGGGTGGCATTCAGACTACAGTGATGAGCTGCTAAGGCTATGTCTACAGTACAAAATTGTCAACCAAACTTACATCAGCATACAGCCCTTGTACTAACTAATTTGCTTCTGTGTGTGCGCACTTGACTCTTGTGTCAGTGGTGTGCATGCTTACCAGGGGCACTCATATTGATTTTTGTCAGTATGGGGCAGAGTTGTAACTATGGTGGGGCCAATGGGGCTTTGCCCCAGGCGTGCTGGAGCAGCTCAATAAAGTCACTCTACTAACGGGCGGGTTTTGCAGTGCCGGCTCCAAGCACCGCTAATGGCAAGGGGTGTGTTCCGATCGGAATGCACCTCTGGCAGCAAAACAGAACGTTACGGCTCTGGTATGGTGCATTGTGGGATGGCTCCTGAAAACCAGAAACAGGTGCTATAAGTAGCACAGTGTCTACACTGACAGCACACTGACCTAATCCACTCGGGCAGATTGTGTTACTAAACTAGCCTAGGGTATGTCTACACTGGAGGCTCTGTTAAGTGGGCCTAACAAGGTTAATTTTAAGTCAACTTAAAGTTGACCTTGTTAAGTCGACTTGGGAAGTCCACACTGAAAACTCCTGTTGACTGCCTGTATCCACATTGGTAGGTGCTAGGTCGACCTTTCTTGGTGGCCAGAAACTCTAGGAGGGGGTCTGGAGTCCAATTAGGTCGACTTAATGGCTGTCTCCATCTACACTGGCTTAAGTCAACTTAATAATGTCGATTTAAGCGTTAAGTTGACCTTAAAAGGTAGGGTTATTAAGTTGACTTAAGGAAGGACTTAAGTCAACTTACTAAAAGTCTATTGTGGCCACAGGAGTCTGTAGGTTAACTTAAGCTTCCTTAAGTCGACCTAAGGCTCCAGTGTAGACATACACCTACAGAGGTATTTACATTAGCAAATTTAGATGAAGGCACTTCCACAGCTAGGTCGATGCAATACAGCTTACCTCGATCTAATCGGCTAGTGCAGGTCAGACCTAAATATGTACACAGATTAGTTAATCAGTCACTCACAGATTGTTTCTGAGAGGCAGGAAACTTTTACAGGGAAGGCAGCAAAAGTTTTTGGGTTAATGGTGCTTTAGCAGGAAGCTGTGAGTTTTGTGGAAATTGTTAGGATTTTTGATTTGTTGTTTTCAGATCTAGGGGTACAGATCATATCCTTAATTTGAAACTATTCTAAATGAAATGTTCAGGTACTATCAAGTGAAGTATGTTGCCCAATCAATGTTCTGTACCTGCTGGGTCATTGTAAGCAGATAATGGCTTCAGGTTTTGGTTGACAGCAAGATTTATTTACCCAAGAGGTAACTATTGACTGTTGCAAAGCCAAAGTAAATATTTCCATTGGGAGAATATTAATCTCGTGGCTCGCCAAAACCAGAATTTTATATCTTCATTGTTATTACCTTTTATAAATTAAATATTTTTAAATGGAAACATGTATGTATATATAATTTAAACTGGAATATTTATGAAGACTTTTTAAAAAAAAAAACCCTAAAATATAGAACGAGGTATCACTTTGTACCAGTCTGGAGACAGAAGCCCCTAAAAGGAAAAATACAACTAGCAGATTGCAGCCCACCCTGAGTTAACTAACTTTGCAGACTTCAGTCACTGATCTTTGGGAAGGCAAATAGCAGACACCTATGTATATCAGCTATCAAGAGAGGTTTTAATGCATGTACCAGTTCCTGTTCCTAACCATTTCAATGCCTCCTTTTAATTGTCAGAAGCTAAGAGGACATCGTGTTAATACTTCAGTATATTCTGCAAAATACATTGGTCCACCTTTGTTATGGGCATTTACCAAGTTGTTTAACTTTTATTTGATTGATGCCTTTTCTTGTCATTTGTTTCTCTGCAAAGAAATCCCACATCTGAATTTGACCCAGGTGTAAGAGTTGTTGTCCAGGTGGATTTCCAGGAGCTAACTGGCATAGGTGCAGTTCTGAACTGACATATACTTACTTGTTTTTCATTTTATTGGTGGTAGAGTGACCAGGTAGCAAATGTGGAAAAAATCAGGAAGAGGTAAGGAATGATAGGCACCTATAAAAGGCAGAGCCATAAATATCAAGACTGTCTCTATAAAATTGGAACATCTTGTCACCCTAATTGAGGACCTCTGGAAGAGGGCATTTAAATCATAATCATAATGTTAGTTATAAAGAAAATCCAACACACACATACACACTCTCCTCTTTGGGGCAATGTAGAATACTTTCATAATTAAGCTACTATAAAACTGTGAAGAGACCACAAACGATACCATAACCATCATCCCTGTGAATTACAAAAAGAGATAGGCTACAGCATGGAAGATGAAATGGAAGTGTTCCACATCACTGTGCGTAGTAGAGCAGATGTTCACCTGTTGCTCACCATAAAATAGGAGTACCAAACCTCCAGGATTGTCCTGATCTATGTCAACACATACATCGTTATTCAGAATAAGTTATTTTGAAATGAGTTATTTCGAAATAAAGTCCTTATTTCAAAATAAGTTAATTTGAATTAAGAAAATGTTATTTTGAATTAAGGGGAAAAGCTCAAAGCGAAATAGCATGTCCAAACACAGGACTTGCTATTTGGCTTTAGGAGAGGGGCATCATGGGAAGTGTGGCAACATGGCCCCCCTCCCTGGGCCAGGCCCCCACCTAATATAGGCTAAAAGGAAGTCACCCTGGGAAGGAGAAGAGTAAAAGTGTTATTTCGAAATAATGGTTATTTTGAAATAACATGTCCGAATGGCGTTATTTCAAAATAACCATTTCGAAATAGATATTTCGATTTAAAGTAGGTTTAAGCTATTTCGAAATGACGGCTCTTATTTCGAAATAATAGAGCCTGTCATTTCAAAATAAGAATACGTCGTGTGGACCTAATCTCTTTTATTTTGAAATAACCAGTGTTATTTCGAAATAAAAGAGATGTGTGGTCATACCCCTGGAGTCTCCAGGAATTAAAGATTAATCTCCAAGATTAAGTCCAACAGTAATTAGAAACCCCACATAAGAGGTGGGAGGCAATCAGGTCTGAAGATTAGCAGCTGTGCCATGGTTTACATCTTCTGTGTGGCAGCTGCAGATTACATGACTGGTGTACAGTCCTTAATGGTGGAAGGTGTGCATGGCTAAAAGGAGCTCCACTGTCCTCCTTCTTCCTAATGTGCCTTTACACTAGGAGGTGGTAAGAACAAAGCAGACATGACAGACTCATTGGAGGCACAGATGCACCAGCAGGGACTTTCCTGCACCAGAGGAATCTCTGCTGGCAATTTGCCTCTGTATTGATGAAATCTGTGCCTCTGTCTCCTTTGTGCCACCAGACCTCTTTACCTGGGCTTTGGAATCTGGCCCTTTATATTTATCAGCACATTCTCCAGCTGATATTAAGATCTGTCATTGAAAAAACTTTATGTGCTCAGCTGTTACTGGTGGCAATTTCTCTGAACTGATCAACTTGTTCTTACTGGAAACACAGATATTTTCACTTCACGTATTGTTAGTTGTGCTTCTTCCCACCATTAATTTAGGCATCCAGAGCAGGGAAGGGTAATAGGGTCCTTTTCCACTCCCTTCTACTCTTTTGACTTTTCACTGCACATTCAGTGAGTATGCTTTTTATGTCCAGACCCATTAGCTGGACTCATTTAGCCAGTGGTTCGTAAGGTCTATAGCACAGCTTCCAAAGAACATGAGGCCTGAGCTAGGATTGCCGCCAGTCCAGATCATTAAGGGGAAGTACTGAGCTTGATGCTTTGGCCCAGATCCTAAAAAGCATTTAGGTGCCTAAATCCCATTGAAAACAATGAGAGTTAGGCCCCTAAGTACCTTTGTTGATCTTGGTTTTGCTCAGAATATTTTGGGGACCAATACAATGGCACCATATTTTGTCCCAACGTAACACTGTTATATCCTATCATAGTGGAGTCTGTAGAGTGACGTGGGGAGTTGTCATGATGCATCAAGATGTCGTGATACTATCACACAAGGACTTTGATCCAAAGGCAAACATTTTTTTTCTTTTTACTTGAAACTTACCATTTCCTACATTATGTGGCTGCATATGGTGGAACTTGGTGGCAATTTTCAAAGAAGTTGGACGAGGGTTAAGTCCTTCAGCTTCCATTAAGATAATTTATTACTGCTGACGTAAATACCAAAAGAAACATAATGGGTTTGGAATCAGATCTCCTACTGCATGACTGCCTCAGAATATTGTAGGAGGGAACTTCAGAAAGTAATGGACAGCAGCCTTTTCATTACAGTGTCTACAGTACATAGGTTTAAGAAAAGATAGTTGGCACACAAAGGCAGCTGTGCCTGAAACTGGAAAAAATGTCACATGCAGAAAATTCAATCAAGAGTAGTTCATCCGATAAACAAAGTTTGTTCTCGTGATGTCATGAACCTTATTTTCGACTTGGGTAATTGTTGTAATTTACATAACTGGTTATTGGTTTTTGCTATCTTCATTATTATTATTCGGTATTATTTTCTAAGATTGGGTTGATCCAATCTTTCCCAAGACTTTATTACATGTCTTAAGCCCTGTCTACAGTGCAAAACAGAACTGTGTCAAGAGACCACTATGCTATAATTAGGAGAGATCTGTGATTTTGCCGTTGCTGAGGAATGGAAAAGAGGAAACCCCTAAGCAACCTCCTTTCACCCAACCCCAAATAAAGAATGATCATATTCTTGGAATGAGTTCTTGTCTCATGTTCCTGATGTTTGAAATTATTTTATTCCCTGTATTTGTGTAGTTTTTAGGCTCTTTTGCTTTTCGTGAAATCCTTTCCCTGTGTCAGACTCATAACATTCTTCTTACTGATGATGCTGCAGATTCAGCCTGCTTGGGAAATAATTACAATTTGTGTGGTCTAATAAGTGGTCCCTGAGGGTTCATCATGAAAAAACCAGGGCCTACAGGAAGGAAAACTATGTGGAATCTAGGGCAGTTCTACTAATCTATAAGGAACAAAACAAAGCAGTACCCTAGGGTAAGAACCAGTAGCAACTGGCTTAATTGCTACCATGTCACTGTGTGAAACTATTACCCCCGTACAGGCTAATGTGAACCTGATGTGGTTAGATTTCTAAGTAAGACCAGCTAAATTTCACTTCAAACAAGCAGATAATCCGCACTGCAGATCCATTTTGCTGTCAGAGTTTTGTTTGTTATGGAAGTCTTCTGAACTGGGGGGAGGGACCAGTGAGGTCACCTTTAAAGTGCTAAGGGTATAAATAGACAGCCCAGTGTTTTTAATACAGTAGCTAAAACCCATCCCTCTCCTCTAACCCCTCCTTTATTATCATGTCAGTCAAATAAAAACAGCGAGCAGGAACATTATAACTGCTAAGAGAAGAAAAGCGAAGTTCCTTGAATTAAATAAGGACATATTGCATTTCTGAGCTCCCTTCCATGTGAGCCACATAAATGCTCCAGACTTCAGTGAAGTCAGCCTCCTGGCAACCCTCGGGCATGCATTGTTTCCACTGTACAGATGGAAAAACTAAAGACTGGAGGACTAGAACACAAAGTTTCCATGAGCCTGAAGCAAGAAGCACACTGTTATGCTGCCTTCAGGAGCACGCTAAGGACTGGATTTTGGCTAGGGAAATCACACTTTGATTCCTGTTTACTCCCTTTTCAGGGGGAATTATGCTGCACATTCCCATTACCTGATTCAGTTTACATCCCCCTCCATGCCAGCTCCGCTATGATGGCCAGCGTGTCTGGAAGGAGAGAGGGAGAAGCCAGTGTTGTGCCCACTCTTTCTCCATTTGCACAGGATAGGGTGTACTTGTTCTGTGATGGCTGCACTCCCACTGCCATGCCCATCCACTGTGATGCTGGTAGCCTCATGCCACCCTACTCCCCAGCTTGGGCACCAAAAGCTCTTTTTAAACTCTGAGAAATTAAGGCCTGATCCTGCAAACATTATAGGACACAGGTCCACCGCAGTCTTTAGGACTAAACACAGTATTGCTCATTATGTTCACTAAGAGGTGTTTGGACAGCAGGGCCTTTAATAACCTGCCCACAGTCACACAGGAAGTCTGAGGTAGAGCCAGGAATAAACCTTCTTCCCAAATGATTTCCTCCCAATCATAAATGCTAGCCATTAGGCCATACATCCTATGCTTCAACCACTAGACAAAATTCTATGTCATAGTTTTGCATGAAATAGACCATTTCCCAGTTTTATCTTGTTTCAGGGATTGTAAACAAGGTTGGCCCATTTCTTTTAGATGTGCATGAATACATTCAGATTTAAAAGGAGCTTGCCTGAATCTCTGCCTGTATGGAAGTTGGAAAAAGTTACATTTATTTTAGTTTTCTACTCAGGTAATTTCAAAAAATAAGTTTTCACAATAAAGCACTTTTTAAAGATTTTTTTTAAAACTATAGAAACTAATTCACAGGAAAACAAACAAGGACTTTTAAAAACAAACAATCTTATTTTTTGCATGAGCTTTCACTTCACCCATGAAAGCTCATGCAAAAAATAAATTTGTTAGTCTTTTAAAAGTGCCATGGGACTCCTTGCTTGTTTTGCTGAACTAGTCTAAGACGGCTACCACTTTGGAACCAGTTTACAAAAAATATTGTATGTGAGCAGAGGCATTACACACTATATATAATATATATGCATCTAGCAGCCAATCCCAGGAGAGGGATCAACCAGGCATGTAACTAATGCTGAACAAAAAGGTGTTCGTCAGTCAGGCTTGTGTCCTTAGCACCCTCCTTTACCTTTGTGAAAGTTGGGTTACGTGCTCTGTGCAGGGTGGAGATTGAACAGTTTCCATCTCTTCTGACTTAGAAAAATTCTTGGAGTTACTTTGGAAGCAATGGACCATCAATGACAAGATCTTTGAGAGAACCAGCCTACAATCTATGCCTGCTAAGCTAGATGCATGCAGACTTTGTTGAATGGGACATGTGGAGCATATCTCTCTGGATAATTGTAAATAGAACAGAATCATACAGTTGGAAGGGACCTCATGAGATCATCTAGTCTAATCCCCTGGGGTTTGAACCCAGGGTCTTCTGCATGCCAAGCAGATATGCTAGTCCCTACACTATAAATGCTACCTTAAGAACTGCCTGCCTGCCATGCAGAGGGAAGCCAAAGCTCCAATACAGTGACAGGAACAAGCAAGGTCTCAAGAAATTCTGCATTCCCACTGGCAACTGGGAAGGTCCTGCCCACATTCATTCAGTCTAGAGGAGCTGGGTTCAGCTACTGCAGTCACTGCAGAGAGCCATCAGAGGGCCCAGATTGAGGCTTGCAGACTCACCAGGAAGCAGAGTGTGCTCTAACATCTGTCTAGTGAGTGGACCTGAAGCCACTGTAGGAAGATCTGCCACTGGCACAATGGGTTCTTTTCCCAGACTACCAGCACCACTTACAGACTGTCTTCATCGTGTTTACTTTCATCTGTCAAGATGGTGGACAGCCAATAGTATATAAGATATATGAGAAAGAGATGATATATAACAAACTAAGGCCACCAGAAAATAAAGATACCATCCTATGCCATGATATATAATGTATATACAGAATATGTAAACACTAAAGTAAATAAGTTTTTTAACATTCTTATTAAAATCAAATTAAAATGCAATTTTTTTAGTGTGATCCTTGCCCTTGCTTTTCCTTGCTGAGTTCTCCAGTGTCCAGTATATATTTGGATACTTTAAGTTGCACACACGCCTGCTGGCCCCCTCCTCCTGTTAGCACAGCAGAACAGAAGCAGCAGACTCGCTGTGCTCAGCAGGAGCTCTCTGCCTTCCACCCTCCTCCTGTGGGTGCAGTGGGACCAAAGCCGCACTGCGAGAGAGGACCAGAAGGAGCAACCACCGGGCGCAGTCGGGCACCTTCGGTCCCGCTGCATGCTGTGCTCACAGGAAGGGCCTAGCAGAGAGGGAGGAGCAGCCGCCAGGCTTGGAGCTGCTGCTTCAGACCATGCAGAGCTAGAGTGGCACCCTGGGGCTGAGATCCCGCGTGCCACTAGGAGCAGACTTTCATGCCACCTTCAGCACGCATGCCAGGGGTTGTTGACCCCTGCTCTAGCACCTATTCCTTCAAAACTTCATTCTTGTAGCTAGTCCCACTGATTTCAGACTGACTGCTTACTTGCATCTGAACTATTCATGTGAATAAGAATTTGCAGGATGAAGCCCTGATACAAGCGCACTGAAGAAAGACTCCAGTTGACCAATCAAGTTCATAGACTTTATAGTCAAAGGCCAGCTATACAGCTCTCACACCAGGAGAGAAATTTTATAACTAATACATTTTATAAACTGCTACAAGCTACCCAAAGTAAGGTTTTAGTACATAGTAATATAACAATTTGACCTTCCCCTGCCTTCAGATCTTTCCAAATGTAGAACTGAATGCTGAAAGTCCCAACGGAAAAGGGAAATCTCCAATTTCCTATAAGATAAAACCGCTCTTTGTGGTCACTAGATACTGAGCATTTAACTTGCCACTAGTGCAGGACTGAACATTGCATGCATATCCTATGCCTTAAGTCAATGTCACTTCACAGGGAAAACTCTGCCTTCGGGGAAAGAATTAAACATTTCTCTCAGGTTGCTTTACAAAGCGAGGCTGCAGCTGTTTGAAGCTACTCAGAGGTCTGGAATGTCAGAAACAGTCTGGGCAGAGCTGGATTAGTGGGCAGCACTGCAGGTGTGGCAGTCAAAGGTGCCTGGTAAGTTGAATTTATCACACGGCTGTCCCTGCCTCTTCTGCGATCTGAATCGAAATTTAGTAACAGAACAATCTATTGTTGCTTTCTTGTCCAGCTGACACGAATGCTTGTGCAGAGAGAGGCAGCAAACACACATGGCGTCTCTTCTTGTTTGGCCTAATGAAGCTATGGACAGCACTCTAGCACAACAAACAGGTGGCTAGTAATGCAGAACACAGACTAGAATATATTTAGCTGCAGAGAAGTTGCCCCACATTTGCAGCTTTTCTGTTTATAGAAGGACTTAGGAGACCAAGACAGGCCAAACGGTTAATGTAGTGGGTATTTGCAGAAGATTGCCATTTTGATAAGTCATTTCATGCATACCTCCTCCTACTCCTCCACCCCTCAGGCATGGTTTTCTAAAGCAGATACATGATCTGAGGCAGACCAAGCACAGCTGTGGGACACTCATAGCTTCCTAGTGTCATCAGTCTCATGGACTGAGTGTACAAGCTCCCGCATGTTGTACTGACTAAACACCAAACACACGGCTCAATTTCAAGAGTATCTGATTCTGCTTGTGAAGGAAACAAGTGATTGACTTTGCAACATTATAATGCATGGTAGATAATCCCCCCACCCCGTACATATACACAGAGCTCACATCAAAGAGCTGAATTCCATATCTGATTTACAGCACTCAGCCATAAATTAACTGAACTCTTCCCTTGCTATCCCATCCTCATGACCTCTGAAGTGGTACACATGCTGGAGTGTTCTGTTTGCTAAGTAAATGTGGAAATTAGGTTAGTCATACTTCTCTGTAAGTGCTATTTCGTCCTGTTTGGCTATGATCTGTGTGTTTCTTGAGCACTAGAGCCGGATTTAAATCGAGCACTTTTCAGTGGAATTAGCTCCCATTCAGCTGTGAACTGTGACATGAGCAATTTGCATTGAAGGTCTGCAAGAATTCAGACAAAAAGGGTAAGTCTTGCTGGGGTGAATGAAATCAATGCATTTCACACAAGAGTTTCCTTGCAAATCGGAAAGAGGAAGGTGATAGTATGGGATCGGATGGTAATTTTTAATAAGATTTGATTTTACACTAGCTGAAAAAGCACTTGCATCACAGCAGCAGCCTTGCAAAGTTGTAACAAAAAACATACCAGCCCCAGTACATAGTCTAATTGTAGGCCCTTTAAAGCAGAATGACGATGGGAAAACACAAGTGAAAAGGTACCTGCTCCAGTTTAGGGCAGCTAGAATCTCATAAAGCTGTATTACAAGACAACTGATGGAAGGAGAACATTCTCCTATGGTTGCAATTGTTACACCCATTTGGTGCCTCCCAGGGTAGAATTACCTCATAAACTCTTTAGATCATAGAGCATGTCTGCAAAGTACTGAGCTCAAAGGGACCCCAGCCTGACTTCAGCATTTGACACTGCCAAGGTAAACATCATCAATCATTACAATAATCTAAAGAAGCAGCTAGGTAAGTTGCTTCTATGTTGAAATCTAGATCAGATGTCTTTCTAAAAAAGATGTTCTCTAACTGAACCAGAGGTTACAGGCCTGATGCAGAGGCCACTAGATGAAATTTTGTGGCCTGCTTTAATAGGGAGGGGGTCAGAGGATCATAATATCCTCAAAACCTATGAATTCATCTTAATGTATGTCAGACATTCTAGGTTCAAATATGGTCTGACTGCTTTCTATGACAAAATTCCCTGTGTTTTTTTGGGTGGTCAGAGTTCCCAACTGGACAGAAAGACAGAAATATGCAAATGAGCAAAAGAAAACTGGAAGAAACGTGTGTGTGTGTGTGTGTGTGTGTGTGTGTGTGTAGTACGTAGCACTGTGAAATTGGAGCGCCTTGCAGACATTAATGAAGTAATTCTCACTGTGCCTTAACAAGGTTGGAAACTATTATCCATTTACTTACACGGTAAAGGTTACTAGGGTCTCTTATTTGCCATCTAGAAATACCCCCAAAGTTCATTGTCTTTACTATAGACAGGAACCCCCCAGGGTTTGTTATTTCCTATGTGTTCCTTTCCTGTTGGCTTCACATCACTTAATTAGCATTCAACTTGCCATGTAAACGAGCAACCATTATGTTAGCTTACAAGGCTTCATTTACATCCAGACAGAGAGTTACATGGGTTTTACTTCCGGTATAGAAGAACGGATCTAACACATCTCATCTTTTGGTGACCTGCTTTTAACATACATGCTTAACAACACAATTATCTGGTACAGACTCAGAACTCCTTGTATGGTATCTTAACATACACGGCACAATGATATCGATCACCACATAGGCTTTCACTGGAGACCTCCCTTGACTTTAGTAATTAGTAAACCAGAATTTTCATATCAGAATTGTGAAATACCTGTAAATCCCCTTGTCAGATGGCATTAAGAAATTCTTTGGTCACAACTGCAAGCAATGTTCCCTCTAAGCTGCATGACTGTGTGGCAGTGCAGCCCCCGGTGCTGCCTGGCACAGGGAACACTGCCGGCCATGCACGGCCAGCAGCTACAGTCCCTGCTGGGAGAGCGACTTTGAGCTGGGAGTTTTTAAAACTCCCGCTCAGAGTAAGCTCTCACTGAGCATGCACAGACTCTCTGTGCATGCTCAGTGAGAGCTCCTCCGGCTGGATGAGCGGCCAGGGGCTAGGCCACGCTGCTCTGGCAGCCAGGTAAGGGGCCCCTAACCACCCCCCATCCAACTCCCGGGGGGGTGGGGCATGGGCCATCAGGGCCGGAGGCTGCTGTGCCTGTCTGCCCACCCAGCGTCACCACAGCAGGGGTGGAGCTGCCAGCCCAATCTACCCTCAGCCGGCCATGCCTCCCCGGGTGGTGGAGGGGACCAGCGCTGAGTTCCAGCGTCCGGGGTCAGGGCCCTTGTAAAGGCAATTGCACTAACAAACTACTGCCATCCATAAAATCTGAACATAAAATGCCAGGGTTATGCAACAGTACACAGTATAAGGAATTATAGGGTAGCAAAATTACATGTTGACAGGTAACACCTTTTCTCCTATGCAGGTGGCAGAGAGTTCTGCTGTCTCCTGCTAATGTTGGGGTTGGGGGGAGGAGGTTATAACTTTGGTTCAGCCTGCAACACACTTGGGAAAAACAGGTTTACAGAATGGCCACTTGCTACACAATCTACCATCTGTGCAGTAATTCACCTTCCTCAGTTCAGAAGCCACCATTTTTGACCTCTCTCTTCAGTAGTTCTTTTTAGCCACCCTGCTACTGGTTCCCTTATTTTTCTGTCTGGCAGGATGGCATAATACACGCACAGATCAGGTTTGCCATAAATGTTGGAGACTCTGATACCTCTGCTTTGTACTGAAAAGGGCAGCAAATAGCCTTCACATAATGAGCACTGCATCAGTTCTGCCAGAACAGGGTTATTATGGGACAGCCAAGGTGAAGTCCCATGCTTTTGTAATGGGGATAAACCGCACAGCAGGTACCACACACAGAGCCCTGTCTATACTGAGACACTCTGATTTTCTGTCTAGGTTGCATTTTACTTATGGGAATTAGCATGAAGGTGGAGAGTATTAAAGAGCAACTCACCAATGTGTGTGACTAGTGGTTATGCAAGGCAACAGATAGCGGAAGGTCAGATAAAGGAGAATTGTACTGAAAGGGGCTTGCATAATAAATATCTGATGTTCAGGGTACAGCTCTTCATGGGTCAGTTTCTCATCCCTGCTCAACTGCCCACAAAGATCTATGCAAACACAGGAGATTAAGGGGAGGGAGAGTGAGCAGAAAGGACATTGTTTCCTCCACAGTCCAGTGAAAGCCACTCCATTGATTTTCTTCTCCAGCTGAGTGACAAAAGAAGAGAAGGGATCATTTTAAGGCAACGAGGTGTGATTGCCCCAGAGAATGCCAGGCTTTGTCTGCTACATTGGAACCAGGCATTTAAGTGCCAGCCAAGGATATAAATGCTTTTCCGCTGTCTCCTGGAAATGCCTCCATCGCCCCTGCTGAGTGAGTTCACTTCGAAGCCAACTGACTTTTTGCCCTTTCAAACAGAGCTTGAAATGTTTCATTTTTAAAGTCCCCCAGCCCTCAACCCAAAGACATTAATACTGCACAGTTGCGAAATGCCAGCAGTGCACATAGAAAATCAAAAGGATTAGGAGGGCGAGTCGTATGTGAGGAAGCTGATTCTTCAGTGACGTGTTAGTGGAACTCTGTAAAACCTCAGATCTTAAAAGGTATCAGCTAAAGCCACCAAAATCCCTTTGGAGTCTGACCCTCCAGCTGCAGGGCTAGAAGCACCCAGGCCTTTCCCATCCTGCCTGTAATCCGGGTTTTGCTCTGCTGTTAAAATGCACACTCGCCCTCCTTCCCAACAAGGGACTGGATTAAATGCCAACTGCCCTGTCTTAGGGCTGGCACCCTGGAGCCTTTCAGTCTCCAGCAGTGGAGTCTCCAAAGGCTGGCAAGCATATTGCGGAGAGGTCTCCAGTAATTAAGTTAGCTGTTAGCTTCTGTTTGCTGCCCTTAGTACTTCCCGCAGCTGCCCGCCTCCATCTCCCCCTCCTCCCCAACAGCTCCCTGTGAGACTGTGTGTGTGTTTAGGAGGTGCTGTTTCCCACAGCTCTGATCTAATTCAGTTGTAATTCAATCTCCGTGTGACCAACACTCAGCCAGCGCTCTCCCACCCGCCGGCAGACTCCTCTCTCACAGGCTGTGTGTGTTACACATTTACACTGTCAATCTGACAGACTCCCCTCAAACAACCCCTCTGTATAGATTTACAATGTCAATCAGCCAGGCTTTGGGGGCTGTCTGCAGCAAAAACTCTAGCAGAACTTCTCCCCCACCCCAGCCACCTCCAGCCCTCCCTCTCTTTCTGTGTCCTGAGTGCCTGCAGTAGTTATACCCTATACCTGCCACTCAGCAACTGCAAAAGGACTTTTGTTTAATGGTATTTGTGTGCAACCACAAAGAGCGAAGGCAGCTGAACTAGATAAGGCTGAGAACCTGAAACCGATGTAAAAGAGATCAGACCTAGTTTTCTGTGGATCTTCAACTCCTGTAAAGACTTATGACCCCACCCCAATCCTTTTTTAAATAGGTTCAACTGGGTTTATTTAATATGGACAAAATAAGATTGGCACCTGGCACTTGTATAAAAATTCACCAAGAAGAATGAATCAGTTCCTGACTTTTGTTCCATTTCTCATAATTAAACTCATTCATCTGGCCACTGCTTGGCATTTAGTTTTACCACTTTACTGTGATCTCAAAATAACTCACGTCTTCTAAATATCCCAAAGCTGCCAGTTGAACTTTAGACTTTTAAATGTCCTAAATTTGGGTCAGTCAGTTGAAGTTGAACAAGCATGGCAAATCACTTTCACAAGGCAACATCTGAAGATAGTGAATATTGCCTTCCAGTAAATTAACCTTCTAATGTTTTGATGCAATTATCATATGAGACAGTTGTAGGAGGCTAGGTTAGAATCAAATCTTTGGGCAGAATAAGTGTTGAACACTGATTGCCACTTTGGCTATGTCTACACCTAAAACCATAGTTCAGACTTGCTTAGTCCAAACTAAGTAGTTCAAAGTTAGTTCAAACTAAACACACTTTTTTAGTTCGAGCTAACTTTTTAGTTCAAACTAGACATGCTTTTTGTTCAAACTAAAAAAAGTGGCACATTCAAACTAAAAGTTAGTTTGAACTAAAACACCACATTTAGTTTGAACTAACCACTAGTTCGAACTTATTTAGTTTGAACTAGCATGTCTACAGTGGGCTAGTTTGAACTAAATATGCAAATTAGTTCAAACTAAGCAGTTAGTTCACACTAGGCAAAAGCCTAGCATAGACAGGGTTCAAATTAGTTCTAATTAAGGCTCCTTAATTTAAACTAATTTGCTAGTATAGACATAGCCTTCCTGCTTCTCTGCAAATTATAGGTCAGATTTCGCTCTTTCTGTGTGAGAGGCAAATATTACAGGAAAGAGAAAAAGATATCCGACCAAATTCTTCTCTATATTATACTGGTGTAACTCCATTGAAGTTGAACTCCAGAATAACACCAATGTACATTAGTACAGAGGAAACTTACACAGGTCAGTGCTTTTTATAAGATACAAATGATTCTTCTCTAGAGAAGTTTTGGCAAAATTGTTTAAAATAGCTGTAATAAATAATAGAATGAGGCAATGTTAGGACAAGTAATGTTCCTTTCTGCACATTCACATAAAACCAGCATGGACTGATGAGGTTGCCACTACAACTTATTCAATAGAGAGTCAAGACAACCAATCAAATTGCACCAAGCTTTTTGCTAAAACCTTTCTATGCCCACATGGTACCAGTATAAATGACTGTACAAAGTGCAAAGCAATGGAAAATCAAACCCATTATATCTGAATATATTACACCTAAGAATTTATGAGACTTCTGAGGTGAGAAAATCCTCTGCAACAACAGGTGTCTTTTTAAAGAAAACTGAATGTTCTCCTAACATAAAGGCCAAATACCAAGGGCCATCACAAAAGGAGTGGAAAATAGATCTGGAGATGCATTATCACTAGGAGAAGAATGTCAGTTACTTTTCCCTCAAACATATTACTGAGTCTGGGCTTAGAGTTTTTCTAGTGCATCAATCCTTCAAAGTCAGCATTTAGCAGTGAAACTCTATATTTCATTTCTGTCATACTGGACTAGTGCTGAGTACCTGTTTTTCTAGCTGTGTGCAGTTGGGACTAGAGGAAAGTTTTCTAATAGTGGAACAAAATATTATTCAGTGTTCTCTGGTGATGCCCATACAACACCCACAGGCATGCCTGTTCTGAGGACTATTCTGCAGTAGAGTTCTGGTTAAAAAAAAGATCACTCCTTGCTCAGATGAGGACATGCCAACCAATGAGAGAGAAACAATAACCTACGTCAACAGGCTCCATCTACGTATTAACAGAGTCTGGGTTATTAGCAAGACTAAGTGGAGCAGAAGGAAAGGAAATGGATATGGCATAAAGTGAAATGGAAGTAGAGGACTTCCTCATACCAGAAGTCCATATTTTGGACATGGGTCTCCTTTGCCTTGCACCTTGTGTAGTCTTTTACATCTGCTCAAAGTGACTGACCCACCAGTGGTTTACATCAATTTTGTACAGAATAAATGACTACTCTGGTAACCTTGGAGAAGAAGGTTAACACCATTGGCCAGGGACATCAAACTCATTTGCTATGGGAGGCTAGATTTGACTTAAATGTATTTCCAGTGGGGAACACATACCATAAATCAAAATACTATGGCACTCTTGCCTCATTGTGGAGCGCAAACTCACATGCCCAGTACTCCATGATGTTGCAGGACTTGACACTCTTGTAGCATTGCAGAGCACTGGGTATGCGAGACCACTCTCTCTCTCTTTCTCTCTCTCTCTGTTAGAGAGAGTATGGTCCTGTGAAGCGCAGTCACAGGCTGGAAGAGGTTCATGGCCACATTTGGCCAGCGGCCTCATGTTTGACACCCCTGCCAAAGACCATGAGTCCTAAAGAAGTCCCAGGAGAGCCAATAGAAACAGAGTTAGGCCTTTGAGGTGGAAGCAGCAGCCCTTCCTATTTCCTGTTTGGTGGGAAAAGTACCCCTGGAAGGACTGGTAAGGAGGGAGCTAGGAATGGAGAATCCAGTGACATCCATGCCTACGAAGAAAATAAATCTATAAATATTCATATGCAAGTAGGTCAGGGAATATTTAGCTGGACACATTCAGGTTATTTATTTGTTTTGGTTCTTTTTGGATTCCTCTGGGCTGTACTTCCCCCATTATCCTTAACTATCCAAGTTAAATCCCAGAAAAGCAACTCTGTGTTTTCCTAGATGTTCCTCTTAATTAAAGAAAATTCATCCTTTAGCTTTGATTCTGTGAACTAAAAGGGAAGAGGTTCTGTGTTTGTTCTGTCTGTTCCTCAGACTGCACAGTCAAACTACTAAAGAGAATTCAGTTCAACTTCCAGCTGATATCACAGCTGCAGTCCAATCAATCTCCAGACAGAGAGTTAAAAAGATTGAGGGTACCTCGCAGCATGGATTTGCCATGTGTGCCATTCTGGGTTCTCAAAGGGGGTTTTTCACTTGGGTGGTGGCAGCAATACCAGTTCAAGGCCAGAAAATCAGTAGCCTTGCAGAATTTTAAGACAAGGCTTTAGGGACAGTGGTTTTAAAGTCATTTGCGGCCCCCCCCAGCTTCTGCACTCTTAAGTGCCAGAGTGGGGAAGAAGCCTTGACAACTACACAGGGCAGAAGGGAGGAAAGCATAAGGATCTTTGGATCAGATGTTCACTTCCATGGGGTGAAGGACATTTGAGGGGTTCAGCTGGCTGGCAGCAACTTACCACGGCAGGGTGCAGTGTAAGCTACTTCCCTGAAGGTCGAATTCTCTTGGCTAGTGCAGAGTGAGGATATTGGCCTGGTCCTGCCCTCCTCTTATCTCTATGCAGTTGTTGGCACCATCATCTGTGCTGGAATATCCTGGTCTTTGTACACTAGACACAATAGGTCCAAGCACTTAAGGACACAAGAGGTGGGGTGAACTCCTTATATGTTCTCTTGTCCTTACACATCAGTGCAGGGCTAAATACAACTTAAACAAGCTCCTCACTGCAACAGCCACTGCAAAGGCCCCTCCAATTTAACACCACTGTCTTTAATTCACAGACTAAGCAAGGAGAGTTGTTTTTAATTGAAGGGCAACATAAGAGGCTTATAAAATAGTTAAAAGCTCAGTATAATCATCTTCCTTTTCTTCTTTTTTTGATTTTTCTTAAAGTCCCATGGTATTAATTTAAAAAAAAAAAAAGATTACACAGCTCACAGAATGACAGTTTGATTCTTTCTCTCTGGTACTGGGAGAAAAGGGAATGCCCACTGATAAATGCCTTCAGAGTCTTTAAGCATAATTTAGGGGCCCTACTCTTTGAAGAACTAAAGAGGAACAAAGTGGTTTGGGGATTAGTGAATGGCTTTTATTTCTTCCCTAACAATGAAAAACGTGCAATGGAAGATGATAAATTGATTCAGAAAAAGGTCGATGGGTACCGTTTGTTCAACTAGAGGATCCATGTCAACAGTGTGAAAAATAATACTGTTTGGATATAAGAAATAAAGTTTAAGTCATTACACAATGGAGATGGTATTGGTCTTGATTAACTGTGCAGTATCTGCAGCCATTACCTGACTATTGCCTTTGAAGTCACTTCAAAGGGACTACTCGTATGAGTAAAGTCTGCAGTCTCATGCCTTTATTTGGCCATCCACAGGGTGAGTGAACAGAACTGCAAACCTTCGCCAACATCTTTCAGTGATGGGAGCACAACAGGAGATGCTTACAAAGTCAAAAAGAGCTATTTCTTCTGCTAACAAGAGGATTTGCAAAAGAAGAAACCAAGAACAAGCACTTATATTACTCCCAGGCTTTGGTAAGATAGTCTCCAAGCCAACTTGTTACCAGACTTTTCCACAGTCACTGAAAGAAATATAATCAATTTTAGAAAAATAAATGTTGTAAAATACAGTGAGAATGAGTCTCAACTCCCATTCTGGTTAGCATGAAAAATCCAGTGCAATGCATTAAGGGTCTCAGCCAACATCCACTGAAGTCTGTGGAAAGACTCCCACTGATTTCAATGGGCAAGAAGTAGAACTTTATATCTGAATCAAGTCTGATTGTAACATGGAAGTCAGGAGTCCTTGTTCATATGAACATTGTAAACTAAAACAACCACGTTGATGAACATGGTTATAGATGGTTTCCCTTGATAATATAAAATATAGTTCCATCTCTGGAGTGTCGCTAGGACCATAATCATACCACTGAATAGAGCAGGAGCCTTTAAGGAAAACTATATCATAATCTAGTTCCTAGGCTAGTTGTTTTTATAGTTTAGACGAGACATTACTTGTGCCATTGAGACCATCCATATTGTAATGGAAAAACTGTGACAGTATCTTGTCAGCAAGTATTTAACCCCAGTTTTCAAGTCAGGAAGTAACGCTATTTCTCTGGCTAGTGTAGACAGCAGCTAAGAAATCAGAGAGCACAATTAGAAAGAACCATTACTATTTTCCGTATTAGTAAGCATGGGAGGTTACAACTCATTGATTTTGGACTCACAGGAATGAGGAGAGGAGAAGGAGGGAGATGATGAGGTGAAGCAGACAGTTAAGGGAACAATTGAAGAAAACTTTGGCAACTTGCCACTTTTATTTGGGATGGCTTTACTTGGCCTGAAGTACCATGCTCCTCTATGCTATGTGGGCTCCTGTAGAAGCCTGTAAGGAGGCAACATGGCCACCTCCAGGAGAGGCAACACAGCCACTGAACACCTGTCCGTCAAAGCGGAGCTCAAGAGATGGGACAGGAAGTATAAAAGCCAGGCCAGGGAGCTCAGTCCAGCCCTGGCCACAGAAGGGGAAGGATGGCTGGCTCCCAGATGCTCAGCCCTGGCTGTACTTCAGGGGGAGGGAGCACCTGCCTGCCCTCTGGTTTCCATCCCAGTACCAGGATGACTGCCTTGGGCCTCCCATGGCAGAGGGCCCTGAAGAGGGGCCCACTTCCCTTGGAGATGGTGGGCTGGGAGCACAGATGGAGTCAGGGATCCCCAAGTTTTCTCCTGAAGGCCCAGCTTTCTGTGGGCCAGCCCGGACACCACCCTCCTGCGACTTGGAGGAACTGCCACTTGCAGCACCAGAAGCCAACCCCATGATAGGCCAGGACCTGGAGGAGTTGCCCCTCACCTCAGACTGAGTGGAGAGCCCCAAATTACCCCCACCGGAGGAGATGGAGGTCCCACTGGATCTGCCTGACTTACCCCCACCAGATGAAATAGAGGGCTTCTGCTCCTTGCCCCTAAACGACTACCCAGAGAACTTTGCCGAAGGGGCCGAACAGGTGCTACTGGGAGATGGGGAAGGCAGTAGCCCATGGGAGTTATACCCTACACTGGGGTCAGTGTGTTGCAGCTGGATCCCTGCTGACCCTGTGGTCAAATACCCAGCCTCTGTCAGGGCCGTGGGCTGGGACCCAGTGGAGTAGGTTGGGCCTGTGTCCCTCTCCCCTTCCCCTAGACCATGCTTCCTGCGGGGCTGTGCACCCTGAGTGCGAAGACCCAGTTGCTATTTAGACTGATACACCCTATAACTCCAGAACTTGTTGTTGGGAGCCCTGTGAGAAGGGTCCCAGACTGTTATTAAAAGAGCCCTGCCGTAGGGCTTTAGACTATTTGTTTGCCCCACTGAGGGGCCAAGACCTACTGTTTTCCCTCGTCTCTCCCTGGAAGGGAACAGGACTAGAGACAAACTTTGATCCACCCGGTCTAGGTGGATAGGGCTCACCTGGACAATGCTGGGCGACCTTGTTTACAAAGCCAAAATGCCAAATTCCCGTTTAACATTTCTGCCTTCAGGAGGGAATTTAGCCCATGCTATTCACTAAAGAATATTACTTTTTAACTATCTTGGGAAACAACTATGTGAGAGTAAGGAGCTATTGGAGTTTAAGATTGTTGCAAACAAGAAAAAAGTAGAGCTCTGTCCTACTTCCACTTAAACCTGTAAGATTATTTTATATTGACTTCAGTGACAGATGAAGCTCATCTAGTCAGCAATCTCACAAAGGTACCATTGAATTCAGTTAAGATCAAAGGTTATATAAAGCTCTGTTGGAATTTTCAGTCATTTATGTACATTAGCCCATATAGGTGCATACATCACAAACCAAGTGAGAAGTGGTCAAGCCACACCACCATGTAAGGTGATCGCTTCAGCTCTCAAAACAAAGCTAGCTAATTCACACCATAGAGTGGGATTTCCATGAAACACATAAGTATGGTAGGAAGTGATACCTCAGTATGGTATTAGCGGTCACCATGTGGCTGTCTTTTGGCTGATGCATAAAATTACTGAAAATACACCTCTTATCATCTAAGATCTCACAGCAGTTTTTGCAAGGGTAAGAATGTCAACCCTGGTGTGTTGATCAAATTCTGAAAAGAATTATCTACATGTTTCTTAAGTAATAGGTCTCTGCCACTGGAAAAAGATAATAGTCTTTCCTTGCTGTCCTAAACTGTGGTGTACTGTTGCTGGATGCGGTTGAATAGCCACTGCATTGTTACCTTATTTCACTGGAAGGTGAAGTGATCCCTGTCCATAGTTTGTATATCCATTTACCAGGTTTAAAAGCATTGTGAGGAAAGACACTCATCATTACATAACTGATTTATTAGGGTAATAAAATGTCATTTTATTCAAGTTACTGTGGGTAGCTAACCTGCATCATACACATATTCCTGGTGCACTGAGTAGAGAATATGTCTTGCCTTCATTAAAATGGTACACAAAAAGAATGCTTTTAAAATGACTTTACAACAGACTGTTGGGATGGATGATCAGTCAGTTGACAGCACAGCGATTTTTAAAACAAGTGGGATTGTTCTGATGGTGAAACAGCATAAAGTAAAAGTGATAATGTATTATTTTTGACTCTAGAGAGGGTAAACAACTTATCTGCTAACATAGAAAAGAAACCTGACTGGCATTGTGAATTACTTATAAAAGATGAAAAAAAGACGTGGAAGGGTAAGTGCCTCTTCAAAAGTATTTAAAATTGGAAGAAGGTGGAAATAGACAGCGATGGAGACTTAAGTCAGATTAAATCCTTTTCTATGTTATGTGAATCCACAAAACAAATACTGAACTAGAGGTACAGTATACGTTTTAATAATATCTACACTGTGGAAATGAAAGAGAAATAGAAAAGCATGAAAATAACTGGGGAACTTTAAATACCAAGAAAAAGAGTCTTTTGATAGATGCAAAAGCAGGATGAAGAGCATTAGCATTTTGTTAGGGATGATATTGACTATACAGAGAAATATTCCACACCAAATATTTTGGCTGACTCAACACAGACTAGTGACTAGAACATTATGGTCAGAAGAGGTAACAGGTCGGTTCTTGAGTGACATTACACAGATGTCCAAGCAGTGGAGGCGAGAATTTTAGGAGATGTTTGTATGCGTGAGGCAGGCTTAGAAGCTGTGCTTCACAGCTTGGGGGGGGGGGGCAACTAATCTGCATTGGTTTAGTAGTTGCATGAGCATAAAGAATAGATTAGCATAATCAAACTATGGGTGCAGGGCAATATGGGTAATGATATTTGGGCTGGATCTGATCACAAATCTGTCAATATCTGTAATTCTACTGAAGGGAAATATGAAATACTGTCTTTGGTGATATGCTACTCCCTGATTGTTCCAAATCTGTTTGGGTTAGTTAAAGGGTAAAAGCTACCCTTAGCTAAAAAAAGACTTGTAAGAGGGGCCACTGCATGTTTCAGCCTAGAAAGTTAAGACAGGGGAGGAGTTTGTATAGCTACTTCTGAAGATATGTTTGAGGCATTTTTGCTTCACTCCTTGGTCTTACTGGCTGGGCTTCTTCTGAGACCTTCTTTGTTGTTTTAATGGAAGTAGCTGTTTGCAGCTATTTGAGGTTTAAGAGCTGAAATCTCTGAGAGTAGAAAACACTCTCTCTGAGCTGAAATTACTGAAGAGTAGCTAGCTGTGGTGTGAGTGACTGGTGGGTAGAGCTGGCAGACAGTGAGTAGAGCCAGTGGTTGGTGCCAGCAGTGAGCTGGGTGGAATGAGTGACTAGTGGGCAGAGGCAAGGGATGGTGCTAGTGGATGGAGTGACCAGTGGTTGGTGCTGGCAGACAGGTGGTGTGGAAGATACTCCCTACATACCCTAGGATTGGCTGGGAGCCCAGTTAGCACTGATTCTCCAGATCAGTGCCAATTTTGCTAGTGAGTTTACATTTGCTATTATATGTGGGATCATGTTGGAAGCCTGATTAGCACTGATTCCCCAGATCAGTGCAAGTTTTGCCATTAAGTCTTGTATGTTCTGTTATGTGGTGTGGGTTGTTGGGAACCTTGCTCTGTACTGATTTGTGCTAGATCAGTGCTGATTTCTGTTATTTGGCCTTTTTATATTTTGTTTTATTACTATTAAAAGTTCTGTACACTATGCTCATCTCATGCTTGCAAGTGGGGAAGCCTTACCCCTGGGGGTGCACAGGGAATAGTGCATGATTTCCCAGAAATCTGGATGGGGGCTCGAGCCAGTTGGTGGTGTTACATTATTGGGAAACCCCTAGATATAGAACCTGGCCCTTGTTCTGCCAGCTCACCCTCGCAGAAGGGTTATACTGTATAACAAGATAGTAAGAATGCTGAAGATTGTTTACTGAAGCATTTAGTTGCTCTGGTATTGTTAGGGATAACCACTCTACAAACTGGAAAGGAAAACCATTTTTAAAGGTAACGCAGGATGACTTATTTATGGAACTAATTTGTGAGCGCGCTTATATGCCTGTGGAGAGGAAAGCGTAACGAGTGTCAGGCTCTTCTTGCTTCCCTGTCAGAAGCTATTCATCTGGAAGAAGGGAAAAATAGCTTTGATTCTGTCCCCACCCAGCATTGCTCAAACAGCATGGAAGGCAAAGCAGGCTGGATGAAGAAGGGACTAACATAGGTCATTTCCCCAATGGATCAATGGAGAAGTAGGGAATTGTAACTCTGAATCAAAAAATTTGGTCCTTGGAGCACTCATAGGTGCTGTGCCTTTCTCAAGGCAGACTGCAAGATGCCAGTCTAGCCCAATGAGTTTTTTAATCAATCCACATGGCCAGAAACTATGACTTTAAGCAACAAGTCAACTGTGAAAAATAAGGTTGGAATCAGGTCAATATTAACTAATCTGGACATTCAAAAATCCTTAAGACAGAAACATTCAGGAACTGAAATTCTCAAAGAAGGGTTTTGTTTGTTTGTTTGTTTTTTGTTTTTTAAATACATAAAAAGTTAGTGTGACCCGGCCCTCCTGGGATAACCAAATGAAAACACAAATACTAGGGCAGGCTGCGAAAAGAAGAGCAGAGTTTCCCAGCACTGGTGGTTTATCTGAAGATAAACCTCCTCAGCCAGCCATAAACAAAGCTTCTGATGCCCCATACTGGTTATCAAGAAGCCATCACAAAATATACTGAGCCCTCTTTATGCATCTCAGTCACTGGTTCCCAAACAGCTGCTGGATCTAGTAAAGAGATGTTACTTAAACCCTAAGGCTATGTCCACACACACATCATTATTTTGAAATGAGTTATTTCAAAATGAGTTACTTCAAAATAAAGTCCTTATTTAAAAATAAATTAATTTCAATCAATCAATCAATCAATTTGAATTAATAAAATGTTAATTTGAATTAAGGGAAAGCCTGCTTTCGAAACAGCTGTTATTTCAAAATGGTTATTTTGAAATAAGGCCGTTTGGACATGTTGTTTCGAAACAGTTGTTTTGAAACAATGGTGTTGTTTCGAAACAACATGTCCAAATGGCATTATTTCGAAATAACCATTTCAAAATAACAGCTGTTTCTAAATGAATGGGGTTTAAGCTGTTTTGAAATGACGGTTCTTATTTCAAAATGGCAGATCCCATCATTTTGAAATAAGAAAACATTGTGTGGACCTAATCTTTTTTATTTCGAAATAACCAGTGTTATTTTGAAATAAAAGAGATGTGTGGACATGCCCCAAGTTCTTTACCCAAAAAAGTTCTCCTGACCCCAGAGGGCCAGCCTCATAACACAGAACAATATAGATTTGGATCGAATCCAAAATACCATGCTGCCAGCCAATCCTTTAGTAACTAAAACTAAAGGTTTATTATGCAAGGAAAAAGACAAACTATGAGAAATGCTAAAGAATTAAAGCTTAGCAAATCATATACATACAATGATTAAACGTCCATGTAAAGCAAATCTTTGGTAGAATTTGGAGTCTGAAGGCCTTGTTCAGTTCCTCTGGCATACATACAGTACCTGAATGGGTCTCAGTCCTTTGTTTCACAGCTTTAGTTTCAGACAAATAGATCCAGAGGTAGTTGTTGGCTAAAAGCTCAGACTAAAGGCTGAAAACTGAAGACAAAATGCTGCTGTCCCTTTTATCACCTCTGGTCTTCCCCAGGCTGTGTGGAATTTTTTTATAAAACAAAATGAAGACAAAAGTCACAGGGGCAAGTCCCAGTGACTCATCAGGCTTCCTTCTAGGCCCACTATACCAGTGAGCTTCCTTAATGGGTCATTAAGGAGACAACTGCTGTAGACGTCTTGTCTGGGGTGTTTCCCAGAATGACATAAGTTGAAACACAGATATAGCAAACATGTTCATAACATCTAATACAGCTGACACCTACACATAAAAAGTACAATCATTCTGAGCCAATTATAACCTTTCTGTTGGTACCCAGCATGTCATATCACATATGGATTATTGTAACTATTGACATATGGATGCTAAATCATATAATACAGGAGCCTCTAAATCCAGACAGTGTCACAGTTGGTTTGGAATAATTTGTAAGACTCTATGAGAAATTCTGATTGGAATGTACAGTATATAGAGAAATCCATGGTCCAACTGTAGGAAACATATAACAGACAATAAAGAAAATGCTATTGAAATTCCTTTCAGAAAAGGGGAAACAAGGCCAAGGGCCAGATGTCAGTGTTGTAAAGTAAGGAAATAAAAGATCAGAATCAGCAATAAGATGAAGGCATTTAAAATATAAATATGCTGGAAAGGAGGACTACTGGGAGAGTTGTACAAATAAGCAGCAGATGATTTTAAAAGATAATTGGAAGAGCAAAAGTGAATACCAAATGTGGGGCTACAGAGAATGTTTTCTGCCAACTATACAAAGTTGTTCAAATCAATTCACAGTAGGAGGAAATACACCACCATCCACTCCCCCTCCCAACTAAGTCTAAGTAATACACAGAGGCTAAGTCTACGCTGGCAAGTTAGTTCAAATTAAGGAGGCTTAATTCAAACTAACTTTTTAGCTGTCTACATCAGGCTGTCCTTAGTTTGAACTAAGGAACACTTAGTTCAAACTAGTAACTATGGGCATTTAGTTTGAACTAAGCACTTAGTTCGAGTGTTAGTTCATATTCAGTCCAGTGTAAACCAGGACTTAATAAGGGCAACTAGTTCGAACTAATAAAGTGTACTAGTTCAAACTAACATCAGTTTGAACTGATCCACACTGTTTATTTGAACTAATAAGTTTGAGGTTAGTTCAAACTTACCTTGAACTTATTAGTTTGAACTAACAAGTTCGAACTAACAGTTCCTGATGCAGACATAGACAGAGAGCTTACAGAGGAATGAAATTTACCATGCTAACTTGCAGATAACCTGTAGATTTTGTCAACTAGACAGAAATAAACACATGGAGTAACAGAGGCATTAAGGTATAGGGGACTTAGAGACAATCAGATTTTATTTTTCTTTCAAAGAGTGAGAAATGGGGACCAATGAAGAAACAGATTATTTGGTATTTATATTTTTGATAGCACCACTGGCATGCATGGTGTTTTTCAGAAATCTCTCTAAATCACATCATCAAAACAGAAACCCCAGCAATAACTTAAAGCTAGTTCCAGCCAGCTAAACTGAGAGAGAATGAAGTGCTTTTGTGCCTCCCTCTAATGTAAGGGGCTCAGATCCTATGGTGATGGGCAACTGTATAAAGACGTGGATTGAAAAATATTAAGTCAATTTTCCTTTTCTAGAGTCAGGAATGGTGCTGGGGAGTGTGGTGCCCCCCCACAGCAAAGCGACGCCAGCGCATCCGAGTGACATCATCAGTGGAGCGCAATGGTGATGTCCCCTTTTGGCGCCCCTCAAAATGCCGGTGCCCTGCTGCAGCGCAGGTGCTGCTTACCGCCTAGCACCGGCCCTGTCTAGAGTGCTTTCAATGTAAAACAACAATGGGAGAAATGGCCTTTCCATGTCCGGAAACTCATTTTCCTATGAGTCATTGGTGGCTGGGGGGAATTATTCTGAATCCTTCTCACTTTGGCTGTGTGAACAGAAAACCTCTGTTTGTCAGAAATCCAAGTCTTGTTATGTCACACCAGGGTTATAGCTACACTGCAGCTTAGCTCAACTGCAATTTATGTCACTCAGGTGTGTGAATAAACCACCCTCCTGAGTGACATAAATTACACCAATGTAAGTGCCAGTGTGGACAATGCTATGTTGATGGGAGAGTTTCTCTCACGGAAGTGGTTTTATTATGTAATGACAGGAGACCTCTCTACCGTTGGCACAGAACATCTTCACCAGACATGCTGCTGTGGTGCAGCTCTGACTTCAGCGCTATATGTGTAGACATGTCTAGCTTCTCAGTGCTTTGCAGTGTTGGGAGTCCTTAAAGTATATGGCCTGTGGCATTTTTAACACCTGAATACAATGTTGCTTGGAGCAGTCTAATCAACACCATTTTAAAAATGCTATCAACAGCCAATACCAAGTCTGCACTAGTGGAATGGAGCTGGTGTTTGTAACAGTGAGGTTTATATTTTATTTTATTTTTTAAAATCCCTAGGGATATAAAGGGTGGCCTTGTTTCAGGGATGCACATTTAAGCAACTCTCTTCAGGATGCTCACAGTTAATTCACACCGTTTCTCATTCTCAGAATCTTTGACCTAAGCTTCAAAACTTTCAGTTGTTTCCTTAATATTTAAAGCCTGGAATTCACTCATGTCCTCGGGTGGGGATATCCTTTAAGCCACTATATTGTTGCTGCTTTCCCCCTTGAGGGCTCCCATCTGCCAGGACATGGAGCATGTGTTCACTAACTCATGCCAGTGCTGTTTCTAGAGTGGCTATAAAGGTTGCATGGCAGGTTGGAGCAGTGGTTTTCAAACTAAGGGTCAGGGCCAAGGCTGGATTAAGACCTGCTGAGGCCCTAAACTATGTCAAGATTCAGAGGCCCTGTAACATAAATAAATAAATAAAGAGAAAAAAGTGTATAACATTATAACAGAAAGAGTAATGAAAAAATTAATGATAAACATTATATTTGCATTTACGTATAGGTGAAGATGCAACAAAAAACAGCTAAATAAAACATACATCTTATGAAAAAGCTTTATTTGCATTATCAAATACCTTATGATAAATCTTCTTAGTTATCTCTGCCATATTTAAAGGCCCCTCTCAATGGCTATGTCTACACTACAGAGCTCAGTTAAGCTGGCTTAATAAGGCATACTTTAACCCGACTTAAAGTAGACCTTATTAAGTCAGCTTAGTGCATCCATACTTAAAATGCCAAGAGAGTTCCCACATCCACACTGACAACTGCTGGGTCACACTAGGAGTGGTGCATTGTGGTACCTGGCCCACAGTGCACCACAGTAGAAGTGCCCCTCTCTCTCAGCCACTCCTTTATTAACGAAGTGAGTGGCCACACCACCTTCCATACTGTGTGGGGCAACAGGGAACCCAGGGAGGTCAGGGAGCCTGACGTGGCCCAGCAATGTGCCAGAATAGCACTCCATACCCTCCCTGCATTGCCCGGACTCCTCCAGCTCTGGACCAGGTGCTGCAGGACAACTGCCAGTGCAGGGACAGGCTGCAGCAATTGTTAAGACTCAAACACTGGGACACAGCACATAGAGGAAGATGAAGTCAAATCACCTGCTGCAATGGGGAAAAAAATCCATAGTCAAAATTTAATCCTACTTTTACACAATCTAATCTAAAAGAAATAGCAACTTTCTTTCTTTCCTTCTTTCTGTGTGCTGTTTCCCAGTGTTTGAATCTTAACAACTGCTTTGATTTGCTGTTACAATGTGACCTGATCCTATGTCTTACACTCCCTTGCATTTATTTCCTACCTTTCTGTAAGTTCCCCCATCTTCAAACTGTCTGATGAAGTGGGATTTTCTCTCATGAAAGCTCATCCAATAAATAAATTTGTTAGTTTTAAACAGTGCCTCCATACTCCAACAATATTAGGGGGGTCCTCTGAGAAAGGATAACACACAGGGTTGGGCAGAGAGGGAGAGAAACAGGCAGGGTCAGGCTGAGAAGGGCAAGGGGGGACACAGTGGTTTGGGCAGAGAAGGGGAGAGACACACAGTGTCAGGCTGGGAACAGGGGAGACAGGTGGGGTCCGGATAAGAACAGGGGAGAGAGGCAGGGTGGGGTCCGCTTGAGAATGGAGGGAGATGCCAGGTCCGGCTGAGATGCGGGGTTGCGCTGAGAACAGGGGAGATGCCAAGCTGGGCTGAGAACAGCGAGAGATGCCAGGCCGGCCTTGGAGTAGGGGAGATGCTGGGTCAGGCTGAGAACGGCGAGAGATGCCGGGTCGGTCGAGGAACATGGGGAGTTTGGATGTAGTCCACACAGCTGGGAATGCTACCAGCTGTGTTGTCTTCTCTCCATCCCCCAACCCCATGTTTTCTGTAGTTTGGAGGCCAGTTAAGTAGACTTAAGGCAACTCCCAGGTCACATTGCCTTAAGTCAACTTAATAAAGTTGACTTAACTATAAAGTCGACTTTATAAGTGGAAGCTATAAAGTTGACTTTAGCGATGGGGAAAGTTGACTTTGTTGCATTGCAGTGTGGCCTGGCTTTATTTAAGTTCACTTAAGGGCCCTTAAATTAACATAAAGCCCCAGACATAGCCAATGTGAGGCCCTAAACCATGGATTACTTGGCTTGTGCCTAAATCCGGCACTAGTCAGGGCCCAGTATTGGATTGCAGACACTCAGGCACTGGGTTGCAGCACCCCCTGCTGCTGCTGCCAAAAGACTGGAATGCATTGCTTAAGTTGTAATTGTTGGGTTGTGGGCGTAAATGACTTTTTTCAAATGGGTTCTGAGCATAAGTGCCACTGGTCTGGGAAGAGACCCAGGGCTCGGCGTGCTGGGAATCAGGGCTTGCATGCCACCAGTGCAGGTGCCGCCGCAGGCAACCTGGTGGCAGACCTGGGACTTGGGGGCTGGGACTTAAGATTTGAGCCCTGTAAGCCTGGTGCTAGCGATCCCCCTGGTTCTGAGGAAAAGAGTTTGAAAACCACTGAGTTAGACGATTCTTAAAACATGGAGAAAATCAGCACTGATGTGAGATTTTTCAGTCTTTCTGTCTAGCTTTACAGTGAAATCACTTCCTCTTCCATCTCCTTACAGTGCTCCATGCTGTGGGGCACAAGAAGTGTGAAAGGACCTCAAGGCCCCATAATATCTACTGCAGCTCTTGTTACTGTATTGCTTTCTCACATTTTTCTTTTATCACTCAGAATGAGACCTGAGAAATGGAGAAATCCCCAAAGGATACCTTTTCTTCCTGGATATCTGGATGCTATCAGATTTGCACTTCACTGTTGTAGTGGGGTTTTCAGCAGAGACCTAAGTGATAGCTGGCTCCTGTGACTGGATAAAGCTGATAACTCTCTGCACACATAAGGTGCTTTACATGTGGAGAGCCCCTTTCGGCAGAGAATTGAAAAGCATGTTACAAAAGGAGGCTAGGTAGCCTGGCGCCCTGTGCTCTCCTTTGCAAGACAAGCCGAATTCTGTTGAAAGTCCCTCTGGTTTTGTGGAGGGTTTTCACTGAATTACATATGAAAATCAATAGTGCAATCAGTACAGTACTCTGTGTGTTGTTTATTTTTATACTAAATTCCACTTATTTTAGGTTGTCTCAACTATTCACCTTTAATGGAAATACAGAACCGTGTTACAAAAATTATCAGGAGAGAACTTTCTAATTTTCAGACTCCGAACACCCCTAAAATCATCAGCGTACAGTTTGGTTTATACTAGATCTGTTGTCTTGCCTTTTACACAAATTCACACCAATTAAAGAGCCCCTGTCCCAATTCTGTTCATCTACAAGGAAGGCAAAACTACTGTACGCTTAGTAAGGAAACAAACAGTCAAGCACAAGAAGATCACTTGCCACAGGGATTCCTTACCAGGCAATGGTCACAGGTGATGAGATAGGCAGCAAAAGCAGAGGAAGCTTTGTACAACACAAGGTCTAAATCAGGGGTCTCAAACTCAAATCACCATGAGGGCCGCATAAGGACTAGTATGTTAGCTCGAGGGCCACACCACTGAAAACTTCTCATACAACAATACTGCAAATAATCAGCAACAATAGTGTTGTTGCAGGCCGCAGGAAATAGCTTTAGGGGCCGCACGCGGCCCATGTGTTTGAGACCCCTGGTCTAAATGATGAACTGCTGTAAGTCCAGCCCATACACGAGGTACAAAATTGAGACTTGTTTTTGTTCTCTTCTATTTCACGCCATGGTTCAGTAGCTATGATGTCACCTAATTAAACTATGTTGATTCCTCAGCCCTCACAGACACTGGGTGGGCTGTGACAGGAAGCTGAAGGGTGATTTATATTTTATAGGGCCAAATTCATTCATCATGGAATGCTGTGCGGGATAATTTTGACCCACTGAAGCAAAAATATTTGCTGTCAGGTTGATACACGTGTGCAACATACTTTCACTTTACTGGCCTTTATTTTCTGTCAAAACAGGCCCTCATTTTATGAACATATTGCCCAGGAAAGCAGTTTTGGCGTGTTAGATCGTCCGAGTCTCCCGCAGGCAGTGTCAATGCCCCCACCCCCACAGACACACACACACACTCCATTGTTTCTAGCTGTCAGCCTAACCCCAAAACAAACACTGTGAATTCTCATCCCGGGGGGCACCCCGCCAAAAAAAGTCTAACCAGAGGAAACAATTTCAATTGAAACTGGGGCCTCCTGTGGCTGCAGTTTACAAGAAGCACTGCCAAATCTGCCTGTCTTGGTGAACAATTTGTTCAGACTTCAAACCTTTCCACCAGGGTCAGGCAAGCTTCTAATTAAAAAAAAAAAAAAAAAGACTAAAATTATATTTTGACCAGGGTTGCCACAAAGACAGAAAAATAAACCAAACTAAACAGAGAGAGTGCCTGCCACATTACAGCTCTATCTTAAGAGATCAACACTGAAACACAACACGCAACAGATACTTCACAAATCAGTGGCAAGATTCCTATTTCCTAATTGACTTTTCCATGTAAACTGCAAAGCCTCATGTTTCCCCACTCAAAGACATTAGTTGTACAGGTTCCTGAGTGATAAGGTAAATGGTAGCATTAACACCATGGGTACTGATTAAATATGCTCTCCCTTTTTGGCTTTCCTTACCTACCCTTATGCTGTCATATCCCTTTCTTTAAGAGAGAGTGCTTTCCATATTACTGGTCTATCTTAGAGATCAACACATTATCACAAGTTCCAAAGGGGTAGCCAAGTTAGCCTAGTTCAGCAAAACAAACAAGGAGTCCTGTGGTACTTTTAAAGACCTGCAAATTCATTTATCACATGAGCTTTCGTGGGAGAAAATCCCACTTCAATGCATCTGACAAAAGTGGGACTTATGACAGACATGCAGATGCATGGATGATAAGGTAAATGATGGCATTAACTCCAGTGGGTATTGATTAAAAATGCTCTCCCTTTTGGCCTTCCCTACCTACCCTTATGCTCTCATATCCCTTTCTTTAAGATCTACTACTGTAACATGCTGATTGTCCTCAACTCCCAGAAACTCTGCCTCTTGCAGACTTGGGTGTGAGCAGTTCCATAGAAACAGGAAGGAAAAGGAAGAGCAAGGGTGGGGGTTGGAGCAAGGCAGGAGGACAATGGGACCCCAACATTTCAGCCTCTTCCAGCAGCAGCTACACTTCGCTCCTCCCCCAAACCACTCCTTCATTCTCCGCTGCCCTCATTTGCATTCTTAACCTCCAAATTCCCACACTGTGTTTCATTCCTAAAACCCCTCTCCATTTCCCTTTGTCACCTACCATTAACATTTTTTTTAGCCCCACCACTTTTAAAAATTAGGCTCTCAGGAGGGCCCTCTTTACACATCTTCAAGTTCCCAGAGAAGGCACAGATGCCAGAGTCTCTTCATTGATTCCCCAGGCATGAACTGGGGGCTGTGAAGGGTCTGCAGAATTAGTCAGGGCAGCTGCTCCTCCATGAGCTGAAGCCCAGGCAAGGTTCTAGTCCTGTAGCAGAAGCAGAAGGAGAGACAGTGGGGTCAGCCCATACCTCAGCTGGTGGATTGGTTGCCCTTCTTGAAAATGTAGAGGTACAGTGAGGAGCAGCATATCAGAGGGAAGTTCCCTGCAAGTTAGTGGGTTTTCCCCACTGGCACCTAATCACAGGCAGAAAACCCACAGGGTGGCAAGAAGGTAATTTGGTCTGTTGAGTCCTTAGCCTGTATGCTCGGACTGACACCAAGTTTGCATCCTATAGTAGAGGGAGCTTTGCTTTTGAGTAACCTGGACACTGTTTTCTGAGAACTGGAAAGGGACCATCTGCCAGTCATCAAATAGAACTGGGAGCCCTACTCAGTACTGTGGGGGACAGGCTGCCATTCGAACATCAGCCCCTTGGGAAAGCTGCTCAGCTCTGAACGTGTGCAGTACATTTTTTTCCCTAAAGCTCCTTATATGTTTATGCCCCCCAGTTTGCAAACCTCTGACTTAGCAGATGCTCTCTCAGGACCCACCTGCACAGTGTGTGCTGTGTGCCACTTAGCCTCTGTTAGCTTCTTCACATCCCTCCCTTATTCAATTGTTCAGCTCCCTCTCTCGCGTTCACTCTTTTAAAAATGTTATTAGCAAAGTGGAACCAACATGAGCTGAACCAACTATTATTTTGGGAAAAGCTTCTGCAGATAAATTCAAAGCTAACAAACTCAGCATTGCTAGTTTTTGTGATAGGTTTTTTTCCCACCTGAAATAATTGGTGTTTGTTACTTTAAAAGCCACACCCCTTATGTAGGAATGATTATGTGAGAATTTCAGCTTCCATTAACAAAGAGTAAGTTTCTAGCCCTTGTAACTGTGGAGGAAATCCTGGAAATGTGAAGTGATATATCCTGAAAGCTCAGAAAACTTAAGGCACATAAAAAAATCCACATTTATTATTTTCTTTAAGTTTCACTTTTTTAAGCCAATCTTGTTTTTGAACCACTAGAGTTAGCAAAACAGTGAACTGCAAGTTTCTTGAAGCATGGGTCAATTCTTCATTCTTATATAAAATGCCTGGCACACCTTAGGTATCATACACAAATATCAATAGTAACTATCTAAATATTTCTTTGTGATTGTGAGGGCTTCTTTTTGCATTTAGGACTGAGCTAAATCACCCAGTTAGACCTGTCAGCATTCAGTAACATCCTATGTATAATTCAGTGATAGCAATGACAGAACTGAACATGTAGGGAAACAAGAGGTCCTAAGTTTGCTTGTGCAGACAGTCATCATTTCAGTTACAGTGCTGTAAATCCAAAATAACTCTGACTTCAGTGAACTGGCACAAAAGACAGTGGAGTCACTGAAGACTAATAATGCAAAAAAGATGGAATCTGGCTGACAGTATCTTTATTTTAGATTTCTAATTGTAAAAATAGGAATAAAATGTTGTGCAACAAAATGACATAGGGATTCAGACTCACCTCCTCTTACTTCCCCAATTACAAACACCTCACCAGTTTAAAACCCAAGTAGAAATGGATGATTGAATCTTGGGGTCCTAATATATAAAAGCATTACAATCAATGACATTGGAAAAATGATCATAGTGGGGGTGCTGGAAGCAACTGAACAAAACTATAAACCTTGTATGTGATGGAAACCACTTCAAGGCAGGGGGTGCTGCCAGACTCGAAGCACCCCTAGTTCCAGCACCCCTGATTACAGTAAAACAGAATAAGGACTAACTCAGGAGTATAAACTAAAATTTTAGCTTGTCACAGAGTTTAACCTATGTTTCAGAAGTAAGCCATGCCTACTCACTTAAATAATATTTCCTAAATAATGTAATGAGGTTTTTTTATCAGTGATATGCACTGGCCAGAGCAGTTCTACACATGTTTTCATAAGGGATTGTTGTTTAGGGCAATGATGGTGTTTGATTTGACTTTACATACAATACTTCAAGAAAGATCAAAAGAAATTTCTTCTGCCTCCCCAGATACAAATATATCTGGCAGGTTCTTTTGGACAACAAAGATCAATGTTTTTAAAGGCAGCTGGTGTTGATCTGTCTTGCCATGACTGAAGTGAGGCACAAGAGACAGGTGTTGGCCTAATGCGATTGCATTTTTCCTCAGACTCCAAATAAGTTATTATAGAAGAGCAGGAGTAAACATTCCAACTGATCAAGTACTCAAAATGTTTTGTGGCTTTGAAAGAGAAGAGAAATTCAATTGTCTCACAACCGCTACAGGGAAGCAACATGTACAGCATAATTAGTAAGACCGAACCAAGCCCCAAGTTGATTTGTATAAGAAAGTGTTGTATTAAAGCCTTTGAAAACAGACTACCCTCCCTGGCTAGTAAAAATATATGATAACTTTTTCTCCTAACACAGGGTTATTTTCTAACTTTGATGACTGAATAACTCAGTGAGGATGGCTGGCATAAAAATCTGGAGGGTGGGGGAGGAAGGAGGAAGCAGGGGCAGCAAGCTCTAAATCCTCTGCCAAATCCCCTTTTCATAATTTATAGTCTGTCACCAGTTTATCACAGAGAACTGTCCCTCTTTTTCTCATTCTACAGGCTCCTTTCCCAGTGGACAGTCTCTGCCAGCTGTCTAGGCAGCAGGAACGTCCTTTTTTTCCCAAGCCTCGACCTGTGGGAAAATCTTCATTGGCCAGTAATTGATTCCACCCTGCCAGCTCCATTACTTTAGTCTACAGTCAAACTGCCAGCAATCTGGAGACAGGCAGCCTCAGCCCTCCCTTGCTCCCACTATTGAAGTCCACTCAGAACAGGGCTGCTAGCTACTGGATCTCCAAGTTGATGTGTCAGCCCGCCCTGCAATTAGCACTAATCTGAAAATTGGCCTCTGCTTGCAAAGCCAAGCACCTGACAGCTAATTGTTTATGTCAGATTGATGTGCATTTAATATGGAAAGGTTATTTATCAAAAGGGACTTTTTTTCTGTTTGTCTTAGCTCAGAGTAGGAAGAATTGCTGCAGGCACTTACAGTCCACAAACCAATAAAGATCTTATACTTCATTTAACTTAAGAAGCCTGCTAAATACCCTTTCTAAATCCTCAACTCCAGCCTAGTGCAGTAGTCCTCTGTTTACATTGTTTATAAAGAAACTGCTGCTAGCCAAGCAGTGAGTGGTTTTGGTCTTTTTTTTTAAATCAAAATATCAAAGTATTGAGGGAGGGGGAAATACCACAGAAGGAACCAGTGAAACCAACAAAGAATTCTTAAACAATGATATTTAAGATTTTTTATCCACTTTAAGGACTGGTCTGTCTTTTTTATTCTAACCCTGTAAGCAAGTACCCAGGGTAGAATGCTGGTCCTACTGAAATCAATGGGTGTGTTCACATAGCATTCTTATTTAGAAACAACGAGGTTGTTTCGAAATAAGAAATGCCATGGACACACGACACACAGCCATTTCGAAACAAGCAAACTGCTTGTTTTGAAATGGCAGCCATTCTTCCAAAACAGCTTAAACCACTTTTTTTTTTTTAAACAGGGTTGTTCCGAAACCAGTGGTGGTTTCAAAACAACCCTGTGTGGACATGTTGGTTCGGAACAAAGTGTTCTGAAACAACATTTGACCTTACTCCCAGGGTGCTAAGCTCCCTAACTTTTAAAGCCCCAGGCTGGGATGATTTAGTGTGAGTAGTCCTGCTTTTCTCAGGAAGTTTGACATGACCTCATGAGGTCCCTTCCAGACCTAATATTCTACGCTTCTATGACTCTGTAAAGTTAGTCAGGTCTTGATTCTACAACAGGTTCAGTATGAACAGACCTGTGCAGTGGTGTACCAAGAGTGTCTAGCACCTGCCGGCACCTGGTGACCTAGCCCATACCACTCCACGCCTTGTAGCCCCCTCTGCCCGGCACCTCCCTGCAGCTCAGCGCCCAGGGGCTCGCCCATCACTATGCCACTGGATCCTTGCGCTCTCCTCATCAGCCATAGACTTATTGAGCTTCTAAGCTGTCTGGGACAGGGACCATCTTTTTTAACTGTGTTTGTGTAGTGTAACTGTGGTTTCTAGGTGCCAACCTATTATAAATAATAAATAATAATATAGAGCAGGTGTGACCAAACTGTGGCTCGGGAGCCACATGCGGCTCTTAAATCAAAATTTGTGGCTCACGGAAGAAAGCCAGAGAAAAGCAGCCCCAGCCCAGGAGTTTTAAATCTCCTGCCCTGAGCATGCTCAGAGGGGAGGCCCAGCCTGTGCCTAGCCACCAGAGCGGCCAGATAAGGGGGCCTGGGGAGGTGGGGGTTTGGCCAGGGGGAGACAGCGTCAGGGATAAGGGGTTAGGGAGGGGTTCAGAACAGCAAAGAGAAGTGGTGGCATGGTTGGGTCAGCAGGGAAAAGTGGCAGCATGGTCGAGACGGTGGGGAGAAGCTATGTTTTTACTGTATAGGTAGACCTAGTTTTCATGGTAACTTTAAGTAATTATTAGAATCTGACATTAGTAGGATCAATATTCGCCTTCTTTTTACAATAAAATTAAAGTGTGCAATGAATTTTAAAGTTAGTAATTTTGCAATAGTGAAAATATGACTATATGCCCCAGTTCGGCTCTTGGAGGTTTAATAATCAATTTGTGTGGCTCTTGAATTCCATAACTTTGGCCACCCCTGATATAAAAGGTTGGCCCTCACTGATCCAACTGCAAGACTGGACCTTTGATGTCAAAGGCATCATCTAAATAATTGCCAAGAGTTGAACATTAGGTAAGGTACATTATCACTGCAGGCATTTGTCTAATGTCAAACACTATATTATTTAGCTGCACTGGATATTGCTTTTAAAGAAACCAAATGCAATATTTAAAAAAAATCATATTTGTCCTGCCATCAGGTAACAACCATGTTGGCCTAAGGAAGATCATATTGTTTTATGGCCCCTCTGAAACATGTAATGAAAACAACGAATATTTTCCGTAGCAGAGAGGAGATTGTCTTATTCTATGGAACTGAAGGGGTTAACATAAAGATACTAATGCACACGTGAAGTTCAAACACAAGCTGCAAAACAAAGAAAAAGCTGGCGCTCACAACTGAAGCAACATAAAGAATATGTGAAAAGCAATAAATCAGATAGAATTAAAATGAAACAACTGTTTGATGCAAATCATATTCTGACAGGGAAACTAAAAGTCCTGTGCACGTTCATTAAATGATCCCCAGCATTCACTCCAGACATGGATGAAAATTTTTATTTTATTGTACATCAGATTTTATCCTCTAATTACACAGACCTAATCCAAAGCCAAGCAATTTATTCATTGAATAATATATTTTTTAAAAATCCTGTAAGTAATATTTTTCTATTATTCTTCCATCTTAAAGAACAAGACTAAAAATTAGTAGTCATGATATTTTTCTAAGCTTCACAAAATCTTCCAAATAAAATACTCATGAATTTTTTTCATCATTGACTAAGCCCTGTCTGGATGATATATCTTTTCCTTAGAACTGATGTGCTTGACATCATACTCTTTAAAAATTTGGAGATGAATTAGAAAAACTTCAGTGTTTATCCAGAGTAAATTAATTGAACTAGGTTGAAATGACAGAGACCAGTTTCAAACTGTTCTTTACATAATTCTGCTTGGGCTAAATTCCCACTGCTGTTGGAATTAAAGGCAAAAAGTCCCACTGACTGTAATGGTGCAGAATCCAGGACCATAGAGAGCATACTGAGTGCCAAAACCTTCATCAATCATCAAAAGGCACAATCGTAACATCACATCAGAACAAATTTTAGTTTGTTGAACACACCTTGCAGGTAGGAATCTCTCTCTGGCCCCAATTCAGGAGAGCACTTAAGCATGGGCTTATCTTTAAACATATGTTGTAAACCTCATTTGGATTCCTCTTTGACTAGGATTTAAAGGTGTTTTGTTGGAATGTTTTGGTAATGTAGATTTAACCTGACCAGCTAGCACATGCTGAAGTCTACACCATCATGTCCTCACTAGAGTTCTGAAATATGTTTTCTAATATTAAACCATGTGCTTAAATGTGTTGCTGAATCAGAATGGGTTTTACCACCTTGTAGCCTAGTCAGCAAGTCAAGACAAACCCAACAAGTTCAGTGTGACTTAAACACTCCTCCCAAACAGGGCTGCTTTCTCAAATCAAGTCAGGCATCCTTGGCCCAGGATCCAGAGATGAGAGTGATAGGACTTTATTGGCACGAGGGGAAAACACTGTTTGTAGACTTCTTTCTGTTTAAAAAAACAAGGAGTCATGTGGCATTCAAAGACTAACAGATTTATTTTTCACATGAGCTTTCGTGGGAGAAAATCCCACTTCGGATTTTCTCCCATGAAAGCTAATGCGAAAAATAAATTTGTTAGTCTTTAAGTGCCACACGACTCCTTGGGGTTTTTTGCTGGACTAGACTAACATGGCTATCCCTTTGGAAATTGACAAGATGCAAGGCTTCTTTCTGTTTGCAGATCTAGGGAGCATAATCTAGCCCCATGATAGGAGCTGTATAGACAGCTGAAGCCTCCTGTTCACAGAACAGGTACAGTGTAGCTAGGAACAGTCCATGTTTCCCCATGCCAGCCCCTCTACCTGCCTCATTCCTGACCCAAAGAATTTTGAAGACAAATTCTGACAACTTATTTTAGTTCTACAGTTAACACAATAAGGGTATTAGTAACAGAACAATTAGTCAGATGGTTTGTAAAGTATTTAAGTTACCAATTAATCTGTTAGATCAGCAAGTGTTTCAGCAGAAAAAGAAATAAAAGACATTTTAATTGTGTACAGGATTTCTCAGAATCCTGTATTAGTAGCATTGGACAATACGTATCCCTTGTAATCTAGAACAATGGTTTGTTTCTTGGTACATTGTGAAAAGCCTCTCTTTATCAGATGGGAACATGTACATGTATTCCTCTGCTGCCTTATATTTTGGATTACTTTTACTTTCTTAAAAAAGAAGAAAAGAAAGAATGCATCTCCACTGCACCAGCTTAGATGAGAAGAGGCGTCAGCATGTCCAACCAAAAAAACAGCTGTATAAGCCAAGATTTAGGTGCATCAGGTAAATACTCAAATGGATGTTTTTAATAGGGAATAAAGAATGGAAGTGAAAAAATATCAGCCATTGTATATATGGATAATGTGGCTCTGCTGGCATTAAATGCTTATCTTGCCATCAAAGCCCTTTCTGATAGCATATTCAGGTTTACTCTGAGTACTGGCTGTACCAAGTCTCTGAAAACCTGCTATTGTTGAAAATTATGTAAAACGGTAAATCAAAGTGTTACTCCCTCCTCTCCCTCCCCCTAAAATAAAACAAAAAACAAATTACTGTGTTCCTGTTGTTCCTTTGTAAAATTCGGCTATAAAAAAGGAGGGCTGGGAAAGAAGGAAGAGAGGACTAAAACACATACGATTGCACATTACAAAATACATGATGGTACAGTGTGACCTGAAGGTTTTATTAAGCATGAATTTTTGATGGCTGAATTACAAGGAAAGCTGATTGAAGAGTGGAAAAATGCCTGAATATTGAAATTCAAAAGTGAATTTGGATTTGACCTTTTGTGCTACATTTCTGCAAACATTTAAACATGTGAACTGTACGAGCACAAATACCTGGAGGGCAGAAGTACACCTTGAGTTAAATAAACACTGAAATACTCACCAAAAGCAAATTTTGAAAAGTATTTGTGATTGAAAAAATATTTCTCTTCTGTTAGTTAAATACAGGAGGTCATCTAATTACAGAACGGGAAGAAACCCATTTAACATCAGTAACTTATCAGCATCATGTCTTCTGTGAAAAGTGGGGTGGGGGGAACCTCTTTGGAAGGTTGACTCTGCACTTGTAACTAACCACAATAAGTATCCTCTAATTTGCACAAAACGGACTTTGATCAAAAGATTGCACACATTTTATATGTTGAGATTCCAAAGAAAGGACTGAACTTATGTAAGCAACTGAAGATTTTAGAAGGGCTAGATAAGTTACAGGCTGAGGACACCACTGTTCAGGGCCATCCCTAGAGTAGGGAGAGCAGGGCAGCCACCCAGGGCCCTGTGCTTTGGGGGCCCCACGGGGCCCGCACTACTGCCCCCCCATGCCAGAGACCAGATGAGCTGTCCAAAAGCGTTGACTCAGTTCAGTGCTGTTGGTCCCCCCATGCCTACCACATGTGGAGCAGCGGGGAGGGGGTGGGAAGGCAGCATGGGGCCCGTATTGCTACCCTCCACCCCAGCTACACTGCCTCCCGCTCTCTCCCTGCTGCTCCAGCACAGAGCCGAGAGCAGCACGTGTGGCGGGGGGGAGGACCCGCCCCTCTTAACTGGGCCGCTCTTTTGGCTGGTACAGCCAGTCCCTGGCATGGGACGGCCAGCACAGGGGCCTGCCCCTTCCCTGGGCTGGCCGGCCTTGCCCCCCAGTGCCAGGAAGTTCGAGTGGAGGACCCACAGAGGGCAATTCACACAGGGCCTCACACCCCCCTAGGAACGGCCCTGCTACTATTACAGCATCATTAAAAATTGGAATTGATCTAATTAATAACAAAGAACTGAAACTACCCACCCCATGACAAATTAAAAAAAAAAATCAAGCCAATTCTGAGAAGCCATAGAACCTTTTCACTATTCAGCCAAGATAAGTGGTCCCAAATACAAACCTAAAACAGGAAGATGAGCTTCAAATAAGACTGACAGAAAGAAATCTTGAGTTCATTCAGTCTTTTCTAACAGTGACAGCTGAATAATTAGATTTCTACTACAACTCTATCTTTCTAAAACAAAGTTGTGTCATAGCTTGTTGAATCAAAATAGTAGTAAATTATGGAAGTGAAATCACAGCCAACTGGTAAGCTGAATTCTGAATGTTGTGGTTATGGGGGGCATGTGTTAAAGATGATTTGCATGGAAAATGTAGGGTGGTTTTAGAGGAATGCTCAAAGGACTCATTGAAATGTTTCTAGATGGTATTTGATTTTGTAATTAGGTATTCAAGGACCAAACACAGAAGAAGAAAAAAGTTCCTATGACCACCAGGCACTGAAATGTCATAGGTCTCTCAGGCAGCAGAAATGTAGCAATTAATTCATACTTCAGTTTGAGGGGAAGATAGCTTTACATCACCTTAATACGGGAAATGGACCAGAGAATACTTTGATTTTTGCACAGCTGCATGTGGTAGTAAGGAAGTGTGTAATCTTTGACCCAAAGTGGTTGGCAATTTTGAAAGACAGAATGCTGTAATTTAATTCAGAATTTTTCCTGTCGGCCCACCTAGAAACAGTGAGGTATATTTTTTGCTCATTCATATTGGCTAGATTGAAACTTGAGAATAGATAGGTCCTGGGAAAGCCAGTGCATTGGTAAGAATGGATAGATATCTCAAGGCAGATCCACTGGAGTCATGCAAAACAATCAAGCACAGCCAATGATCTGGTCCAGACATTTTATTCTAAATGGTAACCCAACATAGTCTAACTTGAGACACATGGATAGAGCCCCACGTGGATACAAAAATGTGGGTCCACATCTGATCTGCATCCGCTCAGTGACAGGATCTATCCGATTTGTGATCCGCATGCCGTGGTTTATCTATATCTATAGCCACATCTACAACTTAGTTTGGGCTCACAGTCAGCATTTTCACCTTTGATTGACTCATTCCCCACGTGTCCCACCCACTTTTGTCTTTTCTTGTTTGCAGTTTTCATGCTGTGCTGTCAATCAGATTTCCCTGGTCACCAGTGAAATCTCTGACTGACAACATGGTATCTGAATTGCAGACAAGAAAAGGAAGACGTGGGCATGGAAGTCATTGGGGAATAACCCAATCAATGGCCAGCATGCTGACTGACTGACAGTGAGCAGTGACCCACCAAGCCCAGCCTGTTGTAACTGAGACTCTGATTGGCTGGCAGACCACAATCAGAGCTGAGTTAGGATTGTCTGGAGTACTTCCTTTTTCCCGTGTGCTGCTGACACAGATTATATTAGGAGCTGCAGCAATGGATCACACCCTGGGCAGATAAAAATAGAACTGCATCCAGGGGTCAATCCAGAGCAATGGGCCTGCAGCTGCAGATGTGGATACCTGCAGATCTGCAGGGCTCTACCGGTGGATTTCTTTCCTTGTTGCTTGCAGTATTGTTGCAGTGATGTTTGTCCTAGGGTCTGAGAGATACACAATGTAGAAGAAATAATCCATTATTAGATCAATTACTGTTGGTGAGAGAGACAAGCTTTCAAGCTACACAGAGCTCTTCTTCTCAAAATAAGCTGGTCCAATAAAAGATATTACCTGACCTGCCTTGTCTCTCTTCTTTCTCTGTTTAGATTTGTAATATTTGATGCTAGAAGCAGATGACTGAAATTTAGCTGTGCTTATACATTTAGACCCCTGCGAAAAATGAGAAGACAGGTAGATAGATTCATGCAGATGTTCACATCAATCCATTTGTGTGGTGAAATTTCCAGGTGTGGTGAAATTTTCTAAAGACTTTCGAACAACCCCAAGGAACGTGGTGAAGCATCGAGGAGCTTTCACTCAATTCTAGAAGTTCTTGAGCACAAGTTTATCCCTCTTCAATCTTTCCAGATAAGTGCTTCTGGCAAAAGAAAATCCACTCATTTATTGATCCAAAATTTTTATATCACACTCATCATATTAGGACAGGACCCTTGGTTAGCATTTGTTTGGTGCATGAGATGGACACATTCTATTTACATTTTTACTATATATAGGACAACATGATGCACCCGCCCCAAGAGAAGATGTTTAATAAGTCTTTAAGTCATTCTCATCTTTTTAACTACTTATCCTAGCAGATGGGTGCAGTGAGACAGGTTGTAAGTGCAGTTTTTGTCTCATTGATGCAAGTGTGCTCTCCACAACTCCATCAATTCAAAGCATAAAAAAAAAGAGAGGAAATATATATTATCTACTTTTCAAATGTATAATGCCAAGTTAAGGCTAAATATAGCCTGCATCTATCAGGCCCTTCCTTCTCCCATGCCCTCAGTGCACACTTATAATTTTCTTCAGATACATGGGGAAGCAAGAAATGACAAATATAAAGAGAGGATATGCATGTATTGTCATATCTGTACTATGTATTTTGTAAGATACCTATGTAATATAATAATATCCGTGTGATAAAACATGAGGTTCCACCAGCACATGATAAAATACACTTAGTAGATGCACATAAAATGTAACTTACAGTGCATCACTGGCCTATTTACCTATTTCCCAGGTCTTTTCTAACATTGTATTCCCCTCAACCACTTCATGCAGCTGCCATATCAAAAAAGAAAACCAACTTGCTGGAGAAACATTTCCTTTCAGCATGTAGAATCCCCCTCAAGTCTCACATTTTCCAGAGGCCCAGGATGCGGAAGATTCAGACCCTAGTCAGTAATCACCGGAGGCCCTGGAGCAACTTTTCTGTGGGAGGGGGGAAGGAAGCAAAAACGTACCTAGTTTTAAGGCAGAGACTGATAAGTTTATGAACAGGATTATGTGATAGATGCCTACAATGACCAAGGACTGGTCTCAATGACTCAAGAAGTGCCTTCCAGACCTGTGTTCCTAGCAGCTTTTCAAGGTATATCATGTTATTAAGATATCATGTTAGGTATCTTATAGCCCGGTTGGACCAGAAAAGACAGGTTTTACAGGGGAGTTTCCCAATAGGGTCCAGTGTTAACTTCTAGTCCTGCAAGGACAAAGAAAATGGTCTTCAAACTTACATATAAAAATAATATTTTAACTCATTTTGGGGAAAAATTAGATTTCTGAGTCCTGTACAGTTGAATTCAGCTCTACAGGCCAATGGATGCAATGAAAAGTTATTGTGTTTCCCTTGTTTTTGTCCTTCTTCCTTTATTTAACTTTTTTTCTTTCCTTCAGTTTTACACCATACAATGAAGAAACAGTTCCTTCAGTTTTTTGGGTGTCCATTTCTATGCAATCTAATTATTATTACATATAAGGAAAGCAGGAACTATCTTTTTGTTGTGTTTGCACAGCACCTAGCATAATGGTGGCCTGGTCCATGACGGGGGCTTCAAGATGCTACGTAAAAACAAACAAATAAACCAACCCAACCAACCAACAATGAAAGTGGCGAAGTCAATGCCTCAAAGCTTGGGAAATAATGGAATTTCCTGTTGCCTATATAACTTTAATTTGGTTCCTTGTATGTATGCATTATTCTAGCCTTTAATTACATGACCAGATACTGGTTTTTCCTCACAGAATTGGTGCACATGGAGCATTCAATGGTTTAAGCAGCCAAGCCCCTAACAAACGCTGCAATGCCCAGGCAAAGAATTATTTTAAAAAGCTTCTAAGTCTACCGTATCTGAATGGGGACTGCAAAAGCCATCTTTTTGTCCCAGGGCTACCTGCCTCCCCTGGCAAGTCTCAGGTTCCTGCTTCACAACATGATGATTCTAGAAATCTTCTGAAAATGAGAATCCAAAGAATGCTTATAAACCATATGAAATGTTAGCCATCCATAACAGACATCATAACTGTTCCTAGAATAATGTTCAATAAATATATTATTTCTCTTCTCTGTCATCATTTTTCTGCCTCTGGCCTCATCTTCTTTCTCCCACACATTCCCTCGTCTCTCTCCATGGTCTCTGAATTTCCTTCTTTCTGCCCTTCAGTAATGATCTTCCCTCTCCTTCCCCGCCTTTGCTTGATCTCTCATTTGCAGTCTCTCCTTCTACTATGTTCTCCTCCTGTTTTCCTATTCCTCAAGTTGTCATTTTTCTTTCCCCTTACCCCTGATTAAGAGCTTTTTGCTCTGGCGTGGCCTTCTGCTGGAGCAGCACCTCAAAAGAATGATAAGCACTAATTCTTGTAATACCTGAATGGTAACCGAATGCATTCAGGACAATTGTCACAGTATTCTGGAAATTACTCTTGCAATTTGCCCCTCTGCTGTCATGTGACTGACTCAGAAAAACTGCAAATTAATCTGCTTTGGAAGAAATAAAGCAACCTGGATATTCAGCCAGAAGGAGGTAGCTGGAAAAGCTAGAGGAGCTTCCATAGAAAGAGTGAAAGACTTGCAGTCATGACAAACAGCATACTTAATATAAACTTAGGAGACAATACTGTGGCAAAGGCAGCAACTGGGAATGTGGCACAGTGATACAGAGTAAGGAATTGATATAGCAGCCCCTGCTTATACAGAAGTTGTGATACAGAACCATAATTAGTCACTGCAGAAAGTTCCGGACATCCCAGTTCTACAAATATATTGACCAAGAGGGAGAGAAATTAAAAGGGGAGATTTAAAAATGATTAAATGTCTTAAGGAAGAACTCAAGACTGTAAGGAAGATTAAAAATTAAATACATATGTTGTGGAGTGCCAAATAAATGACTGTGGAATATTATTTTGTATAAATACTTGCAGAATGCCATGGTACAGAATAGGATGGTCCAAGTGAGTACAACTAGGAACAATGAGATGGAACTGAGCAAAGGAAAATTTGGGCTGATTTTCAAGAATAACTTCCTGACAGTGATATCCATGAGATCACAGAAAATCTCCCAGAGGAAGCGGTGGATGTCTTTATTGCTTTAGTCATCTGGGGCCACTAGGCAATGTACAGTAGTATCAGAGGAAGAGAGAGAGCAGGACTTGTCCACTTCTAACTAGTATAAGTCTGTGGCTGATTCCCAGAAGCGATTGTTACAGAGGAGAACCTTATGTTCTACAAAGCATTTTATGTCATTGTCAGGTGCCTACCACACATAATTTACAAGCCTCCAATTCCAATTAATCCCTGAATCAAGACTAATTTACCATATACCCTCAGAGTGCAACTTGTTTTCCCAAGGTGACAGCGTATGGGAGTTGCTTGGTCAGTGCTTCCACCTGAATTTTTTAAAAAAATTAAACAGTCTACTTGTGGGGCAGGAGGAAAAGAGAAAGTCCCCCCGGTAGCTGCCTAATCCTTGTAGTATGACTGTCTGTACTGCCACTGTCAGCACAAACTAGCAATTACAATTAATTTGCTGTGGCGATTGGATCCCACTTCTAACATAGATGGCAAGGCCCTGTATTTGTATGCAATAAATTATTCAGAGCTGTCAGCTGTTCAGATATGAATTGGTAATACTGTGGTTAAATGCTCACCACATGTCTAATCCGAGGTGTGCCCACCAGTCCTTGCACCAGTTTAAATTAACTCTATATTAGCTGCAAACAGTTCATATCTGCGCCACAGCCTTATGCGATTTTTTTGGAGAATTCCCATATCACATTCTGTAGGTTAGACACTAAATTAAAAAGCAGATAAATGAAAGAAGAGACATTGTGACACCTCATTTCACAGGCAATGATATGTTGCTTTTTCAAGTTCAAAGAAAAAACAAAAAACAAAACAAAACCCCGTCATTACTCATTAAGCTCACGTTTCTAGAGCCTGTATCTGGAAATGAGAAAAAATGGACCTCAGCAGCGCTGGCCCAGGGAGGGGCAAGTGCAGTGATCATCCCGGGCCCCATAGTTGCTGCTGGCTGCCCTGTCCTGCTGCCTTCAGCGGCAAGCCAAAAGCAAGGGGCAGAGTGGGAATGTGGAGCCCGGCCTCTGGGCCAGCCCACCCTGCCCCACTTCCAGCACGGGGAAAGGGAGCAGGGGCCCTGACTGGCCACTTTGCCCTGGTCCCTGGTCCTGCCTTGGGATATCCCTGGACCTCAGTAAACAATCTCATGCTTTTAGGTGAACAGAAGAAACTTCATATACTATACCAAGCATTACAGGTGTTTCACAAGAATCAAAGCAGTTATGAGAAAAAAACTGAGGTAACAGGTAATTTAAAATGTAATACTATATAAGAAAAGCAGAACTTACAAGCTGCATAAACTTTAAGGAACAGAGGGCCAAAGGGTTCAAGCTTGGGTGCCCAGAGACTATGGCACCTCTATCCATATTTAGGTATTCTAATAAAAGAAGCCTGATTTGGGGGGGAGGGGGGGTACGCTGATCACCTGCATTGGTGGGTGCTCAGCCATTTTTCTTTAGCTAACTTACTATGGGGTGTAGACGCCTAACTTTAGGAACCCCACTTAAATGGTTTGGACATAACATTATGTGTAGTTTCATAGAAACTGTGGAAGCCTGGAAATTATTTATGATGAAGTTTGTATAATTAATAATACAGGCCTGATACTGAAAGATGAGCGCTCAATTTATTTTGAAAGATGAGTGCTTGGAATAAACTATCAAAGTAACTGTCATCACAAATAAGACAAGCTCTGCATACCTTCAGTTTTTGAGTATCAAGCTCCGAGAAGTTTTATGTGGAAAATAATTCTTTCAAACAGCAGAATTACATCGCTGGAGGAGGGAAAATTCTAAATTATACTTATGGTACCTTGTAACCTAAATCATCATCTTTCTGAAGCACAGAAGAAAGAATAGTAAACATGTATATCGTGAGCAAGAAGCCAAGTTAAAAAATGTTTGATGAGAACTGATTTTGAAACAAGCATGCAGAGAAATGATCTTTCCACTCTCCAGTTTCTCAAAAAAATTTTAATTGGCACCCCATTCAGAATAGGCAAAATACATTAACAGAAATTCAAGTTAAACTGTTACTTTACATCAAGACTTACCTTCTGCAGGCTCTGTGCCGTCTTCTACTTGTCCTCCTGACTCACTCAGGCCTGATCTACTGTTTTATTTGCTAGTTACCAGCAATGTTCCCTGTAATTTTTCATAGGCTGTGTGCACAAAAAATTCCTTTTGTGCAAATTTTTGGAACCAGTGTCCAAATTTGTGCATACTCTACTGAGTGTGGTCAAACTTGTGAGCACAATGAAGCGAGTGTGTATGATACAAATAATATCTAAATTTTAATTTGATATGGTGATGGAAATGATTTTATAAATTAAAAAACCTTATGTGAAACATTCTACTTGAAAATGCCTTCTTAAAATAGCATAAAAATATTAGCACTATTGAATTTTTTGGTGCGTGCTTTATTTTGTTTTGTGCATGAGTCTCATGATCTGTGTGCACAGGCACATGAGCACAGCTTAGAGGGAACATACGTTACCAGGTTGAAGGAGGAATCAGAACTGGAGGGAAGATGGGCCACATCAGGAGGAAGGCTGGGGTACAGTGGTATGGCCCAGACAGGCAGGAAATGAAGTAGGACAATACTTGCTCCTCACACGTTTCCCCACCTGGCACCATCTCCTAGAAACCTTCCACCCTTAGTGATATTGTTCCTCCATCACACACACTGAATAGTGTCATTGTAGAGTTGCTCAGGAGTAACTTCTCATATGCTTTTTCTTTAATATAATTGAAATTTTTGTTTTAAAAAGGAATGACATGCACTTTCCCAAGAGCTCTAAGAAAGAAAAAAATGCAAATCAAATTTAAATCAAACTTGAAATAAAAATTTGCATAAATTGAATTGAAATAAAAGGAAATGTGAAACTGATTTTTAAAATCTATCTATATTTCCATGCTCAACAGAAACAAGCAACAGGAATGACTTTGGTTACCTGAACTCCATGATAGTGGCAGCAGATTATTTTGTGTAGCGTTCTTGAGCAGAATGTTAAACTAAAGAGTAAGGTGTTTATCTCTGCAATCATGGCTGTATCTTTTAAGGACAGAGCCCATTTAGATTTGAAAATATCTTGTATTTGTATACAGTTTGTTTATACCTAAGGTGAATACTTAGTACAAGTGGGACCACTATAACATATGGAGCTACTTCAGATCTAGGACCTGATTTTGCAAAGACTTATGCATTTGGCTAAATTGTACACCATATGGTCCAATATATACTACTTGGACTACTCATAGTGTGTAAAGTTTTGTAGTTCAGGGTCATATGGTTTTTCTTGTTGAGGAATCAAACTTTAGATGTGTGCACACACCATCAGAAGAACAGCAGAATAATCTTTTGTGCAAATGTGACTACATGATAACTGAACAAAGGCAATTGTCTGCACCCTTTAAAATAAATTATGACTATGCTCTCTGTGGCTACATCTTAATCCATGGAATTAGCAAAATAAACCGCTCTCCTCTAAGAGCTGTACTGTCTTCACTGTATTTACTGGTATGTTTTCCCACCACCAGCCTATTTTTCTGTTGTTAATCTAAATTAGATTGTAAACTACAATAGTGAGGGACCTCTTCTTTCTCTCTGCTAGTAAAAGTAACATGCACACCTATGATAAATAACAGATACTGGTAACAACTACTGCTTGGAACCTGGAGCCAGATCCTTAGCTGGTGTAAATCACCATTACTTCACTGGTGCAATAGCTGATTCATGCAAAATGAGCACCATAGGGCTTTGTCATTCCAGATCAAATCATGTCAATTTAATCTATTATGCTGCCTGTGAGTGAGGTGATGCAGCAGGTTAGAAGGAACATTGGCGCTCTCTAAAATATGGCAGCTGGAGCAAAGCCCTGATTGCCCCACCGTAGTTACAGCCCTGAATGAATTTAATCAGTTATACACCACATAAGGGTAGCAGGATTGCTCGATGACCCTTATAGACCTGAAATAAAAGATTTGTTACCACTATTACCTTAGTTTATTTCTGCAGTCAAAGCAATTCAGGCTGTAATCTCCTAAACTCAGCAAGATCAGGTCATAACAGTATTTCTGCAAGAGACATCCACTGGGTAATCAGATGCTGTCAGAAGTAGTTCGTGATTCAGTACGTAGAACTCTTGTCTCTTTCTGTATAAGTTAGGGCAGTGGTTCCCAACCAGTGTGCTGGGGCACAATGGTGTGCCGCAGCAACACACAAAATGTGCCGTGAGCATCCCTGAGAGCTGGAGTTAAAGTTCCCTCCCTGCTCAGCCCAGCCATGTGGGCTGTGCAGGGCTGGGAAAATGCAGGGGTTAAAGTAAGAGGGAAGGCATGGAACACAGTTCTGGGCCCCCCTGTTTTTAGGCAGGCAGCATTCTGCCCCCCCCCCCCCAATAGAGGAAGGCACTAGAATGGGAAGTTCCAGAGTTCCCCCTAAAAATAGCAGGATCAGCTGGAAGGCAGCTTTCCGGTGGCTCCACCTTAGGCCCAGCCAGCAGAGAGCTGGGGGAGGCCAGGAGTGTGTGAATCTCCCCCTGCAGGTGGAGCAGCTTGTGTCAGGCAACCTGCAAATAGCCCAGGTAAGGGTTTTGGGGGGGAGGGCTGCTGGGGGTGTGTGTAGCAGGTGTGTGTGTGTAGCAGAGGTGAGTGGGAGTGGATGTGTAGCAGGGGGTGCGTAGCTGGGGTTGTGGGGTGGCTGTGTGGGGGGGGTGTAGCTGGGGGCTGGGGGCCTAGTTCTGGCCCCTGCAGTGATGGGAGGGTCCATCACAGGCAGCAGGGGGAGTATTTGCCCCATTGGGGTGGGAGGGAGCAGCAGTGGGGTGAGGATTTGCCGTGGTGGCAGGGAGCCACTGTGGAGAAGGGGCAAGTGGGTGCTGAGTCATGCTCCCCTGCCCTACCTTCCCACACCCCAAGTTATCCCCTGCCCCCCCCCACAAAACCACTCTTGTTCTCCCTTCCTCTCTTGCCACCCTTGTGCTGTTCCCCACATGGCTGCCCTTGTCCTCTTTCGCCACCCCTGCCCTGCTGTGCTGCCCACACTCACTCCTTACCTCCCCTGTTCTGCCACCCCTGCTCTGCTACCCCTACTACCTCACATAGGAGCATTTTGGAAACACTGTGCCATGGCTCATGAATATTCATAAGTAATTTAATTTGAGTTTTTTAATGGTGGTGTGCCTTGAAAAATTTGAAGGTATCAAGGTGTGCCACAGCAGAGAAAAGTTTGGGAACCACTGAGTTAGGGGAACCCATCACATACAACCCATTTGTTCAGAATGGAAGGGCAATAACAAAGCTACATTTGTTTTACGATTCTAATCTATCCTATTTATTCAGCTATGTCTTCTCTGGAAGGCATCTGATCATTTGCATACACAGAAACTATGTTCCATATAGTATTATGAACTTTACAAAAGGTCCCTTTTTAGGAAGGCTGCACAAAATTGTAAAACAATTTATTAGTAAATGTGGGGGAAAAAACTCAAGCAGAATGACACAAAACCAAAAATGAGTATCCTTTCCAACAGGGAATTGAAGCCCTTTGCTCCAGGCTCTCGGCTTTGGCCTTACTCCTGCTCTCCAGCAGGATTAACTTGGCAGCAGTGCTCCTGTTAATGCAGAAATTATTTTGACATGCATTTCTACAAATCACTTATTCAAAAACAAAGTTCCACACCTCTACAGAGGTTCAAACCCTGCCCTATATTATAAGGAATGGTGCTTGGCTGGTTTTTTTCAAGTCCTTCCCCTGGTTTCCTTATTTCCCTACAAAAATCCAAACTTAATATACCTCTTGGTTTGGCACATACACATCATTAGTGGGGTCAGATTCATACCTGCAAGGGCTGCACTGAAATCTGTTTTATTTACAAGTAAAAAAACACATGGCCATCTCACATCCTGTCAGATCTTAAGCCAAGCAAGATTAGTGCTGCCAGAACTTGGATGGATGCGATATTTCCAAGGAAAATGCAGGGGATCTATTATTGGAAATGGGAATTCATTAGATGACACTCTTTCTTTTGCACAAATACTGACCCTCAGCTCCAGCACGACCATAATGGGTGCACTGCAGCTGGCACATATTTCTTTTGGAAGAGACAGAAAACTAAGATTCTGACCCCTTGCATTTCTTAAAGAACTCATTGCAGTTCTGGCAGGAGTAGGGTTTTTGGCATGCCACATTCCAGCCTAAATAATTACATTTTGCCTAACATCTCTCTCTACTTTTAATTGAAAGTGAATTAGTCTTGATTCCCCCCAGCCCCTGCCCAGAATCAGTGTTACATAACCCTGCTTTCCTCACAAAATGGCTACTGCATATCTCTCAAGGTTGCTGTATTCCAGAGGTATGTGGGGGGTTGAGTGGTACTCTGTAACCTGTAGTGAGATTCTTCAGGCTAAAAGACCCTATTTAAATTCAAGGATAATAGCTTTATTGCTTGATTGAGAACACAAGGTTTTTTCTGTAGGAAACCAGGCTCTCTTTCAAAGACTCTAAGTGGTGTCATGCTTTAATCATTTAATGTACTTGACACATACTGAGTTATCACTGCTGAGACCTTGAAAATAATAGTTCCTCTGTATTTGTTCCCTTTCTGCTCATGTCCATCAGATGTGAAGCTTTTATCAGTAGGGATACAGTCCACAGGATTAACAGGTGTATTAGCCTATCTTAAAAAGCTTCTGTAAGTGCCAGCCACTTGTACCACAGCTGGAAAGCACATGGAACATATTGTCAACCCACAAGGTGCTCATTTACAGCTAACTGCTGTAATAAACATTGCAAATCAGTGAGAGAACCATTGTCTATGCAGGCAGAGATAATAACTGAAGGCTGTAATGCCCTAGTGATTAATCATGTTCATAGTTTCTTCCCTGCCAATGATAACACAGAGCTCCTGTTAGTGCTGGCAAAATAAGAAGCAGTTTTAATCCCTCCCATTTACAGTCTTAAAACTAGAGGATAAACAAGAAAGTTGGGAGTCTTAAAGCATTCAATTACTATTTCCTTTAACCCATAAGAGGTCTCAGATCCTGTCCAGTCCTAGAACAAACACCTAAATCGCTGCACTGTCTGATCTAGCCAAACAGGATTAGAAATGGAAATCCAGAAGACAGGGATTGAATCTGCTCTGAACAAATGAACAGCAAGTCAGCAACCTGGTTCTGCCCACGCTGAAATCAGCAGGTATTTTGTTCTGACTTCAGTGGGAGCAGATGCAGCCCTTACCCCTGTGAGCAGTTCTAGGACTGCCCATGTGATTAAAGCTTTGCTGTGTCAGGGAGCCAGCCCTGCTCCCACTAAGTGATCAAAACTATGGAGGACAACTTTGACAGATCAGGCCACAAATAAAAGTGACTGGTTTTTTTTTACATAGATGCAAAGTTACCTCTCAAGAACTTGCACTGTTTTCAGAACATCAAAACATTTACAGAAGAGCACCCATAAGAGAAAATAAGAAGTGCCTTCATTTTTAAACTAAGAGTCAAATAACAGTCAGCTGAAATTAGCTCAGATAAAATAAGGCACAGAAAAGATAGAGGACATGCTCACATGTGCTCAGTTGTCCTCACTGACCCCTAGTCTATATTTGCTGCGTTTCTCGGTGGCAGTTGACGGGAGATACGCAAGGTACGTAAAATACCTTGCATATCTCCTGATGACTCTCTAACTAGCTCCTGCAGATTAGGGTAAACCAACCGCAAATGCCTTGCAATTGGCTTACAGCAATTCCAGTTGCACGGCTGGAGTTGCTATGGTGACTTCCGGAGCAATTTAGCAGGTTCATACTCACTGCTGAATCGTGCCCAGAAGATCGTGCTGACAGTGGGAATTTCTCTGCCATCACTATAGACAGTCTGAGAGTGGCAAAGATGCGTGCAAAAAAAAATCAAAGAATCAATCAGACATGAAAGATCAAACCTTAAACCTAAATAAAGGCATCACATGTAGTGACTATGTTAATAAATAAAATAAAAAGATCCCTGAGAAATTATTGGCACTTGAACTTTCAGGGCTCTAAATGAAGGCAAGTCTAATTTTCCAATTAGGCTGTTTGATAGGCAAGATGACATGTGCAGAGTAGGAGGGCAGGCTTTAAAGTGCATTTTTATCAACATTTCTCATGACTACAGCGGCCTCTCTATAACTAACAGCTTAGGAGTGCACTTTCCCATGCCGTCAGGGGTGAGGAGGTTACGACTTAAGTATTGTGGCAGTTGTTTTTCACACAAGAATCCAGCTCAGTGCAGCTCGCTTGAAAGAATCCAGCCCCCTTGAAAGAGATGGGAGCCCCTCCTCCCCTACCCTCAGCCTCCTTTCCCTCCCCTTTATTAGACACTACGCCCACCACTTGAGTGGGCAGCTCAGTTTAACCCACCATTGATCTGGACAACTTGCAACACTAATTGGGAACAGGGACGTTTTTCAAAGTCGCTCAGTCGGTAAATGAAACTTCAGCTCCCCTGTGATCCAGCGTGTGTGGGGAAGCTGTAGGCCAAGGAGCAAAGGGCATGGCAGAAAGATCCCAAGCAGCCGCTGCTCTTTCACAGCTCACACTCTCCAGGCAGTTGGCTGCTTCTGGTGGCGGGATCTCAGTATCACTACCCCTGCTCTGAGGGAAACACCAAGCATCCATGGGTCTTTGTAAGCCCCAGGCACAGTCATTTGGGTAACACATCTCCGACTAGTGTTACTAAAGGAAGGCGAGGAGAAAAAATTTCCTGGGCTGTATATAGGGAACACTGCCTGGGAGCTGGGAAACATTAAGTCATCAGGAATTAATGTATAATTCACAGGCATTTTACACCATTGTGGGGAAATATTGTGATTTAGATTCTTAAATCCAAAGCTGGCATAAGTTTGTTGGCCTCCCACTTCATTTATAATGATCTTTTGGTGACAGCAAAGTCTAGTGATTAAAGCACATGCCAAGGCTAAGAACTTCTGATTCAGCACTGACTCACTGGGTGACTTGCGCAGCACACAATCTCTTAGAACCAAAATCAAGGTGATGTACATTACACAGTGCATCCTTTAGGTGTAAAGGAGGCTACAAGTATGGTGTAATTTATACACCAAAGAACTGGAAGAAGGTGCAAGTTAAAGGTGAGAAAGGCTTATTCCAACATATCTGTTCCTGCTGTTTGCTCTTCCATCCCCTCAGTGAGGGAGGTACATCAACTTCAATCCAATGGGTCAAAACGAGAGATGCTTGTTACAGTGTATAATATCTCAGGCTATGTCTACACTAGCAAATTAGATCAAATTAAGGAGACTTAATTCAAAATAATTAGAACCCTGGCTACATGAGGCTTTGCCTTAGTTTGGCTGGTTAGTCGGAACTAACTGCTTATTTCCAACTAATTTGTATATTTAGTTTGAATTAGCACAATGTAGACATGCTACCTCAAACTAAATTAGTTGAACCAAGTGCTTTTTTTAAGTCTGAACTGACTTTTAGTTCAAACTAGCCATGCTTTTTTAGTTTGAACTAAAAAAAGCACAGCTAGTTTGAACTAAAAGTCAGTTCGAACTAAAAGAAAAACACACTTGGTTCAAACTAACTTTCAAACTACTTAGTTTGGACTAACCAAGTCCAAATTAAGATTTTAGGTGTAGACATAGCCTCAGGAACTCTGAATTGGTATAATGTACATGAGGAGGAGTCCAGAAAATGATGTACAGCATAGCCCTACCTTTAAATCTGGCCCTCAGTTTGCTTGTGTACATAGAAATAAATCAGAGTGTAGGATTCCTTGTAGCATTAAACTTGTCAAGTGAGAGGTAGCACTAGAAATGTTAGAAAGCAGCCACAACCTTAGCTCTGCTGTGGGACTAGCAAGAGACCAGTCTAAGACAGAGAGGGGTGAGCTGTGCAGGGAAGTGTGCTGATTCAGAGCATCCCCATAGCGACCATCAGTAAGGCAGAGCTATGGAGTCATGGGAAGCCCATTGACCTCAAGCAATGGAATCCTAGAGTGAAGATAGGGCCTGGCTTCCCTATGATCCTTTGCGTGGTGGGTCCACGTCAGTAACCTAGCAGGTCATTGCAGAAGAAACTGTTTTAAGAAGTGGCCATGTTCTCAGAAAACTACAGAGATTTAGAAATAGAAGTGATTCACTGATTTCTGATAAGTAGCAGGTTAATTTCATTGTCTGTTAGGAGGTTCAGATGACCTCTATTCTAGACAGCATGCTGTATGGTTTAGTAGTTGGGTTGTGGTTGTTAGCTTTCACAGATATGTTTTATTTGCATTTTTTTAAAAAGTGGAAGATATACACATTCAATTGATTGAAACCCCAATCATGTGAGAGACATAATATCTCATATCCCACATCTGTTAGATGACTGAGTCTGAGAAATAAGGTTCAGTTTCTTCCCAGTGCTCTTATGTGTTATGCCTTTATCACAAGGGGCTTAATGCTAAGGGGAAAAAAAAACCATACCAGAGCTACATAATTTTTCTGTTTGAAAGAGGGGAAGCTAAAGAGGAACTGTTTGCTAATACAGCTGATCCTTTTTACTAGCTATTTTATTTCTCATTAAAGTCATTAAAGACCCACTGTGTACCACTTGAAATGTCAACATTTCACTGGAGTATTTCCAAGGATGAAACTGTGCACAATTATCACCTGTTAAATGTATATAAGATTTTTAATGTTACACAGCTAAAGTCCTCATAAAACAAAATGGGCTTCTTTTTTATACTTATTCAGCCATAACAAGCCCTGATATTGCTTAGTAAGCCAAAGTTTTATGTTCTCATTTGGAATTGTACCAGATGCTCACGAGGTTAGCAGTTTATTCCCATATTCCATTAGCAAAACTGTCATTCTATAGAACATGTTGATCAGGACCCGTATGCCCTTCTTCTCCTACTGTCTTGTATATGAGTTGGGCTTCCCAATTAAATGAAAAGTTGCCAAATCCACTGTAATATATTCCCCTTGTAAAAGATTAGCCCCAAACTGTAGACTGACTACTACAGTATCCGCCTCGAATGAAGCATATGGCATGGAAGGGATACCTTATTTAGGAAGTCTATTTCTTGGCTTTGTTTTATGCCCATACCTTATTTAGGAAGTCTATTTCTTGGCTTTGTTTTATGCCCAAACAGTTGCAGACAGATTGAAAAAAATAACAAATGGCTGATTTCCTAAGTATAGCTGCAACACAAAATGCATCAGCACGCTTAATTCTGATTGAACAAGACACAGTCCTGAACAAGAAACAAGAACACTTGAGAGTATTTAAGAAACTTAGTGAATGTTCATCTAAAGCATTCATCCCAAGAATAATATTTATTTTGGTGTAGGGCCAGATGACAATGTAATAGCTTCATTTGGACAGTCTGACCCTAGATACATGATAAATACCCCTCAGAATGCATAATTTATTAAGACACATGTAGAGCGCATGCTTGTGTCCACTTATAGAGCATCACAGCCAAAACTCAGAAATTTCTCAATCAAAGAGAACTTTAACAAAAAAGCATGAGAAGAAATTCTTTTACTTATAAATATGTATAAATATAAAACAGGATAAAATTAACAAATGTTCACCATTCTAGCAAAAATCAAAATGTTAACTATTCTTCCTCTCAGAGATGAGCCCAGTGGCAGATTGTGTTGGTGGCAACATGCTAGTTTACTCTCAAATGACAGATCCTAGGTTTTTTTCTTCAGTCTTTTCCACTTCACTCTCTAGAGGCCTGAAATTTGAAAGAGCAGACTATAACAGAGGGATTGCTATTTACATTATAGATTGATACCTCAAACACCCAGAGAGTGTTTAATTACGTTATTTATCTTCCACATGGTCTGACTAAAAATTATTTTGCTTTTCTGAGCTGCAAGTGACCTCTTAAATGTTAGACACAGGCTAGAAATGTAAAAGTTAGGTAGAGTCTTAAGGGAAACTTGTTGTCATAGGCCCTGTAAATAGGTCTGAGTGAATCCTTTATTGATAAGAATTGTAAACTTTCCATCAATTAAAGATCAAATTTCCTTTGAAGGAATTTGTGACCCATGAGCATATAAACAAGCAAATATTTGTTCAGAAGAATATTTGTAGAAACAAAAAGCACCACAAACTATGGGGTCTCCGTGGTGACATGAAAAGTGGATGGCTAGGTGAAATGATCATATATGCCATCATAGGACATGACCATGAAATGCACTTGGTACAACATGTGGTCAGTGATGACGGTCATTAACTATTCCCTCGTCACTGACTCAGCTATCTGTCTGCTTGGTTTTTGAGCTGCCATGGCACATGTGGTCCTCTTCAAACAGGACAGGGCAACTTTTTGGCTGTGCTCTTTAACTGGGGTTTTACTAACGGCCAGTAATGCAACTGCGGTCGACTTCAGACTGTGTCGCATATCATTGTCAAATTGTCAAGTGCCCACTGACCTTTTCTTTAATGGAAGTCTGACAGTTCTCCACCTGTCTGATGATGACACTATTAAATGGCCGGGTACATTGCACACATACAGATTTATATATACATATTAGATGTAGATATATAGACATATATATATATCTGCCCATGAATTTCACTATATATATCGAAATTCATGGGTATTTCTGCAGTGGGCTGTGTTAGAGTAGTGGCCATTGCTCCTATGTACAGACTACATGGAGATACTGGACCACTGGATCTGTGTAAAGGTGAATTTGTGCCCCCTGCCTAGCCTGCTCCCACTATGGAAATTCTTTGCTAAATTATACAGGCTAGCCATGGAGAAGCTATTCACAGCACAGATGAGGTACATTATGTGTAACTCCTACCTTGGACTAGCACGCCCACACTATGGTAGAATTTCACCATTTTATCTGCGTTAAGCAACATGAAATATGAATTCTTGACAATTAAAATCTATCTGTCACCATTATCTATCTATGAGGGATTTCTCAATGTACTTAACAGATGCTAGGGACCTGAACCCTGTATCTGATGAGTGGGTAACTGAAGTTCAGCTAATGAAGGGAGTACTGTATTCTTGATTGTACTGTTATTTAAATAATTTCAGAACAGATAAAAAAATAAAGAAAGAATTAAAAGACTGCTATAGAAATAGAAGATGAGAAGAAATAATATCCATTAGTATCTTCTGTGGTCTCAATTCCGTAACGCTAAGGTCCAGTCTACACTACAGACCTATATCAGTACAACTATACCACTCAGGAGTGTGAAAAATCCAGGTTCCCAAACTCAAGCAACATAGTTACACCAACCTAAGCACCCTCTGTAGAGAGCTGTACCAGTGGGAGAGCTTTTCCCATCAACGTAGCTGTTACCTCTTTAGGAGGCTGATTAACTTTGCTGACTGGGAACTCTCCCATCGGTGTCCAGTCTCCACTAAAGCACTACAGTCAGAAATTGCGCTGCACGAGCACTGCGGGTGAAATCAAGCCCCAGCAAATGGACTGCATCAGATTAAACCCCATCTAATTGTTGTAAGATGTCCCCTGCGAGGAGCGTCCTCCTGTGAGCAGGCTGTGGCATGACAAATGCAAGCGCCTCAATTTTCCTCCTTAAGAATCCTCAGAAATAGTCCATTTTTTAGTACAAATGGCCCCAGACAATTAATTTATTATAAAAGAAAGCTCTATGAACACAAGGCATAACAAAACCATAACCAGCAGAAGTCCCACACTATAGTCCAGACAGTACGTCAAGTAGAGATCCAACATCCCTCACCACACCTCAGCTCCCCAATATGGCTGTGGCACCCCTCACCATACCCACATTCTTCAGTATGGCTCTGGTGACCCTCTCAACTCTGCAGTACAGCTCTGATGCCCCTTACTGCACCTAAGCTTTCCATTACAACTTTAGCACCCTTCACATGACCCCAGCTCCTTGGTATGATGCCAGCGATACTCTGGCTCCAGTGACCCTCTCCATGCCACAGCGATTCAGTACATCGCTGGCGACCCTCCCCACACTTCAGCTCCCCATTACAGCTCCAGGGACTCTCCCCATACCCATTTCTCCAGTATGGCTCCAGCAATGCTCTCCACGTCCCAGCTCCCTGGTACTGCTTTGGCAAAACCAGCTCCCAAGCATGGCTCTGGTGTCCCTCACCATGTTCCAGTTGCCCAGTTTAACTCTGGGCAACTCTCACCATGTCCCAGCTCTCAAACATAACTGTCATCCCTTACTACACCCTGCCTCTCCAGTTTGCCTCAGGCAAACCTCACCTTGCCTCATTCACAGCCTTCAGCCTCTCTAGCCTTTAACTCTCCTGCTCAGAGAACCAGCAGGCATTTCCTTTCCCACTTATTCTCTGCCATCAGCCTTTTTCAACCGTCTGAAGTCATGGGTCTTTGACTCAAAGAGTCGTCAGTTGACTAGTCCCTTCCTAGTTCTCTGCTGTTTTCAGCATCCTGCCACTGGCACTGGCTCAGAAGGCTCAACAAAATAGCTCCCCATGGACATCTTGGTAATTCCTCTCCCATTTCCTGACTCCCCAGCAGCTCTCCTCTGTCCGTTTCCTGACTCTCACCAACTGCCCTGGTTCACAGGATCTTCCCAACTCACTGGGTGTTACTCCCCACTCTCTAGCTTCCCTAATCCCCTACAGCCCCCAGGTGCTGCCCTGCCCTCTTAATTGGCTAAACTGGGAGCACCTGTTCTGGCACAGGGGCCTTGGAGCTTGTTCACTTACAGGGCACAGCCAAGGATCTTAATAGATTATCCCTGATCACTACTTCAGAGGAAGGCCTAAGTAGTAAATGTCTAAACAAAACAAGTGATTGCCAAAATGCCCTATGGGGAAATTCCTGAATTTGGCATTCAGATGAATACACATAAAACTTAACATTTATTGTGCTAAGGGATTCCTCTGCAAATCCAAGGTATGTTTATATCTGCGCTATTTTAGCAAATAGTGTGTCAGCCTACTAAAATAAGTCCCATTCTTCCATTTATTAGCCTGAAGTCTTAATCTTTAATCAGAAAGTACAGTTATAGGATAAATCTACCTACACTTAAAGTCAACAGGGTTTAGCATGTGTAAATGAAGTAAATGAAAATATATATACATATAAAAAAATTTCTCTCTCACCCCTATGTATGTGTCTTCCTCAATCTGGGGTCCTCTACCAGAGGCCTGGGAGTTTGAGGGTTCTGCGCAGTATCTTAGCTGTTCCTAGCACTGCGCTCTTCTGGACAGAGAGCTTGATGTTGTTCCTGGGATCTGTTGGAGCCACTCTCTCAGCTTAGGAGTCACAGCCCCGAGTGCTCCTACCACCACTGGGACCACTTTGGCCTTTACTTTCCACATCCTCTCTAGTTCCTCTTTCAGGCCCTGGTACTCCTCCAGCTTCTCATACTCCTTCTTCCTGATGTTGCTGTCACTTGGCAGCATATATATATATCTCCAGGTGACTACCCACCACAGTGGGTAAGAGTGCCCTTGTGGTTAAGAATGATACCCTTTGATACAGGAGACCAGGGTTCAAATCCTGGTGGGTACCTATCTACTTTTCCAGTAGGGGTCCTTGGGCAAAAGACCCCCTAATGCCTCACTTGCCTACCTCAAATATGAGAGTGACACAAACTAGGAGAGTCATGCTGGCTCAGACATTGCCCGGATTAACAAGGTCCGTGCCAGATGCTGGGGAACCAGGACAATCTGACGATAAGTGGGCTACTGGAACAAGCCATACATGGATGAGACAAGAGAACCTGGAATTGATGGAATGCTACTACAACAGTAGGCCTAATGAGAGGGGATATATGAAACGTATGAGGGAACTATGGATGGACAAAAGACCTACATCCACACTAACTGAGAAACAGCTAGTTACCCAACGCTTCAACATAGTAAAGAGGAAGCTGCTCTCACAACTTGAGATAGACGAACTCCACATTACATCCTGGACTCAAGAAGAAGACCCAGAAGAACAACTAGATGTGCAGCCAACACCTGAAGCTGGAACTTCATTGCCACCCCCTCTGTTACAGAGCCGAGCAGCTGATATGAGGCGTAAGATCATGGATAAACTAGCTACAGTCAACCCTTGAGACCGATTACCAAGGCTCGTTGGAGAAGTACCATCAGATAGTATGCTAGGAGATGCCAACAGAGCCCTAATGACAATTCCTACTACCACCATAACTCAAACCAATGAACTGGTATATGCTACAGCCTCTGCAATCCTGGAGATGCTTGGCTACACGACCAAAAAGAACAGCAGTACATACCCCCCCCGGAAAATGAGGTTGGAGGATAAGATCAAGGCAACACGGAGAGAAGTTAGTCAGCTGGTGGAACTACAGAAGGGTGTAGAGATTAAGGATAAGACTCGGCTACTGAAAAAATACAAGGGCCTGACTTCATCTGAAGCCCTAGAGACTGCTAAACAAAGGCTCACAGCCCTGGCTACCAGGCTAAGGAGATACACTAGAGAAGCAGAGACCAAAAAGATAAATGCCCTGTTCTCCAAAGAACCATCCAAGGTGTACTCCCAACTGCAGTGCAACAACACAATAACAGCAGAGCCACCAACAGCAGAAACTGAACGGTACTGGAAGACCATATGGGAGAAAGAGAAGACTCATAACAGCGGTGTAAAGTGGCTGCAGGACCTGAGAACAGACCACAGGATTCTCCCAGAACAGGAACCAGTCACCATCACAGTAGCAGACATCCAACAGCGGGTCAAGAACATGAAGAGCTGGACAGCACCTGGACTGGACATGATCCACACCTACTGGCTAAAGAAACTAACAGCAGTGCATGAACGCCTAGCAGCACAGATGAACCAGCTGCTAGCAGCAGGCTCCCACCCAGACTGGCTAACACAAGGAAGGACAGTGCTGATCATGAAAGACCCCCCACAAGAGAACAGCACCGTCCAACTACCGGCCAATAACCTGCCTCCCCACAACATGGAAAGTCCTATAAGGCATCATAGCCACCAAGCTACAGGACCATATGGGCCAGTACAGGAGCACAGGTCAGAAGGGCATTGGGAACAACACCAGAGGCTCAAAACACCAGTTGCTCATAGATAGAGCAGTCGCCCAAGACTCTAGGTTTAGACAGAGCAATCTGAGCACAGCCTGGATTGACTACAGGAAAGCCTACAACTCAGTGGCGCACACATGGATCTGTGAATGTCTGGCACTATACAAAGTCAACAGGACACTAAGGACTTTCCTCAAGAACTCAATGGGACTGTGGAAGACTACGCTGGAAGTCAACTCAAGACAGCTTGCACAAGTGGCCATCAAGTCTGGCATATACCAAGGTGATGTGCTATCCCAGCTGCTGTTCTGCATTGGCTTGAACCCCCTCAGCCAGATAATCACAAGGACTGGATATGGATACAAGTTCAAGAGTGGAACTACCATTAGCCACCTCCTCTACATGGATGACATCAAGCTGTATGCTAAGAATGAACAAGACATCGACTCGCTAATCCACCTGACACAGATCTACAGTGAGGATATTGGGATGTCGTTTGGACTGGAGAAGTGTGGCCGGATGGTAGTAAAGAGACAGAAGGTAGCCAAGACTGATGGGGTGGAACTACCAGCAGGCCACATAGCAGACATACAGACCAGCTACAAGTACCTTGGCATCCAACAGTCACATGGGAACCACGATGAGGAGGCAAGGAAGACAGCAACATCCAAGTACCACCAAAGGATAAGACAGGTCCTGAAGAGCCAGCTCAATGGGAAGAACAAGATCCACGCCATCAACAGGTATGCCCTGCCAGTCATCAGATACCTTGCCGGTATAGTGAGCTGGCCAAAGGAGGACATGGAGGCTGCCGATGTGAAGACCCGGAAGCTCCTCACAATGTATGGAGTTTTCCACCCCAAATCCAACACCCAGAGACTGTACACCAGCCGGAAAGAAAGCGGGCGGGGTTTGGTGAGTGTCAAAGCCACTGTCCTGGCCGAAACCCAGAGCATCCAGGAGTACATCAGTAAGATGGCACCCAAAGATGAGCTGCTGAGAGAATGCCTGAGGCAGCAGCAGCAGACATGGGAGGAAGATCAAGCAGAAGTGCCATGGCAAGACAAGACCCTGCATGGGATGTACCAAGATTATGTATTCCTTCCATAAAGAATATTCATGTATTGCAACCATAAAACATACACCCAATACCGATTAAAAACAGAACATCAAGACATTTCATAATTCGTTACTCACTCTGTGCAATAAGCATAGGTCTTCGAGATGCGTGTCCCTGAGTGCTTCACTCTTGGTACGTGTCCCTCGTGCCCTCAACTGGAAATTTTCATTAGCTGTGTGCATCCACCATTGGTATCCTCGTGCTTGCATCAAAGCTATAGCACGCTACCCAGGTGAACCCCTCTCTCAGTTCTGTCTGCACTCCTGAGTCCCAGGAAAAACTCCTAAGCCGAGGCAAAGAAGGGCAAGTAGTGGAACACCCAGAGGGATCGACATCTGAAAGAACCAGTTACTGCATAGAATAAATTGCCGTCATCCTGAATCCATCATGCCAGAGAAATCTCTCGCTTCTATGGTACCGAGACTGAAGACATCTCAGAGATCATAGACCTGGCTGGAGATCAAGCTCTTTTTGAAGAGGAATTCCTGGGAGTAGAGCTATATCTCCTTTTCTGAGTAGCTTTGGAAGAAGGTTCTGAGGGTTTATCCTTCTTAGGTAATTTTTGGGCTGAGGTGGAAGGGATGCTAGAAACTACCAAAGACTGATGTCCAGGATGGTCCTGACCTGGATTTGATGTGGGCAAAGAATGCTCCATTGTAACAAATCGGTTCTTCTGAGTCCTAGATTTCAGGACTAGCCAGAAGCTGGACTTTTGAGATACATGTGATTCTCCCAGGCAGGGAACACAGCTGGTATGCCTGTCACTGACTGGGATGGCCTCTTTACACAAAAGGCAGTAACTGAATCCCAGTGAACTGGGCAAGACACTCAAAGAAGACCGAACTAGCTAGTAAAAAGCAGCTCTGAAATAACGGAAGTTGTCAAGAAGCAGGCACACTAGCTCTGTCTCAAGCCAAGGCTGTTGAGGAGGAACAGGGGAAGGTTGGGTGTTGATACGTTGATATTAATGGTGCAAGCATGGGCCAAATGGAAACTACTAATGAAAATCTCCAATTGAGGGCATGCATGCAGACCAAGTACGGAGCATCCATAGGGACATTACTCAAAGAAGAACTTTGACTTATCATGAAGAGTTACCTAGAGCCAAGTTAGTGTTGTGATATAAGCAATAAGCCAAACCAAGCAAAACAAGAGGGATTGGTGTGGGGAGGATAACTTAACCACAGTATCACTGCAATCTGTCAAAAAAGAAAAAAAAAGACATCCCCCCTCACACACACTATACTCCTGATTGTTTGAATATCAGGGGGACAAAGATGTTATTTGGATAATCAGGAATTTGGACCACGACTCTGCTCTGTTCTACCAGGACTACAGCCTTCCCTGAACTTTGCACCTGCAGTGACTGGGTGTTACCTGCCCCGTGGTAGTGAAGGGAACTCTCTGCTGTCATGGTAATGGGTAAATGGGGCCACAACAGTGGAAATGAAGAGAGCTTCCTCTGCTGCTGTAGGGGCGAAATCAGCAATATTCCCTATGGCTGGGACTTGTGCTCATTCTTACAGCCCTGGCTGAGGGGTCTCTGCTCTATTACCGAAACCTCCACATTGTCTGAATACCTTCCTTGTCCCTCAGCATGATATAAACGCTGCAGAGAGTGTGTATTGCATCCCAGGGGACAAGGAAGAGAGTTGAATAATGTGACAGTTCAGACAATATGATTCTGGATAAATGTAACTATACTGTACACAGGCAAACAGTAGTAATTACAGCAAGACAGGCCTAAAGTCAAGTTATTCACAAGACAGGTCCAGTAATCTGTAACAGTTCATTTTGTTCTGGTAAACAAATGGAGCCATCTCATCTTCTGCAATGTCTCTGCTTCCACATACGAGAACAAACTGGTTTTCTGTTTCACCTGAGTTCTGTTTAGCAGTTATTGCAAACTTTAACAGCCACATTTCTGCTTAAAGAATATAATGTTACCCCAAAGAAACTTCAGAAAATCAGTGCCTGTAGTGAAATCTCAGCATCACAGAAATTCATCTCACAACTATATGCCCTGGAATGGTTAATATTATGCATTTCACCCCAAATCGTATTTTTTTAGACTGATATAGCACTCTAAAATAGATGGTTTATTTTGATCTTTTTTTTTAAATAAAAAATGCCTTCTGATTTCCAAAACACCTTTTTTTTTCTGTCACAGAGGCAGTATAATTCTTCACCTGGAGGCTAATCTCCCATGAAATTTATATTCAAATCCCCATAATTAGGATCATTGAAATGAGAGAGCAAATGAAAACAACAAGCAAACTCACAATACCTGCTTTCTTCCACTGACTTGGATCATTTCTGATTTGAGAAACAGCCTCCCTTTACTGGTTTGTCAAAAGATCTACTCCATTCCCCTAACAAAGCTTACATATTTTCCATGTGATTCCTGCTAGTATCCTGCCACAGAGCAGTACATTATTTTTAAAGCATGGCTCATGACAGATCACACACTGAGATGTACTTTGGACAATGGCACCAGTGACTCATGCCAAGATTGCAGGCTTGCTAAAGGTGAAGGAAAAAGGAAGAAATGATGGGGATATACTCTTTCCTTCAGCAGAGACAAGAATTAGGAACTATCATATGACAGGGCTCTGGGGTCCTACTACACTGCCCCAGATAGACTGGAACTTAACTTCATCTCCGCTTGCCTCTTTCCTTGCACATGCTTTTAAAGAAAATGTTTTTAAAAGTGTGAGACTGCCTTTCACAAGGGGTTAACACTTGCACACCAAGTTCAGCACCACAAGTAGAATTGCTGGATCAAGTGCAGCCACCTAGAATAACAGGCACTTGGGCCAATGTGCAGTGTGCTAGATTCCTACATGCAGCTCTTTATTTCCTGGGTCATCCCTACAGCCTGGCAAGTCATATCCACCTTAACAATTCTCCACATCAAATTCTCTTATTTTAGGCTCCACTACTATAAAATGGCACAGTTCACCTGCTCTGAACCTGTACTGAGTACGCAAAATTCAAATCTGGAGGCACTAAAGCCTAGCTCCAACTTCTAATGTGCCAGGGAAACTTGGAATACACTGCAGTGAACAGTCGCAAAGAATGGACAATGTGTGAAATCTACTGCACATTAAAATACATAGTTATGCCCTTTGCAACTTTGTTTATAAAGCCAGAGGCATAACACTACATTAAAATAGATTTTTGTATTTAGACTGGTCTCTATTTAAATGTCAACTTTCATCTACATGTATTTGAGATGAGAGCTCAAATTAAAGCAACAAATATGTTCAAGTCACTCACTGTTTGTCTATGACATAGGGAACAGCAAGCGCTTTAGCAAAACCCCTTGAAAACCCCAAAACAACAGAGATTCAAACCATAATCTGTAGTAGGAGCTCCACTTTGTGACCTTTGATCCAGAAACCTTGAATCTGTTTCTAAATGGCACACCCATACTGTAAGGAAGAATGCACTTCTGCTACAGAATTCAACTGAGAAAGCAAAGCATTTTCCTCTGGGACTGGAATCCAGAGTCTAGAATGGCTGTTCTGCTCCAGGCAAGAATACAAAAATGGTCAGACTGTGGTATGGTTACCAAATTATTCAAAGAAGCTCAGTTAACTTCTTACCACTGAATTTAGTATGAAATAGGGTTATTTAATTTTGAGCAGGGAGATGAGAAGGTAGAAGATAACTAAGAACCAGACATACTATGAGTGTTTCTTTTTATTTAATTTACCTTACCAATCACACAACTGTGGGGGAAGAATCCTTTTATTTTCTTTCTGAGAATGAGTAAGCTACACAAATTAAATGTTAAACATCTAAAGTTTATTCATTTCTTTATTTACATAAATTTACTTATTTTTGCTTATCTCTCTGCTTTCCAGAAGCCCTAGCAGCACTGCATCAGCCTCCAGTAAAGTTGTATCTGTTTTTGCTCCCAAGAATCTTGATGTGAGTTCAAGATCCAGCAGTCTCAGACGCACTCTGGATCCTCTTTGATATTTTCTGGGGGAAAAACAAAACAGATTTCATTAAGCACTAGACATGCTGACATCTTAAAGGATAGAACATATAGGATATGTAAAGGGTGTGTGTGTGTGTTTGTGTACACACGCACATCTTATAGGACAGAACATGAGGGCAACTTGGGCTCCATTTCAGCTCTCTCACAGGATGGCCTTTGGCACCTTGAACAAGTCACTCAGCCCTTCCCTGTCTCAATTTACCCTTCTGCCAAATGACATTGATAACATTTACCTACATATTTGCAAGGAGAACGTTGAGATCCTTGGCCGGATGACAGAAGTACAAAGTAGACTATTACTTGCATCGAAGCCAATGAGATACTATAGTTTTTTTAACAAAAAGTATGGGGATAGATAATGACTTTTTCAAAGTAATGACTCACCACATTTTTTTATAAATTAGCAGCAGTATGGTGGCACTCTGAAAGGTGCACTCACCAACCTTACTTTACAGCACCAATTCTCAGCTACTTGTGGCCCAATCAGCACACAGATATGGTGCATGTGACATCCTCAGAGCTGAAACTAGACCAGGGTGGGAGAGGCACCTGTCCCGGTGCAGAGCGAGCATGGAGATGTAAAAATGGTTGAGGACAGGATCAGGCCCAATTTTAGCCTGCCCTGGCATACAGCATCTTCACCAGACACATTGCAGTGGTCCAGCTGCACTACAGGTATGCTGGACTGTAAACACAGCCTAAGTTCCCTGAAGAGTCTGTCTGCACTGGGCATACTCTATTCCCTCACAGGTCTTGTGTGTAACTGGAATGCATGTACCACTACTACTGAATGACAGGGCGTGGTTCATGCACAGTAAGAACAGGATCTTCCCTGCAACTGGGACTCTTGACTGCCAGAGACAGCCAAGACCTGGGCACCTGGCCTGAGGGCCTGGAGTTTTAGCCTTATGCTTGATTTTGCCATCTTAACATGCTTTTAATTTCTTGGGGGACAGTAATGTATCTTGGTAACTGTCATCCATAAAACCGAAAGGAAGAAAAATATATGGGAGCAAGGATTTTCTGAGCTAGGTGACTGACAGCAAAAACAAGTACAGTGAATGATCATTAATAAGAAGGGCACGGTCTGCACCTATGCAGAACCCAATTACCTTCAATGCAGCTCTGCTAGATCCTACTGAGAGACTGGGTCTGATTGCTGGAATGGACTTACTGTGGAAAATTATTTCCTTCTTCTATCAGAAATGTTTTACTATATCTGCTGGTATTGTGTATAGTATACCATTACTTACTAGACAAATAGATCATTAAAGGGAAGGACAACACATCACTAGGTCGCTGGAGGTTGCCACTCTATTAAAAAATATATGATGCTGATTACTCAAACTACTTAATATTTACTTAGCTATGGCTTTTATGTTCACTTCTAAGCCTTAGGCAAGGAAGGAAGCTTTTTGTTTGATTCTATCCTAGACAGAATTAGTTGCATTTTTTTTTGTTAAATATTATTTATTTATTTTTAAAATCCAAACGCCGTTACTATTAAAATGAACCATTCTGCATGGAGCAAGATACACACTTGGTTTTATTGTTTTATTTATTAAAACACTATAGTGAGAACTCTGGGTGCTCAGCACTTGGTAAAACAGGCTCTACGTACCCAAAATTAGTGTACGCTTTGATAATGATACTGACTCTGTGAAGTGCTCACAGAACTACTGAGGAAAAAGCACTATGTAAGAAGAAAGTATTATTTTTTTAAAATTTTGGCCATCACAGTTCTTATCTGTAATCCATTATAAACTGAACACTTATCGACTTAGACCAACTTTAGCAACAGTGGCCAACTGGAGAAGGTGTAATCCACAAATCTGACTGTCTAAGGTATATGCTCTCTTGAAAAGTTCATTGTTTTCAACTTGCAACCCAGGCAGGCAGCATTTATGGTCTGACAGCTAACTACTAGTGCTGTGCAAAAACAGTGAGAATCTCTTAGCAAAACTCTAATGGGATTGATGTCTCTTTAATGAGCTGGTTAACCCTATAGAAAGACCGCACTGGAAAACAAATAAGATCTTAAAACAAAGTGTGCTGGGCTCAAACGAGTTTATTTTGTGATGTGAAGATCCTAGTTTTCAGTTTTCTTCTGGGGTCTTGGCTAATCCTTTGCAACTCAGGTGGTTGGGTTAGGATTTTTTTTCCCAGAGCAGTAAAGGAACAATAATTGATAGTATGATTCTAACCAATTAACTGGAGAATGCAGCTTATTGAGAGGCTTTGTGAGACCGTCTCGATCACCTTTGCCAGTAACAGTAGCAATCAATGCGGTCAGTGAGGATTTTTATTCTCTGCTTTAAACAGAAAAAATTAAGGTAATTTGACTATCCCAAAACATGAGTAAAATAGCATTTCTTAAAGAGTAATGTGAAGATTGAAATCTCTCAAGGCCATAGGTGAAGTAAAATTCATTTAACATTAAGAGTGGTGTGTGAAATAGTCCCTGTCCAGAATGCTGAGACACGTTTACATTTGGGTGAGATATGAAGTTGGTACCTATTTTGTGCAATTTTAGCTCAAACAGGATTGTTTTGAAGCAAAATTGATTTCACTATGAAAATTGACGAAAATCATGGAATTTACCAGCCAAATTACTGTTTTTATGAAATTTGGCTAAAGCACAGAATTTCAAGAGCGTAAAAATGGGCAAAACAAAGTGGTACAGAAAAGGTATCAAAAGCTGAAGCTATTTACTGGTGATGAAGACAGAAAATTAGAAGCGTATTTAGGCTTTGGACAGCAGAAGATACCTCTTCCAGAAGCCCAGAATTTCCAGGGTAAGAGGGATAGCATGAGTTCCAGAGAAGTAGCCATGTTAGTCTAGTTCAGCAAAGCAAACAAAGAGTCCTGTGATATTTTTAAAGACTAACAAATTTATTTATCGCATGAGCTTTTACAGATAGAATCCAACTTCATCATGTGTTTGATGAAGTAAAATTCTGCCCACAAAAGCTCATGTGAAGGACAGGATAAAAAGACTGAACCTAGCCCCTCCCAGCAGCCAGAGGGGCTGAGAGGTCTTCAGTTAAAGATGCCTGAGTCTACAAAAGATGGAGCCCTTTAGAAGTTCCCAGAGCCAGTTCTCCAATATCAATCCAGCACTGCCCTCATTACCAGCAGCACAGAAAAAGGATGTGTGCCCTGGTATCTCACAAGGATAAACATTTAAGCCCCATCAACACTTATATGGACATATATATACCACTATATTAGTCTATCCAACAATAATCTAATTAAAGCTCTACCCTGCAAACTGTTCTTACATGTACACATCTTCAAAAGGTCTATTAAACTGAGTATGGTTCTGCATGATCAAGCCACCCGTCTGCAGATCAGAGAGGAGAATCTTTAAAGTTATATATTAGTTTCCAGGTCAAAAGTATTACCTTTATAATGCAACAACTCCTTTTAGTTTGACTACCACCATAAGCCCTCAGCACCCAGATATTATAGTGAAGGCTTATTTACAAAAGCATAGATCAGACAGACAGCCTGACCAAAATATAAAATGAGTTTTACCAATACAGGCTTTCCCTATACTATGCACCTCACAAAAATGCATCTTTAATTTATCACAATGTACCATATGAATGCTTTAATGACTCATCCCATTGTAGAATCATAAACAAGACTATTTGCTCACAGTGAGTTTTGTAATGACATTGCCCAAGTTCCTGGACATGCTTTTAACACATATTTGTAATGAAAAATCCACATAATTATATTATGGTGAGACCCTCACAAACCTTAACTGCTGCTTTAATAATTTGAATACAAGTTCCCTGTATTTTAATCACACATAATCCAATTATTAAAGAAAGTTTTCCATTGTCAGAGCACGCCTACTTATAAAGGTATCTTGAAGACCACCACCTTGAAGCAGCTGACACAACTGTCAATTTGTGAGAGTATAAACGTTTGCCTTCATGACAGATGTTCCCTACAGCAAGAAAACTTTAGGATAAAAGATCAGTGAAAGGGGTAGAGAAAGCGGAAACATGAATACTACTCGCAGTGGTTTCCCATCACACAAGTTTAGAAGCACGGGCAAATGATAGGTTGCTGCAGGCCTGGTAATCATACATAAAACCCATCATTCTGTCCATGGCACTGAAGTATTAATCCTTAAAACAACTGATGTTATCCTGTGTTTAAGGCAGAAGCCTGAATTCAGAGACAAAGTAGGCATTTTGTTACGTTCAAAACCGGAGAAAAGTTCCAGAAAACACAAAACACTAATGAAAAAGAAAAGGAATTGTTTAGCTCCCCCAACCCCCTTTGTAAAGAGTTTGCTGTCTTTTAAAGTGATGTCAATGGTTGTATTCAAGAGTGTTCCATATCAGGACAATTTGTGGGTAGGAGAGACAGGAACAAGCATTTCTCTCAATCCCTCAAGCACAATGTGTGTTTGTAAAGCATTCCAATGTTTGTCAACTTTCCACTGTTAAGTGAGAACACTGAACCCACTCTGAAGTAAACAAATTGAAAGACAGTTTGGTCTGGAGTGGAAGCAGTGATATAGTATTCCTCTGTAAAACTTTTTAAAAACTCAAAAAATGGAAAGCAATGTAATTTGGAAGTAAATTCTAAGGAAAGGGGGGTAACTCAACCTCTTTATAATCTATTTCCAGGACAACTATCAGAAGGGCAATATCAGACAGATGAAAAGTATTTTATGAGTTAAGGCAGCTGCTAGAATAATTAATTTAAATCCCTTTGATATTGCAGTCCTACTTCTTCCACAACATACTTCTTGCTCTCCTACCCAGAAAAACATTACAGCTCTCAATCCAGACCTGGCCTTTGAGGTTCCTCCAGCTACAGCCAGGGGTTAAAGTATAATTTGGGGGGCCCCAGAACACTCCCATGCAGGTGGGCCTCTCAGACCCCAGCTCCTGCCCCCCACATGCCAATGCCCGACCCTCTGCCCCCAATACCCCCCCCCCAGTGCAAGCTGGGCTGCCCCTGCATTTACCAGCGGCGGTGTGGCTGAGATGGGAGCAGTAGGCCCAGGTTGGGGCAGGGCGTGGAAGGGGAGGGGTTTGGCGTGGGGATTGAGCCCCCCAGCAACACCCCTGGCCCCTGCCTCTGCCTGCTGGTATGCTGCTCCAGGACCTGCTATTTTTAGGGGCCTAGAATTCGGGCCCCTAAAAATAGAACATGGAACCGGAATGCTGCATTCCAGGGCCTGCTATTTTTAAGTGATGGGCCACAGAACACAGCATTCCAGCTCCATTTTCTATTTTTAGGGGCCCCAGAATGCTGAGCCCCTAAAAGAGTGGGCCCCGCAATGGCATTCAGCTGCGTTCCAGCTTACTTTAACTCCTGGCTACAGCATACCCTTCAGCTCCATTCTAAGGACCTAGAAATGGTGAGACTAATCATAGATTTCTTTTGAAACAGCTTCCTTGTAAAACACACAAGGAGTTCTGTGGCAATTAAACACAAACAAATTTATTTATTGCATGAGCTTTTGTGGGAGAAAATCCCACTTCATCAGACACTTTGAAGATGGGGGAACTTACAGGACTCTTGTTTGTTTTCCTGAACTAGACTAACACAGCTGCCCCTTTGGAACTTTCCTTGTAAAGTCATCTTTGAATATATAAAGGGACTGCTGAAACTTGAAGCTTGTCAACAGTTTTTTACTCAAGGTCATGTCCCTTCCACAGACACCATTTGTCCTTTTGGACCCATGAAACCCTTAATTTTGCATGGAAGACTCCAGACCAATTGCCAGTTTTGAAGGCAGGACTCTGTGGGCTGGCAGAGCCGATAGTGGGGTTCCCATAAATTCCTTGTGAACCACCCATCGGCAGGCAGCAGTTGAACTGGATCCATGGATGACAGTTCCTTGACAAACTACTTTGGTCACTATTCATAGCTTTCCATCATTCTTGTACTAGGAAGCTGGTAATGGCCCAAGGGTGTCTTGTACCTTAAACCAGTATTTCCCAACCAGTGTGGCATGGTACACAGCTGTGCTGTCAGGTCTGAGTAAGTGTGCCACAAAATTTTTTGAAAAACTACTCAAAGAGCTCTGGATTGGCTCACTGGCTCATGCATATTCATGAGTTCATTTGGCAACTCTATGGTGGTCTGCCTCAAATTAATGAAAGGTAGCAAGGTGTGCCACAGCAGCGAGAATATTGGGAACCACTGCCTTAAACACCTTTCTACAGAAAATGACAGGCTGGAGATGCCTCAAAGAATCATCTCAATGCCTCCCTCAAAACACAAAGATAGTACAACAAATGTAGAATAAGACAGACTGTATATTTTCAGTCATTTGTAGTATAAATTTAGTAAACAAAAATACAGCAAGTTTTCAAAAACAACTCTCCTCCGAAAGCCAACTGCAACAAAAAATGAAAAATATTAACTATGCACAATATAACTCCAAATAATAATATTCTTCTATTTGATTTTGGGTCTCAGACTGTGCTTTTCACTTTTGTACTGGAGCTGTATGTATGGTAAAACCAATTTTTTCTTTCAACCCAAGAACAAATATAATCTTTCATTGAAGAGAGTTCTGGATACCAAATTTCACCATTTAAACCTTTGCCATTTTCAATGTTGTTCTGTTAAAAAACATACGCAAACAAATCTAAATCTTTTACATAAGAATAGCAGGGGATTTGGAGTGATGGTTTTCAACTCATGACAATGTAGCTGGAAAAAAAGTTTGAATATTGTTTTGTTTAAGTGGTTACCTCTGTATAAGTTCTGCAAAGTGAGTTACTTAGAAAGTAATGAGAAACAGTTCTGTGTCTAATTACAGCGTTTGCTACCAAGTGTTGCAAGTGTGCAACTTCATGTCTATTCCTGAGTAGCAGGAGTTTCTTTATTTGAGAACGATGAACAGTACTCTCCAGAGCCTAAACTATGGTATAATGAGTGCAGTATTCTTCAACCATCCATTATATAAGAATTTCACACAACCACTTTCTCAGCAGCCACTGAAACAATGAACTGTCTTTCCCATTAAAATCTTATAACATTATTATTTTAAGATAAAGCAAAAGGGCTTTTATTCCTAGAAATAAAGTTACAAAATCAAGGACAACTATAGAAGTCGTGCACTTTCCATGATATCTGAATATTCTCCATCCTTGTAGAAACTGATTTTAACACACACACACACACACACACACACACACACACACACACACACACACACACACACACAGGTCTCCTCTATTCCACATTATAAACACGTAACATTATGACCCCCAAAAGGTAAATAGGATATCTCAAAATGAAAATACTCTCTTCTGGCTGGAGTCTTCTTTGTCTTTAGGGTTTTTAAGTGCTTCCTTTGGTGTGATCTTTATGAAGTCTTAAGCTAAACAGATTCAATCCCAGACCTTGCTATGCCTGTTCTCTTCCCCTATGCACTCTTTCACACCATATGCTGAACCAAAAGAGCCTGCCTGTCTGATCTGGATAGGAAAAGGGCAATTAAATCTGGTTTTGTGTTTCTGTATTAAGGGCATGATTTAAAGACCTTCCTTTGGAGAGGTTTTTGACATTCTTTCCACAGACATTAACATCTGCCAATGCATTCTAGTGATGGTTCTCATAGATTTAAATAGCAGGAATGTCTCTGGCTTGGTCTTTGATATAAATATATTAAATAATGCAAAGCGAACTGAAGTCAAGGCTAGGACTGAACTGCAGTATCCAGTATCTATATAGAATGCTGTGAGAAATTCTGATTTTGCTAGACAAATTAGCTGCATTATTGCAATGATGTATCTTGGGACTTTCAAAATGTATCTTTTGAAACTCCTAACAAACTGTGTTTGTTTCTGTGCCTTAATACAGTGCAGTTTAAGATTGTCTACGGTTTCTCATCATTTCTAACTTTAAAATGAAAGATTTCATAGTTTTCAACTTAAAAAAAATATGAGAACAAAAACAAATGATCTGTTAGGTGGTTTTATAGTCGATTTGGCTCCAGATATTTTTGTTGATATTATTATCACTGTTTAAGTACACTAACAACAATCTGAAGTCCACCTATAACTATGCTAACAGTTCATTACTTAAAAAAAAAAAAAAACAAAAAAAACAAAAATGAAAACAAAAACACACCCCCACCCCCAGTTATTTACAACAGCCCTTATGATTTAGTCAAGTTAGGAATAAAAAAATGTGTATTTCGTTGTCAGCAGTTTATTCTGGGATTATAAAATGTTCAGAGCTTTATTCTAAGTCCTGCTATTAGCCATTTACTGTGACTGAGAGGGGTCATATGTCATAGATTAGGGCAACCACATCTCTATTCCCCATTACAGAATATGAAGGGTACTGATTCTCAAGCTTCCAGCTCCTCTGTCACCTCTCAAGTGAAGGCATGTCTTGCTTTCTTCTGACCAGGGTATTTTCAAGTTGTATAGTTTCCTGCCTTCCTGCTGTTGTTCCCGCCAAAAGACACTATGCTTAAAGAGGCCTGTTTGTTTCTTGTCAGAGACTAATTACAGAGCAATTCCCAATAGCAATAAATTACTACATTGTACTTCCTATGCAAGCCTATTTTATTTAAGATAAAAGCACTACAGAAAAAATATTAAAACATCCAAAGAACTTAAGTGCATGCTAAAACTGACCAATTGTCTCCAACATGGGTTCTGGTAGATGAGTTCTCTGCACCAATGGTTCCAAACCTTTTGTGGGTCACAACACACTTGGCAGTATATGCGACCCTAAAAGACACACCAGCCCCCTGCCCCTCCAGCCGAATCCAGCCCCTCACCAGTCTCTCTGTGACACATGCACCACTGTGTGGCAACATAGTAATGTGTCCCAACACAATATTTGTGAACTGCTGCTCTATACCCTTTGAAGGGGCCTCTTTTTCATCCTAAGTTCATAACAGCCTCAACGCAGAAGTAACACAGTCTTACAGGACCTCAGTAGGCCATGCCACAGCCTTCCAATTCTTCTCTAAGGATTGGGATACTCCATGGACCAAGGGTCCAGTCTGCTTGCTAGATCAAAACGAAGTCACTGACCTGCTTAAAACCAGACAATTTATCCAAAATCATTTCTTTGTCTAATAGTCTGAAGAATCCTGTTTGAACGAGTATATGCAAACTTCTCCAGAGGGTGGCTTCAAAAGGCTGATATCAGATGAATTACACTAATAAAACCTCTTTCCCTAGAGAAGTTACATAAATCTCAACACCACAAATACATCCTTTTTAAAACAATGGACCCCAAAGATATTAAACTCAGTTCAGTAAGGTTTAATTCAGTTCAGTGAAGGGCTGTTGAGGATACCATTAGATCTTAAACAGTAGAACTAGCTTTAAAAAAAACAAAACAAAATGGGGCTATTCCTCTGGCATCCAAGGTTATTACACTAGTCTGGTGCAAGTGGCTGGTTGTGGGCAGGCACAGGAGAAAGAAACATGGTAAGAAATCACTGCTGTCCATCAATCTCCAACTACAAAGCAATAGCTTCATGAGTCACTGCAGCTGAAGTATGGTTTTGAACAGCTCGAAACTACAGCCACAGTTGAACAGGTCCCCTAGGGTCTGAAACCTGCAGTCTATTCTTTGCTGTTCCCCTGCCAACTTTGCATCCAGCAGAAGACCCTTGCATCAGATAAGGATAATGAAGTACTTTCTAGGCCATTAGCAATGTAAGAAATGTTAGATAGAATCCACTAAGGATAAATCTTTTTAAATCAGAAGACCTGGAATACTTGTACCCAAGAGTCCTAAAAAGAGCTTGCTGAAAAGTCTCTGGCCCACTGATGTGAATGTTGTAATAAATTTTGGTTAATATTAGGCCAATATTCAACAAGGCAAGCAGGTTGACGAGGGGTAACTATACGTTGCTTAACTTGACATCAGTCATAGGGAAAACAATGGAAAAAAAACTGATGTGGGATTCAATTAATAAGGAATTAAACGATGGGGACATAATTAATGCCACAAACAGGATTTTGTGTTGTCAAATAAACCTCATTTGATTCTTTGATGAGATTTTACTTTTGGATGATAGAGGTAACTACCTAGATGTAAAATACTTAGATTTCTGTAAGGCACCTGATTTAGTACCACACAACATTCAGATTAAAAGCTTAACACTATACGGTATCAACAGAGCAAATGTTAAATGGACTAAGAACTGTCTAACTGTCAACTCCAAAAGTAGTCCTTAGTGACGAATCATCACTGAATAAGAGTGTTTCTAGTGGTGTTCCAGAGGGCGTGGTACTAAACCCAATGCTATTCAACATTTTCATCAATGGTGAAAATTTCCAGTTAGGTAGCCATGTTAGTCTATGTACAGCATAAACAATGAGAATCCTGTGGCACCTTAAAGACTAACAGATTTCTTCGGACATAAGCTTTCGTGGGCTCCACAAAAATGTTAGAGCACTTGAAAGCTTATGCCCGAAGAAATCTGTTAGTCATTAAGGTGCCACAGTATTCTTGTTATTTTCAGCAATGATCTGGAAATAAATATCATCGCTGCTGATATATTTGTAGAAGACAGAGATATCAGCAGAACTGGTAAGGAAATACAGTTAGGACCACTGGAACAAATGACAAAGGGAAGTGGTGAATTTTTCTTACCTTTCAATGTTTTATCAAAGAGATGCTCCAGTCAAGTGCAGTTATTGGGCTCAACACAGGGATAAATGAAATGTAATGGCTTGTGAGATAAGGAGTCAGCTTAGTTGATCTATTAGGTCCCTTCTGGCCTTAAACTCTATGAATCATTATTGCAGCATCAGTCAGTCAGTAGACGGAAGAAGAAGAAACACTCAAAATGGGATTTACAAGGCATCACTGATCTCTGCAATCTTAAATACAGCACAAACATGCCCCATGGTTGCTGGTGGCCAAAGTTAGATTTACTTCACTCCATAAGAAACTGTAATTTATTTTTCTTGTGACTTGTCTGCCCATGGCCACTTCCTCTAGACTTACTTTCTTCTCCATTTCTTTGTTCTTGCCTTTGCGCGTGCTAGCAAGCAAACTTCTTTCTATATCTTGTTTTTGAGTGTTTAATTTCAAGCTATTTGTTTAATAAGTGCTCAGGATATTTTTGCTCCACACATCACCACACGGGTGTCAAAAATCTACTTTCATAAGCGGAAAAGGACAAGCTTTTCAGGTGAGGTTAATAATCTTCTCAAACTATTCACCCATCTTACATTCTTTGAAATAGTAAAATATATCAAACCTACATTTAACCTTTAGCCTATTGCTCATTAAGCCATGATAATTCGTTCCAAAGGGGTAGCTGTGTTAGTCTAGTTCAGCAAAATAAAGCAAGGAGTCCTGTGGCACTTAAAGACTAACAAATTTATTTCTCACATGGGCTTTCAGGGGGAGAAAATCCCAGTTCATAAGATGTTTTGAAGATGCATGATAGTACGCCCTGTATCTTCTAACTACTTTCCCACATAGAAGGTATACAAACAATCGCTATTGCCAAGTTCCATAGTGGTAGCCCTCTTATTCTACTCCAGCAAAACAAACAAGGAGTCTTCTGGCACTTTTAAAGACTAGCGAATTTATTTATCATAATAAACTCCTTGTTTGTTTTGCTAAACAATCACTATGGAAATTGATGGAAGTTGTATGCATTTAAAGTAGTATTTGGTCCTAAGATCTATTTAATCTGATCACTTCTAAAAGGCAAATTTGTCTTGTAATCCCCAGATAAAGTTCTGGAGGTAAAATTAGATCCTGCTGCATGAAAGGACATTCTGAGATACCTGAAGATCCTATGGATCTCACAGAAAGACATTATACAGCAGGGACATCATTGGTGCCTGGCACACGGGGCCCATGCCCTGAATCCCGGTGCAAGTGCCCCGGGTCCTGGCATGGCTCCTGCCTCTCCGGTTTCTGGCCGGATCCAGCCTGAGATCCAGGGCCTGGACGCCCACGGTGGCAGCAGCCACTTCCGGCCCCTTCCCAGGCCATGCGGCCCTGTGGCCGCAGCTGGCACTCCCTCCCTGTCCCCAGCTGGGGATCCACGGCCCGGCTGGCGCAGCAGGCACCAGAGGCTGGGTCAGGCCCGAGTGCCGAATCGGGGCCGGGAGTGTGGTCTGTGGTCAGGGGGCGGGGCCTGGGCCAGTGCCTCAGGTCCTTCCCTGGGGCAGCGATGCTCCTGTTCTACAGCAAAAGAGTCACTCACTACATTATCTATACTGGGTGTGAACAACTTTTGGTATGTCTACTGAGCACTCTGGTAAGTACTGAAGTGTCTGGGTGTTAATGGGCTATTTTCTCTGTACGTTTGGAGCTACCCAAAAAAGCAGCATTGTCATTCCACATGACTCAGAGTTGTGTATCCCTGCCACCCTTAGGTATGCTTGGGAGTTGGAACCCCTCGCAGGTCATGAGGATATTATGTGGGAGTCCAGCGGTGGCCGTAGGGAATTGGGGGTCCTAGGTGAATGCCCTTTATGGGGCCCCTTATGGGCCCCACTGCTGCCCTAGCTACCCCCCCAACAGTCCCAACTCCCATGGTGGGGGAGTGGGGGGCCGCAGACCACCACGTCCAAAAGCTTTGCCGTCCTCCTGCCAGACCTGCCTCTCTCGGGGGGGGGGCGGCAGAGCAGCGCTCCCTGCCTACTCCCACCCAGCCGCGCATCCCCAGGGGGAGGGAAGAGAGCGGCTGGCACGGTGCTGAGGTTTGCTGGGCGTGGGGCCCCCTGGAGCAGCCCGCTCTGAAGAATTCTGGCCACTACCAGGCCTGGGGTGGCTGGGGACGAAGCAGCCTGAACTTTTCGGAGGGTGCTGCTCCAGGGGGCCCCATTCCCGGCAAGCCGCAGCGCCATGCTGGCCACTCTCCTCCCTCTTCCTGGGAACACACGGCTGGCTGGGAGTATGCGGGGAGCGCTGCTCCACCCCCGCTGCAGAGAGGTCGATCTGGCAGGCAGGCAGCAAAGATTTTGGAGCTGGTTGTCTGCCACTCTCCGCTTCCCCACTGCCCTGCCAGCGCAGGGCTAAGTGAAGCAGGCAGCTGCTACAGGGCCCCCTTACAGCTTGGGGGCCATAGGCCACCGCCTGCTTACCCCAAACACCGCCTCTGTGGGAGTCACAAGCCATCCAACTCTGAATTCATCGCTGCTGCTAGGGGTAAGGTGGCAATGGGATGCTAAATCTGCTTTGAAAAGTGACACTGAGAAAGTTTCTTTGCATCCCCCTGTAAAGTAACTATTTAAAAATATACCTTTTCTGCTTATTACAATATTTCAATAATCTGTTTTAGTCTTAATTTAAAAGTGGTGAGCAAAGGTAAATTAATTTTAAACAATAAGGTTATAAATGTAACATTTAAAATGGTATTAAATATAACAACATATTTAATTTACAGGAGGGGGGGAGAGCCCGTACTCAGAGGCTTGCTGTGTGAACAGAGTCATCAATACAAAAAGTTAGAGAACTACTGAATAAGACCATTTATAACCGAATCAAAAAAATAAAAAAATGATAGTGTAGATTCCCTCCTCATAGAATAGGGGAATGAACTTTGGCAGACAGCTGAAACGTCTCATTTTTTCAGTGTGTGTTGCTAAAACCAGTGAATACAAAGCCTTATTACGACCCTTTTATGATTGTTAGAAATCATCCTAACAAACTGGTGAAGTAAACGTTCATCATGTTGTACAGTTATGGTAATATCACTGATTGTTATATTTTTCTGCTAAAGTAAAAACAATACATTCAAAGTCTGAATCATTTAAATCTAAATTCTATGTGTGGCCCTTCATTATTATAAAAATATTTTTGACACAAATTCATCTTTTAAAGAAATTCTTAAGGGCATGGTAAGCTTTTATTTTAAACTAAGTAAATCCTCCATCCAAAGTGTCCCGTACTATGCGACAGCAATACCTGTTAGAACAGAAAAATATTTTTCTGTTCTATTTTGAATGCAATAATTAGTTGGTGTTGTAAAATGCTTTCATTGAATCTTTTTGAAAGGGTTCCTCTCCTTTATATCTATCTATCTATCTATCTAAAGAATGAATGCTGTAACCTTTTCTCTATGGCACAAAGTGGTAAGATTTGACAAATGAAGCTGAAAAAGGTAACTGCTGTCATCAAAGAATGTGTATCAGGTATAGTTATGTCATAATATAACAATTTATGCCAGTCACCTTCCCAGGCTGGAATGTAGAATTTGTCACCTAACTTGAGAGGAACCATAACTTAAAAAGGACTGTGATAGAGGAAACCAAGATCTTCAGCCAAGCTTCATCTTCTTTATCTGTAAGGAACATAGTCAGTAGACAAACTCTTTTGGAGGACAAAAGTATTGTTAGTTAATTTAGAAATAATGTTTTGAAAATAAAAAGTATACATATGGGATTTAGGTACTACTTAAGCAGTAATGCTAGCGTAGTTATTTCTAAAACCTTACTAGGGTTGCAAAAGAATTATACATTTATATAGAATAAGACTATCCAGTAATGCTAGAGTGGATTTTTAAAAAGTTATAAGACGACTGATCATTTGAAACCAACCAACCGTCCTCTACCAGCAAATTATCAATGACTGAAGAATGTTTTGCACCACTCTTTGAAGCATCTGGTTTTGGTAACTCTCAGAGATTGACCAATTGATTAGAGACACCACTTGTCCAATTATTCATTGCAATTTCTATATATTACTGGTTAACAATCAGAGTTAAATTTAGGCTCATGTGTTAGAAAATTTATCTGGGCTTACCTGAACATTTCTTTTCAGTATTAAGGATCACAGACAGTCAAAGCTTGAGGGCAGATCCAAGCTAATCAGTCACAGGCAACATACCCCCGGTAGGAATGCCATAGACCCTGAAGATCCCACCAGCTGAGACAATTTCTACAGTCATAATTCTACTTCTACTTTACTAAATTATTTTGAGGAAGAAGCATTACAATTGTTTCTACTGAAGGGTATAGGAAATTCTCTTTCCAGGAGGGGGCAGGAAAAGAACCCAAACCAAAAAACAAATTTTTGCATGTTCAGTTCCATTTCTATTGTAGATGATCCATTTACTCTGGGTGAGCTGAATCTGTGAATCTCATTACTTGAAGAAAGAAAAAATTTTCACATAAACACACTGATGTATCTTCCTATCAATCATGCCGGGGTCCACAGATCCTTTACAATGGGATTGTCACAGCAGTGCCATGAGGTTAGGAATCAATTATCCTTTAATATGGACCTCAAAAATGGGGTCCATATTATATATGCCTCCATCTTTTCCTAAGTCCACAGACTTTGAGAAGATTTCTGCCAAAAATTGGTATGGTTAAAGAATGGATGACCAGCATGTAAATTTTTGGAGAATTTATGTATCAAAGGTCATGTAGGTGCCTGTTAACACAGGAGGTATGACTGTTGTGCCTGAAGGCATCAGTGCTCACAAGGATTTGACTTTGATGCTTCACAGAAGATGACTATGTCTTGAACTTACTTTGAAAATGAATGACATGGCAGTTGTAGGTACTACTTCTCTGGAATTCAGTGTACAGTACTGGGTCTCATCAGAGAAAGCTCCAACGTCAAAGCTTGTTGGACTGGAGATAAGAGTTATTGTGAAGTCTACTTTAATGGACAGAAAATACAGTGATACCTCCTGCATAGGTTCAATCTGCAGAGTACTATCAGGAGTAGAAAAGGTTTCAGGGTTGTGCTCTGTGACCTTCTAGGACTAGAATAAAGTTTTTGTCCTACGGAAACATTTAATGTTGTACAAAATTTCCTTTTTTAAAAGCTTAGTGGTAACAATATATTATAGACTAGAGCTTTGATCTGTTTGCTTAGGAACTCTTATATACCCCCCTTATGGTCCTCTTGAAGGAACTCAAGATTATGGTACACTTGTCTAACATGCCTGATAAACATTAACTTTGCATGAATCAGTAGAGTAAGTTCTATTGATTCTATGGAATCTTCACCTTTGGAGATATTTAAGGCTCAGTGAGACAAAACCCAGGCTGGGATGATTTAGTGAGAATGGCCCTGCTCTTTCGCAGGGGGTTGGACTAGATGACCTCATGAGGTCCCTTCTAACCCTATGATTCTATGATAAGTTATCTGCTTTGAATTTGTCTGATCATGGATGGATGATTGTTTTTTGCAGTAGCAGACTTCTTCTGTGAGACAGAGATCTGCAGATCCAGTGCTGGATTAGTTAGGCTGAGAGGCATAGTATGCTCTTCAAACAGAAGGACAGAATAGTATCATTGCTGCTCTGTTCCCTATCTTTAGCATGGCCCTGAAAAGCAATGGAAAAAGTGGGAAGGCAAACAGCAGACATTTCCTCACCACCTAACTTCCTGGGTCTGGACACAGTGAGAAGCCATGAGACACTATATTGCTGTTTCTGGATACAAAGAGAAACAGCCCATCCTGCCAAATTTATTTAAAACAAGAGGTGCAGGTTCCATTCTGTTTAATTCAGCTTCTGCCATCTAAATCCTGGTAGGCCTCATCTCCTTGTTGGGTAGTGCACAGAAATGAGAAACTTTGCTTTACCCAAGGGAAGAATTATTTTTCCTCTCTGAGTTTAGGTTAGGCTGATAATTTTCTTCCTACTTTATTTATGAAACACCATCAGACATACTGACTGTTACAACCAGAACAAATCTGTTACCTATGGAAGAACCAGTGCTCCAAGACCAAGGAGTCATTATGTTCCAGGTGATGGATGATGTGCTCTTCCCCTTTCTGATACCTATTCTTTGGATTGAACTGGGACCCTCCATTATCCCAGCTTGCACTTGACAAAAGTGCTTGAGGGTCTGTGACCCAGTACTCGGCCCCAACCCTAAGTTTGAAAACCACTCAGTTTGATGATAACATGGGAATAAGAAGATAAACTTCCTTTAGCATTTCATTCAGATGTTTCAGACTGAACACTTCTCCATTTGTTCCCAAAGAGGAGGAAGAATGATCTGCATTACCCTGATCTGAAATAAATGATGGGTGTGTTGGCATTCCCATGGGTTGACCGACACTGGGAATGAGATGTGCTGTTCTTATGTTTTTTACACAGCTTCACAGATTAACCCCTCTATACAAAGTCAATAACCTCATTTTGACCAAAGCTTCAGGTAGCTCATTTGCTCCCAAATGGAAAGAATCTGGCACCAATCTGGGGTCTCAAGCTAGAGAAGTCTAGATAGAAGTCATGCAGATAGCTTTAGGGCAACTGAGGGCAGCTAATAAACTTGCCTCAGCACCTTATACTTGTGCTAGCTACAAACTACTCCAAAGTCTCTCAAGTGCTACCAATCTTCCTGGCCTCAAAGAAGCTAAGCTTAATATCTCTATTCCTCCTTGTGGACTCTTTTTGAGTCTCTTAGGAAGGTGTTAGCTTGGTGCTCATGGAAGGACTCCTGAGTCTCTATCCATCTCTACTCTATGGGATGCACACGGGCCAGATGGGTCTGCATGTCCCATGAAGACCCAACCCTGTGATATGAGTAGAAATCCCTGTGGAATATGGCTATTATGAAGATCACAGCAAGGGGAGGAAGCTGGGCCCACAGGGCCATTATTGTATTCTTTAGGCTTTGTGGTATCTGTGATCCATAGCAGAGCAGTAAGAGAGCCTGGGCTCTGTAGTCAGAGGCACTGCTGCTGATGCAGCCTACAGGGACTCGTCATGACCCTCTATCTGGTTCATTGCCATTCTGGTGCGATTCCTGCATGGAGGTGACTGTGGTGCACTGGATGGAACTGCTTGCTGTAGAGCCAGTTTTCCCAATCCTACCTGTGTCCTCTGTTGTCTGAGTGTGGACATGGGGAGGGGAGAGAGACAGAAACTCCCACTGGCGTAGAGTGCTGAGACTGTGAGCCTGCATCTTATGCAGCAGAACCAACCTTTCCAATTCTGCATAGCTTTTTTGTGTCCTGGCTACTATCCATGACTACTTCAGCATTTCCCGCTCAGGGTGAATGACAGGTTTTTTTTGACACTTGTGTGGCCCATCGCCTTCAGAATTACCACCCAGACCTCTGTCAACTGAGTAACTCATAGCGGTACTAGGGTGATCCATATCAACACTAGAATGGGATGGGATACACTCTGTTAGTGGGTGTCACCTGTTATTTTACTGATCACACAGGATTGGTGAGACTTGGGACTCTTGGGCTCCATTCCAGACACTGGGAGTGTGCTCTACTGAACACAGACTATTCTGTCTATTTCCCCCAAGCTTGACTCCTTCTGCCCTGTCGCTGCTCTGGTCCTGTCTCCTCCCCAACTCCTTGCCCTGGCCCCATTCTCCTTGCTTACCTAGTCCCAGTCTTTACTCCATAGGGCTTCAAAACTCTGTCCCAGTTGCCTCTCACACCCAGTCCTAAACTATGCTTCCACATTTGTTCTCTGAGTTCCATCTACCCTCTGGTTCCCAAGTCTCTTCTCTGTCCCTACATTCAGTCACACTCTCCTTGACCTGTCAGTCCCTGCTCCCACATCCTATCCCATCCCCTTGCTCTCAGTCTCTCCCCCCCAGGTGCATCATCCAAGTTCATCCACTCTTGAAACCCCAGTTGCTTAGCAAATCCATCTCTCCACTCTGCCCTTCTCCCCTGCAATGGTTTTTAGTCCCAGTCTCTCTTTTTTCCCCCCCACAATGCCTCAGTCAATCTTGGCGTTCCTCCCTCCTTCCGTTCCCAGCTCCCAGTCTCCTTGCCCAGAGACTCCCACTTTCACCAGACTCCTTGTTCCAATCTACTTTCTCCCTCTGACCCATGGTACACCTTTTGTTCCTCTCTGCATCTGAATCAGACTGCTTCCTTCTTCATGGTGCCTGTGTTCCAGTGGCAGGTGAAGGTGGTTACACAGAGCATGAAACAGGTTTTCTGCTCGCAGTTCCACTGCCCTATCTGGAGCAGGTGGGAATGGACATTACTGGGAAAGCCCCTCTGAGCCCTCGGTTGGATAATGCAAGTGCAGTCACTCTGCAGATGGCATATGTGCAGTCCAGTCAGTACACAGCACTGCGAGAGGCTTCAGGATCCTGAGTGAAGATTGAATCATAAAGAATCTAGCTGTTGCATTGTCTTGTTTCAGAAGTTTATAAGTTGGCCAGGTTTGGGCAGATATCCATTGGGATGGCACAAGACACATCCCTGACCACAGAAGCCAAGTCCTACAAAATTTCAAGTCTCTACTCCAAAGCATGGGGGCACTACAGCTCTTCAGTGACAAGGCTGCCAGATTTATTTTTTTTTTAACATGGGCAAAACAATGTATTTTTCTCTAGTCTCATTGTTGGAAATAGCTCACCAGCCAGTGGTTGAAACTCCTCACCAAAAAGTCAGTCTGACGCACCCATCCATAACAGAAAGTCAGTCTGATGCACTCATCCATAACAGTTCACACTGTTAACATCTGGCAAAGTTACAAGTAACTGAAAACAGCATCTTATCGAGGGATGTATCAGGCAATCTAAATGATAGGGAGACCAGGTGAGTGAGGTAGTGGGAACAACAGATGAGGGAGACAAGCTTTCAACCTTAAACAGAGTTCTTCTTTATGTTTGTATTAACATTGTATGCAATGTTAATACAACCTTAATAATAAATTGTATAACTATGATACTTTTAGTGTGATTATTTTCTTAGGTAAATTTCTAAAACAAAAGACATTTAGAAACCAGAGGACATTTTCCAAAATGTCAAGGCAGGGCAGGTTTCATTTTTAGCTCAAAATGTATCAAAACGTCCTAATTACATTAGCTACCAACATTATGAATGTACAGTAAAGAGTACAGAACAGGCCTCCTGATGAAAAAGAGGTCATGATAACTTTGTAAAGGGGTTATTTTCAGATTTTTCCTGGAACTTCTTCACTTCTTTAGCACTCAAATAATCCATTCAAATTACTTTGCTGGTTAATAAAAGTCCCTTCTAGAGGTAACAATAAAGGAAGATACCTTGCAAAGAAAATGAAAATGGTTTGGCACTGTCATATCATAAGAGTTCAAGGCCCCAGAAGGAATGAGTCTGAAGTGTGCTGCAAGGCCACCTGCAAGTCTGATTTTAGTTGAAATGACAAATATCAGTCTCTGAGCAACCATAACCCTTACTGAAGACATGGTGTTTTTACTTGCTGCTAAATCTAGCTTCTTACACAGTCCCTGAATGAAGTCTGCAGAAGGACTGCTGTTATCAGGAAACATTTTGGATTTCAAAAATTCTGTTGACTCAAACATGTGAAAGGAGACAAAACAAGAAAAAGTAAGGCTGAATGCTTTGTGCCTTATAGCTTGAAAGCAGTAATTCTAGGCAGCTAAAAATATGTAATCTGTGTAGACAAAAGATTTCAATGTGAGAACAGAGGAAAGGCCAGTTTTTTGGAAAACATTAACAAGAACAGACATCTGATAACTTAGTATATAGGGAAAAGTGCAAACATTATCCTGACACCACAGACTTGGGATATGGGAAAATTATAGGGCCTATCAAAGAATATAGCAAAAGGAGAGGAACTGAGGAGGTATCTTAGAAGCTGAGTTTTGGAAAAAGTGACTGGAAAATGGCAGCTGAACATCCATGAAGAGATATGTCCCAGAGAAGCTAAAGTTGCAAGTTGCAAAGAGAGAGAGCTGAAAGACAGGAAGTTTAGGCTGCAAGAACACAGTATGCCATAGGATTTTGGAAATAAAGGGGAACAGGGAAATAAGATAAGACAGAGTAGGAATTTGGATCAAAGGATCATGACTTTTGATGACAGGAGAAACAAGAATACATGTTTGTAGGCAGCATAAAATAAAATAGCTGAAGATAAGGGAGAGGGATGCTGTTGGAGTAAGTATGATCAAGAGACTGAGTTGAAGAGACAAACAGAAGAGAGGCCTTGGAGCTGTGAAGGAGTAGAGAAAGGGTGTGTCTAAGCTGCAATAAAAGACCCACAGCGGAGTTTCAAAGCCCAGGTCAACTGACTCTGACTCATTGGTCTTGGGTTGCATGTCTAACAAAAAGTAATGTAGGCTTCAGGCTTGGGCTGGAGCCGGGTTCTGACACCCTACAAGGAGGGAAGGTCTGAAAGGGCAGGCTCCAGTCTGAGCCCAAATGTTTATTTTTAGACCCCCAGCCCAGTCCCATGAGCCCAGCCAACTGACCCAGGTGCTGAGTCTTGATGCTGCAAATTTTTCTTTGCAGTGTAAATGTACCCAAAGAGGTAGAACTGTGGCAAGGAAGAGGACTAACAATAGCATGATTTGACCCTGTTCTTACAGAAAGGTGAAGACAGTTTGGATACTCCTCAGGAGAGAAACAAGGATCAAGTTCCAACCTCTGTAAAAGCTCCTAAATCAGCAAACCAACCAATCAATAAAGCAATTGTGAATAGAGCTGGGTGGATGTTCCTAAAGTGTTCTTCTTTCAAAATAGAGGAAAAATTTAAGAAACGTAAAGCTATTGCACAGACTTAATCATCACTACTCATTTTCAAGTCCCTTCTTTAAATCAGCTTTTCTCAGGAATTTTTCTATATTGTTTTTTCTTCCTCTCACTAATAATCTCTTTTCCTTGAACTGGTAGCCCAAGACATATCTTGTCTATATTAAACTGTGACCCTGCACCTAGATCAGCACAGACAAACCTTTATATTCATGTAGAACCTGATGGGGACTCTATGCAGATCTGACTTCAGAATTGAGTTCTTAGACTGTAAGCTTTTTGAGGCAAGAAATATATCATTCTCCACATGTATGAAATTATGTAATAACTACAAAACAAGTCTGTCATAATCATAGACTTTTTGACTCAATTAGATCCACGGAAAATGCTGATCAGGCACTAAAAAGGTAGGTTGGAGATGGGGTTAATAGAATTGGACATTATTCCTAAGCGCTTACCAAATTTTTCCATAACACACAGTTTCTGAACTGCTTTAACTGTGTTGATTCAGAAACTGAGTTCACTCAGTTAAAGAGCTGTGACCCGCTTGTGGACACAATGGTTATGTCTACACCTAAAATCGAAATTCAAAAGTTAGTTTGAACTAAGCACATTTTTTTTTAGTTCAAACTAACTTGTAGTTTGAACTAGCCACACTATTTTTAGTTTGAATTAAAAAATAGGTGCTTAGTTCAAACTAACTGCTAGTTCAAACTTAGTTTAAACTAGCATGTCTACATTGGGCTAGTTCAACCTAAATATACAAATAAGTTCAAACTAAGCAGTTAGTTCAAACTAACCAGCCAAACTAACTAGTTGAACTAAGTTTTGCTTAGCTCGAAGTAAAAAAAATTTTAGTTTGAACTAGGCAAAGCCTAGTGTAGACAGGGTTCAAATTAGTTCAGATTAAGGCTCCTTATTTCGAACTAATTTGCTAATGTAGACATACCCAATGATACCAGTATAAAGGCTTGACTACGGAGCCCTGCAGATCCACAGGTATCCACTGCAGATCCATGGGTGCAGATAACCACAGACCCATTGCTGCAGATTGACCCACGGATTCGGATGCTATTTTTATCTCCCAGAGTGTGATCCATCGCACAGCTGCTGCTATGATCTATGCCAGCAGCACACAGGGGAATCACAAAGCTTTCCACCCAATCCTAGTTCAGTTCTGATTGTGGTCTGCCAGCCAATCAGCGTCCCAGTCACAGCAGGCTGGGGCTTGGGGAGTCACTGCTCACTGTCAGTCAGCATGCTGTCTTTTGATTTATCTTATTCCCCATGACTTCCCTGGATACTTCTTACTTTTCTGGTTTGCAGACTGCATACCAGGCTGTTAATCTCAGATTTCACTAGTAGCCAAGGAAATCAGATTGACAGCACATCATGCGAACCACAAATAAGAAAAGGAAAAAGTGGGTGGGATCCATGTGGAGAATGAGCCAATCAAAGACTGAAATGCTGACTGAGCTGAAGCTCAGCTGCAGATGTAGCTAAAACATCACATGCGGACTGCAGACCAGATAGATACTGTCATTGAGTGGATGTGGATCCAGATTTTGATATCTGCGCAGGACTCTACTTGTTTACACACACTAAGTTGTAGTGTTTTAGTTGTGCTGATACAGCTAGAGATACAATGCTCCCCACTGTGATGCAGTTATGCTGATATAAAGGTTCTTACAACATGGGTACAGCTTAGTCCCATAAAAAAGGGAAATAAGCCACACCAGTAAAACTACATATATGTTAGGGGGCTGTACCACTTTAACTAAACTGGTATAAAGACATTCCTAACCAAAATAGTTATTTGGGACAAAAATGATGTCTACTTTAGGCCTAAAGAGGAGGTGAACAATTAAATGGTAAATAAAAAGCCCTAACGAAGACTGGAGTTGGTAGGTCTACATTTCTCTTGCTGAACATCACCAAAAATGGTATAAAGAGCTGTATTCAGTATGTTATTACCAACTACTCTCCAAGTAACGCAAGACCCTCAAATGAAACTGTGGCAGTAAATTATGAAAGTACTTTTCATCTGTGATTTTTCAGATGTTGACCCATTTTCTTAAAGCATTTCCATTCATCTTTAAAAAACAAAAACCACACAGACATTGTAAAAAATTAACTATTTAAGAAGGCATGTGTGATATCAGCTCTAATATAGATTTGTTTAAATAGTGGCAGAAAGTGTTACAACTCTGGATTTATAGTAAAAAGCCTCCTCTGTTCACCTAAATAAAATACGTTGTTAAGACTAGTGCTCACTGCAGTAGTGCTGATGGCCACACTTGGGATAAAACCCATGACCATACAAACTATGCCAGCAATACCTTGTAAGAGTGCTTGCCAAGAAAAGTGTGTTATTAGCCAGGCTTGGCTCAAACAATTTGCTGCCCACAAAGCTACTTTAATGTACTGTCTCTATTGAAAAAAAAAAATCACAGTAATCCAACAATACATTGCGATACTTTCCCATCACTGCAGCAATTCCCACCACAGGCAACACTTTGTCTCCAACAAAGAAGCCTCACATTCTATGTCTGCAAAAAAACCTTATCCTGACTAGTACTGTTTTTATGCCAAGAGGAACATCTGTGTGCTCAGAACAACACAAAACTGGCTTCCCTCACCCCTGATAAACAATAGCTTGTGTGACCATTTGGTAAGGAAATGCTCTTTCATTCCCTTCCTCTTCCCTTTAATTTTATTTATTCAAATTTTAAACAAGATACTCCAACAACTACATCTGTTACTAGTGTTCCTAATACAGTGAAAAGGGTTAAGTTTATCCTGCATTACTAGTTTTAATCTGGATTTGCTTTTAGAATGAAAAATTGCTTTAGATGTTAAGCAAAAAAATCACCAAATAATGCAAACATTCTTTTCCCTCTGTTGAAAGTTGTTAAAGGATGAGAGTAGATCTCAGTCATAAAATACTGTACAATGGATAATAAAAGGTTTCTCCTGACTTGGATATTGTAGCAGGTCTTATCTGAGGAACAACAAATTGTCAAATTTTAAAGAAAAAGAGAAAAATAATGGTCCCACATGTAGTTCTGCTTGCCTGGATTTTGTGTCAGCCACTTAGGATATATTTATAGTGCAATAAAAGAATCATGAATGGGCTATTGCTGGGCCAGGTCAACTTATTTGCAGTTGGAGGGCTTGACCTGTAGGGCTAAAAATTGCAGTGTAGACATTTGGGTTCAGCCCCTAGCCCTGGCTCTGAAACCCCCCGAGGGGAATAAGGGTCTGTTCCAGCCTAAGCCCAAAAGTTTGCACTGTAATTTTCAGACTTGCAGCCTGAGCTCCTCGAGCCCGAGACAATTGACTCTGGCTCCGAGACTTGGTGCCACAAGTTTATTATTACAGTGTGGACTTACCCTTAGAGATAGTGTAGCCCTGTACATGAAAGCCAGGAATTCCATCTTGAAACCAAAGTGAGAGACTCTGAAGCAAATCACTTGCTACAGAATATCTTTACTGGGGATTTGCACTGGTGAAGCTACATCATTGTTGCTACACCAGTGAAAAACAGGCCAGTCATGAGTGGAAGTTAGAATTGAAAAGGGTCCTTCTGCCTCTGGTCTTTATTCTACCCAACACTGAGTGATTATGCATTGTTTTCTTAGTAGCTAATAAATTATAATAATCTGACAAATCTTTGGTCATGGTCTGAAACTTGACATGGTTTCCTCTCACACTTCAGAAGTAACTTCCCAATGGAAAGCTATATTTTGCCACTGATTTTTAAATACAGCTTCTCATTGCAATTAATGGGAAGCACAGCTCCATGCTCCAGCTGCAAGCTCTGAGCAAAAAATGAAAACTTGGCTTAGAAGAAAACAACCAGTAGGAGCTACTAAACTAACATGCTGCCTCCTCCAACATCATGTGTATCTCATTGACAAAACATCAAAAATGGTGTATTTTCTACCACTTCAGTGAAAATGGAGGTTGGAAAGGCACAGTTTTGGTCTGGCATAATTCTAAATTACCAATTGCTCATCCGATTGATAACTGGATTACTTTCAGTGGGAGTACCTGCATCAGTAAAATAGATTTTAACACTCATTTTATATAACAAATATCTGCACTTCTGCTTTTGCTGTAAGTGCTACTTTGCTAAGGTCTTCACAGGGTCAAATAAATAAGTCTCGTAGACTCCCAGAGGAACTGCCAGCCCAAATGGGAAAAAAAAAAAAAAAAAAGAATAGGGCACAATAAAATACTTCATGGAAATTAAGGGATGTAGTGGAGTCTAGCAATGTCTGATAGAAAGATGCTTCGTCATTTTTCTGTATGTATTCAGTTATCTGGGTAGAATGGGTTATTACTTCTGAATAAAAACCAGTTGTCTAGTACAATCACTTTACCTATAGAAGCCATGTATCTTAATCCTCATGTTACATTTCTGAGTGAAATGGGTAAACTTTAATGTATGTTTGTGAAAATAAGATAAACAAGCATGAACACAAGGTGGGTCGGCAAGTAGCATCCTCTCTGTCACATAAAAAGAAGCCTGAGTCACACACAGTATACCAAATACACATGATTTCCCTAAGAGCTTCACCTGTATCTTTCTTGTTATAGCTATTGACAGTCTTCTGGTCAGCCTGGGGCAAAAACTGACAAAGGTGACAGCTAAGCAAAAGGGCTAAACCAAACAAAATACTGAGAGAGAACTGGCACTACGCTGTGTTACTTCAATTTATTTATTTGACAGTTACCATTAATTTAAGCTTTATTTATATACTAGAAAACCTGTTGCAGCTCTGCTTGCAAGGTACAGAATTCTGTAAAGTGCTACAAACTGGGACATTTTTAAAAAGAGAAGCATCGTTTTATTTTCTCATTTTAGAACACACATTATAAATCCTCTGTATACACAACATTCCTGGTCTTATGGACCAAATCAGGCAGCAATGCAAAGCAAATATTATCTGGATTTCCAGCTCAAGAGGCTGCCACATATAATTGACTGCATGAACAAGAAAACAGCAGTTCTGCGTAGTGTTTGTCCCTGTACCTTGTTGACAGTCATTGTAAAAGTTCGCTGGCATCTCTGCCATTTGAAGGGGAAAGCATGATCCATAGGTTGAAGTGCGAAGAGTGGAATGAGCACCAACACAATTTGCTCCTGCCACTTTTGCTATCAGGATTCTACCTTTAATAAAACAGTTAACCAGCAGGCATGTGCCATTACAAAGATCGTCCCGTGGTGCCAAATTGTGCAGTAACATAATTAGCATTCAAGGCTTTTACCGAACATTTTCAACAGTTATGTGGAATTCAATAACATTCTGCAACTTTCTAAATATAATATGAAATGTTCCTTAAATTTCTTCAACTTTTGATTTCTTTCTAGAAGGTTGTCGAACGCTATGGGGAGGGATCTGGAAGTTCTGGCCTTTACCCCAAATTTCTGTAAGTGTTCCAGGCATGGGCATCACTGGTATAGGGCGCAGGCCCCAGGTAGCTCAATCAGTGCCCTGAATTTATCTCCCCAGCAGGCACAGACAGCCTGCTTCAGCTCCTGTGCCTGCCTGGGAGAAGAGCTCAGCTAAACGGACTGTCCTGCCCTGCATTATGTGACAAATACAGTTGGTACAGGGCAGGAGGAGAGCAAAATTTAAATCCCTTCCTCTTTAGCCCAGTGACACAGAGCCTCACAGCATGGGTAAGTGCTGTGGGGTCCACCCCACTGGACAAGGGGGAGGGAAAGAGGAGATTGTGGGAGGAAAATGGGATGGAGGTAAGAGTGGATCTGGCCAGCTAACTCAGCTCAGGGCCTGGGCCTGGTGGTAGGGGGCTGGCTGGTGCTGGCACTCATGCTTGGGGCTGCTGCAGCTCGATGCTCTGGGGCCAGTGGCAAAGGGCAATTGGGGGCCTGCAGCCATCACTAGAGCTGGGGACCACCAGCGTTCAGGCCAGACTGGTCCCCCAGCAGGCTGGATTTGGCAGTGGTAGGAGTGCAGCGGGGGTGGTACCTATACCCATGCCCTGGATGGTTCTTTGGGGCAGTGACACCCCAGGTTTTAGGGTTTTCTAGAACGTTCCATGGCCATTCACACAGCAAAGATAATAATATAGATTTACCCTTTTATTTTCTTTTTATTCTTCCCTTCCTTTATCCCTTCTCCCCACCCTTCCCAAGTTTTAGGTAAAGATGATCCTCACCAATCCAGTTCCCTGAATTCTTGCCTATCCCACTGACTACTTCCTTAACCTCCTACCCAAAAGTAATCTCCACCCTTTACCATTATTTGCATTGCATTATCGTCACTGAGTTTTTACTGAAGACAAGTGGTTCATCTAGTCTCATTCAGTGAAGACACTGCCTCAGCTGCTGCTGCTGTCTCCTCTGGGAAGAACCACCCCCAAGCATTGCCCCGCTGATAGTGGAGTGAGTAAGAGGATACCAGATAGCCAGCTGGCTGTAATCACCTCTTTGGCCACAGCACATACACTGCTGTTGTACACCTGAAACCTGACATACAATGTATATGCCAGTCTAGTTCATTAGAGAAACAAGTTCCAAAGGGGTAGTAGTTAGTCTAGTTCAGGGAAACAAAAAAGGAGTCCTGTGGCACTTTTAAAGACTAAAAAATGTATTTATAGCATGAGCAATCATGGGAGAAAATTACACTTTGTCCAACACTTTGAAGATGGGGGAACTTACAGAATGGAAGGCAAATAAAAGCAAGGACGGGTAAGTCATAGGATCAGGTCACTCTGTAAAAGAAAATCAAAGCAGTTGTTTAAGATTCAAGCATGGGGGAGCAGCATATAGAGGAAGATGAGGTCTATATGCTGTTCCCTCGTGTTTGAATATTAACACCTTTGATTTGCTGTTAAAGTGTGACCTAATCCCATGATTTACACTTTCCTGCATTTGTCTTCCTCCCATTCTGTAAGTTCCCCTATCTTCAAAGCATCTGACAAAGTGGGATTTTCTCTCACAAGAGCTCATGCTATATATAAATTTGTTAGTCTTTAAGTGCCACCGGGCTCCTTGTTTGTTTTAGAGAGACAAGGTAGGTGAGGTAATATCTTTTCTTGGACCAGCTTCTACTGGTGAAGAGACAAGCTTTCTGAACTACACAGAGCTTTTCTTCAGGTGTGGGAAAGGTACTTAAAGTGTAAAGGTAGAACAAATTGTTTAGCATAAGTGGTTACCACATATTTTAAGAGATTGTTCAAGGTGAAGCATCCTTTTAACAACTCTGCAGTCATAGGAAAAAAAGAGGGAGTTAGTGAGTTACAGAAGCAAATTTATGAATTCAAGTTACCAGGTTTGACTTTTGAAGGTGTTGCATATGCTTCCTTTGAGGACAAGGTCTGAAAGGTCAGATATGGAGCAACCATTTTGTGAAAAAATATTCATGCTCAGGTGATTTGTTTTGAGCATTTTTTACCATTTTTCTTTGTGTGTTCATTCAAGAGTGTAGTGAATGACTGCATCCATATAGTTACTATTGGGGCACCTAGTACAATGAAGGACACAACATTTATGGATTATTACAATCTATAACCTTGTCTCTAATATCCTGGGATCAACACAACTACAACAACCATCTAGTGAATCCAGGGGATACATCAACTCATCTAGATCAGTGTTCCTCTGCCTGGGGGGATAGGTTTGGGACGGGGGAGAGGGAGGTCACAAGTACAGTGCCAGAAAGCAGAGTGGTGAGCAGGGCAATTGCCCAGGACATTACATGCTTCAGATCTGGGCTCAGGCTTCAGTTCCAGAAAGCAGAGCTCAGGTTTCAGGAGAACAGAAGTCTGGAAAGGTTGAGAACCACTGGTCTAGTCCATTACTAGCACTAAACTGCAACTGAGGGCTAGTCTTCACTGATGGTGGCAAATTGGTAGTGAAGACTTCAGTTGACTGGGAATTTGACAACTGAAGAACACTTCAGCAACTGGAAAAGCACTGAAGGGCCCTCCCTTCAACTCAGCATAGTGGATATGCCTGGCATAGGTAAGGCAAAGGGAGATGAACCAGTTACTTTAAGTAATTTGCATATCTCCCTTGGCTACTGCTGAGAACGGTGGGCAGTGTAGACCTGCTTAGTCATGCCAAATTGTGGTGCACTATTAGGCTTGTAATTTGACAAGTACTATCACATAAAACTCCTGTTCCCTGACATTGGATTTCCAAATCCTATTGCTGTAGCGGTTTTTAGTACACCTGGCCCTTCACATTTTTAGATCTATTCAAAAACTGGTCAAAATAGGAAAGTGTTCCACCAGTGACAAAGAAACAGGGACAGTGCTGCTTGTTAGGATTGACGAGGGATGCTATCTCCACTGGGATGAATTTTTCTTGTGTCAAAGTCCACTTGTGGTCTCTTTTCTTAGGCTGTCTCTTCTTCCTCAGTAGCCTCCAAACAGTTTCTCTTTATCTATTGTTCTCATTCACTTCTTACTCTTCATTCATCACTCCTTGCAAGTCTCCTTCTTTTCTATTCACCTGTCTCTCACCAAGCACCATTTTGCTATACTCCATTCTCCTTTTAAACCTTTATCTCCTTGCACTCACCACCCAAACACTTCTAGTATTAAGTTTTGTCTGAAACACACAAATTCTGTAAAAATATCCCACAGTTATTGTCACTGGGTCACCTGTACCTGCTTTTGCAATATTGGAAGCCCAAGTGTACTTCACTTACAGGCATTTCAAACATGTCAGACCAGGCTTAAGAAGTTCTAGATTACACTGTGTTTAAAACACTGGGAGCAACCAAAAAACTCTCTAAATTACGCCTCTGAATATTGCCAATGCAAGTGGAGGTGAGCTGATGATCACAATGGTGGACAATTTTTGCAAAAAAGTTTCATGTTTTAGGCAAGGCCCTAGTCTTTAGCGGAAATGTTAGCATCATCTCTCTCATATATATGTTAATGAAACATTCCTGCGTCTAATGAAAATAGTACTACTAATCAACCTAGATGGGATAACATATCAAGATGCACTGAGAGAACAGCTGCATAATGTCATACCAGAATTATGTTTATGCTTCTGGGAGAGAACCTAAAATGAACCCTGTCTACGTACACAAAACCTAGTCACTGTCTTCACATCACAACCTCCTTAATCCATTTATTACAGTTCCTATGTAATACCCCAAAAATGTGATCTTTAAGGCCCACTACTGAAAGATTTGGTGTTTAACAAAAAATAAACCCCATAACACCTCAGCTGGCGGTAATTCAGAGTCTGTACACTAGGCTGAATCAGAATTCGTCTTCATTGTGGTTGTGAAAAGTTGCTCCCCCATCCGTCAAATCACTGGGACTAAGAAGTAAAAGATGTTAATCCATTTCTACAATAAGAAAAAGGCAGTGAGTAACTCAGGGTCCCCAAATGTTTTTCCCAATCCCATCAATCCTTTGGTACTGCACTGAAGAATCTGCCAGCTCCTCCTCCCTCCTTCAAATCATCCCCCACTGTTTTCTCTGTTGTGCAGCTGTATAAATGAATATAATCTACCACAAAGGATTTTTGCTCATTTAAAGGAATAAAGGCAAGTGAATTTTTCTGGTGGTGCTTACAACCCATTAGCCAGTCATCAGCAGTCACCAAATGCAGGTAGAGCTGACGTACAGGAAGATCAAGACACAGAAAAGTAACCCTGAAGAAACAGGCTTGTTTACATGGGAAAGTTTTTTTCACTATAAAGCAAAGGCATGATTTAAGGCTGGTCTATACCAAAAAGTCATCTTGTTGACAAAACAGTGGAGGTGTACAAATTGTAATGCTCCTCTCACCAATGTAACTCCCATGCTATGCCAACATAACAAAACCACCTCAATGAGACACTTATCTTGGCTTAGTAAGGGGTGACTCAGTGTCACTGTATAAGACCCTGCATCCCTGACCTAAGCTCTGGGGGCTTTTGAGAAAGTGTCAGGAAAGCTGAGCAGCCAGTCTCTGCACCTGGCTCGGAGCAGGGCAAGAAGCCTGGATGGCTGATTGGTCTCATAGATTCATAGGGTTGGAAGGGACCTCATGAGGTCATCTAGTCCAACCCCCTGCCAGAGGCAGGACCACTCCCACTAAACCATCCCAGTCATGGTTTGTCCAGCTGGGGCTTAAACACCTCCAAGGATGGAGATTCCACCACCTCCCTTGGCAGCTCATTCCAATGCGTCACCACTCGCCTAGTAAAAAAGTTTTTCCTAATATCCAGCCTCGACTTCCCTAACTGTAACTTGAGACCATTGCTCCTCGTTCTGTCCTCCGTTACTACTGAGAATAGTCAAGCTCCATCCTCTTTGGAGCATTCCTTCAAGTAGTTGAAGGTTGCTATCAAATCCCCCCTCAATCTTCTCTTCTGCAGACTAAATAAGCCTAATGCTTTCAGTCTTTCCTCATAGGGCTTGTACTCCAGCCCTTTAATCATTTTGGTTGCCCTCCGCTGAACTCTCTCTAGCATGTCCCTATCCTTTTTGTAGTGGGGAGCCCAAAACTGAACACAGTATTCTAGATGTGGCCTCACCAGTGCAGAATAGAGGGGAATGATCACATCCCTTGATCTGCTGGTAACACTTCTTTTGATGCAGCCCAGTATGCCATTGGCCTTTTTGGCAGCAAGCACACACTGCTGACTCATATCCAGCTTCCCATCCACCATGAGCCCCAGGTCCTTTTCTACACTGCTGCTACTTAGCTGAATGTTCCCCAGCCTGTAGCAGTGCATGGGGTTTTTCCGTCCCAAGTGCAGGATTTTACACTTGTCCTTATCGAACCTCATAAGATTTCTATTGGCCCACTGTTCTAATTTATCTAGGTCTCCCTGAATCCTGTCCTTGCCCTCCACTCCCACTGGCTCCTGGGTTACACTTGCTGGGATCCAGAGCACTTTTGTCAGTGTCATGGACGAGGCTGCCCAGCTACCATCAAGGAGTGGGTGGTGAAAAGCCAGGGCAGTTGGACCCCACTTCCAGGAATGAGACTCTGGGAATGGGGAGAGAGGAAGCCATGTACAGTTCGCCCAGCTCCTGGTGGGGAATACGGAGGGGAGATGCCCAGAGCTGCTCCTGGAGGGGAAAGGGGAGTGTGTAGTGTATGTGTGTGGGTGAGGTGTTCCACTGGGAGCTCAGAAGCCTGTAGAGCTGCTGCCAGAGAGCCTGGCTCCCTCAGGACTCCATACTGCACCACAGGACATGCTCCACTGAACCAAGGATAGCACGGACATCAACCACCACAATAATTAAGTGTTGGGTGTGTAGACATGTCCTTAAAAGAGATAGTTACACTGTCATAACCCTCCTTGTGCTGGGCTGAGAGTTTATAAAGCTTCATAACAAGGCTTTAATCCCCAAACCCTTTAGCACTTCTTATTCCTTAACCAGGGGACAGGGCTACTCAGAGAGACTCAGAGTTTAAAAAAACCCCTCCTAAGTGACCATGACCAAAAGATTTAACTAGTAAGAGCAGTGACCAGGGGAGTTTTGCAAGGGTGTTTTGAGGGGGAGCGACAGTCTGTGTGTGGGGTGGAGGGGATAGATGTACTTCATTATGCTCTATGAACTGAAGACAATAATCCCCACCCAATAAAAACAAAACAACAAATGAAGAAAGCTGCAGGAGTAAGAAGAAAATGCAGGCAGAAGTCCAGGAACAATGTGGCTATCCAGTTTATTATGCTGAATACAACATGTGATTACCTGCCCTATGGGTGTGTAGCCTACGTGGCATTCAGGAAAATTACAACTGGTTCTCAGACACTTGTGTATGGGCTTTGGAGACCAAGGGAGTTGAACTGGATGAACTAGAGGACACAGAGGAGACTCTTCAGGCTACAGCAGAATGGTCCCACATCCTGTATGATGGCCTCTGTACTAAGGACATAAAAGATTAACTGTTTAAATGGGAGTCAGCTGTTCAAACATTTTAAGCAATTGATTACTGTTTAAACTGGCAAGCAGAGGACCAGAAGCTGGGCTGGCTCCCTGCAAGCAGGAGTAGCTGGGCAGCTCTTGCTCATGGCGAGGCACAGAGCCCAGCAGGGGGAGCAGCATCTGGGCTTGGCTTAGATCCCCCCGAGTGAGAACCGGCCAGCTACTCTGTGTGTGTGTGTGTGTGTGTGTGTGTGTGTGTGTGTGTGTGTGTGT
>ML681998.1:1527580-1615724 GCA_007922195.1 Podocnemis expansa
GTGTGTGTGTGTGTGTGTGTGTGTGTGTGTGTGTGTGTGTGTGTGTGCGCGCGCGCGCGCTGCAGGTGCAGGGACAGAACAAAAGAGCTCTCACTTACAGATGGTCTCAGCAGGCAGCCAGGCTGGGCATTTTAGGGCTGCACAGGGGTTAGGGGGAGAGAGAACTGTGTTGTGGCCAGGGGCCCCAGTGAGACAGATGGTGGGGCACCCTAGGGGCCCTGACAAGCCTGGTGGGGAGGACTGGGGGTGGTAAGAGGGGGCAGTCAACGATGCCCCCCCCCAGCATGGGAGAATGGCCATCCTTGACTTTTGCCCAGCACTCCAGAGATCCTAAGACTGCCCCTGCTCTCACTTGACAATGAGGAAGCCAAGTCCAGCATGGCTCCACCCCTTCGCTTAACTGTTTATATAGATTTTTAAACAAACTAATTTTTACATCCATACTCTGAACTGCTGAGGAGAATGAAAGTCTCAGGGATGGGAAAAAACAAACTGGAATGGAGGGAATAGCCCCATAATTGGAACCTTCCTTCCAAATGACGCCATGATATCCTCATGTCCTGAGGATACCTCTCCAGTGAAGGGAACTCCAGTTATTAGGAAAAGATAGAAGGGAATGATGGGAGACCCAGTCATTAGAAATATGGATAGCTGGGTTTGTGATGACTGGGAAAATGGTATGATGACTTCCTTGCCTGGCGTAGGTCATACTAGTGCGGAAATGGTATTGTATCTGAAAGAAAGAAGTCAAATGAAATAAAAATCTTAAATGAACCAAACTGTGCCATAGAATCTCTGTAGATAGTAATTCCATGCTTTAATAAGAAGACTATAACAGCAGGGATATACTACCAACCACCTGACTGGAACAGTGATGATGATTGAAATGCTCAGGGAGATCAGAAAGTAAACTCGATAACATCAGGGCATTTCAACTATCCTCACATTTGACCAAATAAATGACACCTCAAGACAGGATGCAGAAATACAATTTCTTGATACCTTTTATATGACCGCTTCTGGATCAGCTAGTTCTGGAATCCAGAGAGGCAATTCTTGATTTAGCCCTAAATGGGACACAGGATCTCATCCAAGAAATGCATAAAGCTGAACTGCTTTACAATAGGGACTATAACATAATAAAAAAAATTAATATCCCTGTGTGGTGGAGACACCAAGGCAGCAAACTATGGAAATAATTTAATTTCAGAAAGAGGTACTACACAAAAATGAGGAAGTTAGTTATAAGCAGAAATTAAAAGGTACAGCGCCACAAGCTGAAATCCCTGCAAGCTGCATGGAAACCTTTAAAGACACCATAATAAGAGGCTCAATTTAAATGTATACCTCAAATTAAAAAAAAAATAGTAAAAGGATCAAAAAAGTGCCACCATGACTAAATAACAAAGAAACAGTTAGAAGGAAAATGGCATCCTTTAAAAAGTGGAAATGAAATCCTATTGAGGAAAGTAGAAAGGAACATAAACTTGGGAAAGTGAAATGTAAAAACATAACGGCTGAAAAGGAATCTGAACAGTTGACCGAAAGACTCAAAAAGAAACAGCAAAATAATTTTTTGATAAATCAGAAGGGCAAAGGCTGCTAAACACTAGTGGGGCCTGCTGAGTGATCAAAATGATATAGATGTACTTAAGGAAGATAAGATTATTGCAGAGAAACTAAATGAACTCTTTGCACTGGTTTTCAGAGCTGAGGATCTGAGGAAGAGTCCTAACCCTCAGCCACTCTTTTTAGGTGACAAATTAGGAACTGTCTCAGGTTGAGGTATCACTGGCAGTGATTTTGAAACAAACTGATAAATTAAACAGTAATAAGTCACCAGGACCAGATGGTATCCACCCAAGATCTCTGAAGGAACTCGTATGTGAAATTACAGAACTACTAACTGTGGTATATAACCTACCTATAAAATCGAGCTTCAGGCTCAAATGACTGAAGGACAGCTAATGTGACACCAATTTTTTAAAAAACTCCAGAGGTGATCCCAGCAATTATGGCCCAGAAAGCCAAACATCAGTACTAGGCTAAACTTGAGGCTGGAGTCAAGAACAGAATGATTAGACACACAGATGACTACAATTTGTCATGGAAGAATCAAGTTTTTTTGTTTTGTTTTGTTTTTTTTGTTTTTTGGGGTTTTGTTTTTTTTTTGTTTTTTTTTTTTTTTGGTAAAGGAAAATCATGCCTCACCAAATTGTATGAAATTTACAAATTAACTCTATTAAAATTATTTAAGGCAAGTCAACAAACATATGAAGAAGAATGATCCAACACATACAGAGCACTTAGATTTTCAGAAAGCCTCTGAAAGGGTGCCTCACCAAAGGCTCATAAGCAAATAAGTGGTCATAGAAAAAGAAGAAAAATAGTGTGTACACCAGCACTGTTTTGTCCACAAAACTCTCTAGTACAGACCAGTCCTAACACAAAAACAATCATATTGCATCTTTACAGATCCATGGTACACACAGCTTTTGAATACTGTGTGCAGATTTGCTCACCCCCATCTCAAAAAAGTATACATCAGAATTAGAAGAGATATAGAAAAGGGCAACTAAAATGATCAGGTGGTAAGGAAAGTGTCTTTGTGAGTAGAAATTAATAATACTGGGACTTTTCTGATGGAAATGAGAAGACTTTGGGAACATGATAGTAGTCTGTAAAATCGTGACTGGTGGGGAGAAAGTAAATAAGTGTTACATAGACCCTATTATGAGAAGGGCAACAAAAATTATTAGGTGCTTAGAACAACTTCCATATAAGGAAGGAATAAAAAGACTAAGACTGTTCGTCTTAGAAAAGAAATAACTGGAGGGGTCAGAGGGGGATACAAGAAACATTTACAAAATCATGAATAGTATGGAGAACATGACTAGGAAATTACTATTTAAACCTTCACCTAATATAAGAACAAGGGGTCACCAAATGAAATTACTAGGCAGCATGTTTAAAATGAACAAAGAGAAGTATTTCTCCATATAACACACAGTCAGCCTGAGGAACTCCCTGCCAGATGTTGTTGTGAAGGCCAAGACTATAATGGGGTTCAAAAAGAAGTAGAAAATTTCATGTAGGATAGGTCCATCCTGGCTAATAACCACTGACGAGCAGGAAGACTGGATACTAGGCTAGATGGACTATTGGTCTGACTTAGTATGGCCATTCTTACGTTCCTCATGTTCCAATATAATTGCCTTTTTCAGTTTATTTTATGTTGTTTGAGAAGCTGTTTGAGCTAAAACAAATAAGTTGCTGTTTTACCATAGTAAGAATGCCTACTACCCAAGAGACCAGGCCAGTAACTATACCAGTGAAACTTTTCTCTTTTGATGAGATGATATAGAAATGAAGTTTCTGCATGTAGATGTTGATGCAGAGAGGGGACATAAAAAAAGTTAGATGGAATCTAGAGGAAACCAAGGTGGTGGGAAGTAGAATAAGTGCCAACAGGTTTCTTGGGTAATTAGATGGGAAGGGCTTTTTGCTCAAGTGATCACAACCAACAGAGGGGTTGTGGTTAGTGCCTCTACAACAGGATATCTGAAACTGCATGCTACTAGAAAAATCAACTCTTCTTTTAAATCCTGCAGTTTTAGCAGTGTTAATGAGAAACACAATTGCTCCCAAATAAATTACTATTTAACATGCTCATTAAAAAAGTAAAGTAATTTTAATATTCCATGGGTTCAGTATATACAATTGTATCTGTGACCAAAACATATCAACAAAATAGACTTCAAAATTTCATCTGTATGTTTTGCTTCTGAAGCATCTATCGCCATCTTTCAGGAACTGTAGTAACTGCCCTCACCCATCATCTGTTGGAGTACAGTGAGTCACAATGAATCACCATAACAAAATCCTATACTCATTTGCAAGCAAAACTAATTGTACACAGTATATTTTTCCTCTATCTCAGAAGGTGCCTTGCAGATTTCCCACAGTGTCAAGTTGCTGGTGTGCATACACACAGAGCACCTAGGTGATAATTCATTCCAATGTAAACTACTTTTTCAAACAAATCTTTCTAAACAATGCACTATCTACATTTTAAATGGTGGGTGAAATTCTACCATCTCTCTCAATAAAAAGGACAGGGAGGTTTATTGTACTCCATAAAAGACTGGAGAAAAGTATTGACAGTACCAGCAATCTATAATACCCTGGGGGGAGGAAAGAATTGTTCAGAAACTTTTCTCACACAGACAGAAAAGGAAATAAGTACATACAAACTTGATTTTTTCCACTGATGTACCAGGGCAATAAAAATATGTTAAACGCTGGATGACAGAGCTAAACAAACATTTTTAAAAATATAAGTGTGTCCATAACACACAAGAAAAGCTTTTAAATATAGTAGGTGGTGTCAGTACTTCTAGCAGTAAGATAAGTGGATTTAAGAATAAAACTAGGCATTCAGATGCCCAGATGTGTTCTAAGAGGTAAAGTTCCGTTCCCTTATGTGCAAAGAGTGTGTCTGGTAAAAAGACCCATCTAGACTAGGAAAAGATTTGCCCACAGGAAACTAGGTACAACTTTATATTATTTTTACTTATGTGTATTACTGTAGTGCCCAGAGCTCCAGTCATAGCCCTGGACCCCACTGTGCTAAGTGCTACACAAATACAGAACATAATCTTCAGTGCCTGCTTGGCTAATTACCATTTTCAGAACATTTCACTAGTTATGTAGTCTGTTAGGCAGGGTTTTGTGGAAAGGTATGTTTGCTGAAGTAAAATTCTTTAATCATGAGATCTGTATACAATTAACTCAGAGAAAAGCTACTTCCATTTGAATGTCAGCATCTTATGCTCTTTTGAATTAAAACTACAGACATTTATCTTATATGTTGGAATATTTAAAACAACTTTAGTTCCACAATGCATGGTACCTTTGTTTAGGGTCCTATGAAGGTGTGTAAAAAAATCCTGTTGAGTTCATTAGCGTCTTTAATCCTAAAAGAACTACACCAAGTCCTTAATAATGCAATGACAGGTCTGTGACAAAATACATTAAGATCACAGGTGTAAAACTTTGTTCAAAAATTGTTAAAAGAAATATTCAGCTTTACTTTTTGTATATTATTTTATTCATGAGATTTTATCAACATATAAAACCAACACAAAATACAATGGTAAATAATCAGAAGAGTGATGGCTCTGCTTAATCAAAAGGGTGAGGGTGTGTGTGAAAGCAAATGACAGGAAGACCGACAAAAATTTTACAGGTCAGCAACTAGTACAATGAGGCCCCAACTTTGGGTGGCTCCGAACCACAAACACCACCACATAAATGTTATCATAAAATCAATGGGATTTAACCACCTATACTGCTTATTTGCTTTTGAAAATCCCATTAGATGTCTGGCTGTTTATCTAGTCTGCTAAGTACCCCTGAAAATCTAGCCCTTAGTCCCATTTTCAAAAATGATTTGGGGCACTTTGGAGCCTAAAAGTGAACTGAAAATCCATGGGACTTAGGTGCTTTTGAAATTTTTATTCTAGAACAAATGTTTTGGAATAATAATTTTTTTTCCCAAATAAAATCCCAATAACCCTGTCTGACAATTTCAGTACTTCATTATCCAAAATTAACATTTATTAGTACTGGAGGACTCAGTACTGTACCTTTCTACAGAACTACACATTCTCCATCAGAACTGTGTCACATCTTGACTCCTCATGCCCAAACACTCTGGTTTTGAAAGTGCAGCTCTAGAATAAAAAGGAGTCCACACTCCATTGCCACAAAGGGCCCAACATACAGAGAAGGTAGGTGCAAGTTTTTGTACTCCAAGAACAAAAGATGTATCATCAACCTAGGTGTCTAATTTTAGATTTAAAAAAATGACAGCAAAAGAACCAATCTATTTTCTCATGAGAGTGACTACAATACATGTGTCTTGCTATGGAGGATCCTCCTCCTTGGAATGACTCTCAGCACTGTGCCCTCATCCCTCCCCTGCAAAGCCAAGCAATTTGATGTTCCTCATTCAGAGATAAAGTATACTGTGAAATCTAATTACCACACATACTTTTGTCACGTGGTGAAAGACAGGATTCAGGGAGTAAAGGCATCTGTATCATGGCAAATGACTTCTTGTCATCCCTGCAGCAACTTTTGTGGGCAGGAAAGGGCATGATCAGGTGATCTATCACTATTCAGATTCACCATCAAAGGCTCATTTACCTGCTCATCTACTAATGTGATCTATGCCATTATGTGCCAGAAATGCCCCAACACCTTACACATTGGACAAACAGGATGATCACTGAGCAAAAGAATAAATGAACATAGAGCTGATATCAGAAATCACAAAACAAAGAAACCAGTTGCTGAGCACTTCCATCTTTCTAATCACTCAATAAATGATTTGTTAACGACAGTCGTCAGAGATGTGGCTGGGACATCAAGACTTCAAAGAGAAACAGCTGAACTCGAATTAATATGCAAGCTAAATTCTGTGAAAGCAGGACTGAATTGAGACTTTGGGTTCTTTTCCCATTACAAAAGACTTCAGGCTTCCCATGGTTTGAACCTAACAACTGCTCTGATTTGCTGTTACTGTATGACCTGATCCTATGTTTTACACCCCCTTGCATTTATTTTCATTGCATTCTGTAAGTTCACCCATCTTCGAAGCATCTGACGAAATGGGATTTTCTCCCACAAAAGCTCATGAGAAAAATAAATCTGTTAGTCTTAAAGTGCCACATGACTCCTTGGTTTTGGGGGTTTTTTTTTTGTTTTTGTTTTCCCCTAGACTAGACTAACATGGCTATCCCTTTGGAAATTGATCAGATTTACCAGTCAGTTTACCCAGGTTTAGCCAGAGCAAAAGAGCAGCTGCTAGTGAAATCTCAGGCTGCAGCACTGACAGTAGCCCCCTCCCTTGAGTCACTGGTTAACCTCCTCTCCTCCCAACATTCTCTCACTCTAGGCCCAATGACACAGAGGGCTGGATTTGGCCCAAAGGTCTTATATCAGCATCTTGTTTGTAGCTTTCTAGGACATAATTGCAATAATTCACTCCCAGTCAAGCCCATTTGTTTTGGTCGGGGGTCGGGGTGGGATTGATATAGGTAGGATCCGACCAAATTCACAGTCATTTTGGTCAATTTCATGGCTAGGGTTTTTTTAATTTAGTCAATTGCATGTTTTCAGATCTTTACATCTTAAAATTCAGTATCATAACCATGGCAATCATGATCCAAAAGAGGGTTATGGGAGCACGGGCATCACAAAGCTATTGTAGGGGGTTGCCATACTCACAGCTGTGCCTCTTCTGGCAATGGGAGAAGACTTCTGGAGGTGGCAATGGGTCTGATCTCCCCTGTGACTGCCAGCACGCCAGTTACAGGCTTCTAGCTGCTTGCTCTGGCCAGGCTGGGAAGGGACAAAATGCTCTCAAGTGAAGACTGGCCTCCTTTCTGAGCATCTCCCTTGGCTAAAAGAAATGCCGCAGCTGTGCTGCGTTTAGAGTTGGACTCTGACAGCAGCAGCCGCAGAACTTCCCACAGCTGGAGGACATTCCCAGAGAGGGAGGTGCGTCTGAACTCCCCAATGCTGGTGGGCACAGTCTGGCAGGCAGCTCCCAGCTGCTAGTCCCTGCTCTGAAGGCAACACAGCCATGAATCTTCCTGCAGTTAGGAGAGGTACCCAAAGTGGGTCTAATCTCTTTTCTGAGAGTGGCCATGCCAGGAAGAGGAAGTCCTGCCCCTTTTCAGGCCTGCCAGGACAAGTCACTGAAGCTGGGTGCCCTGCCCTCCAATAGCAGGATTTCACAGTGGAAGTTTGATTTCACCATCCTTGATGTGTTTTTTCATGAGGCCTTAGTAATCAGCTAGTATTTGCATGGCAGAAACAACACATCCTTCATTCGAGTATTGGAAACCTAGTTTACCTTACTAATGAAAGAGGTCTGAACAATTTCATAATATTTTATGACTATTACTTCATATTGCAATTTAAGCAATTTGACTGCAAAATAAATGTCCTGATACATCCAAACACAACAGTAAACTAATCAAGGTAACTACATATCATAAAAATCTTTTAAGAGAAACTTCTGACCCAAAGTGTTTTCACTTTGCCATATTAGTGGTAAAATTTCGATTCCCAGCACTGTCAGAAGAGACCACCTGCAATTCTCAGTTACCTAACTTAGGGGAATGATATTTAACCTCCCTCCTGAGGTACAGGTAGGGCTCAGTACACAATGCATTACTACCATCAGTCAGCCAGTGAACTGAGACTAGAAGCCATGGTTTCTTCCAGGCTTCCTACACAGAACTCTTTCTCCTAAGTTAAAGGAACATCTATTTCTGCTGCTGTGCCCCATCTGCATCTAAAGCTGCATGAGACCAAGCATACGCTCAATAGAGATGACGGTGAGTGTTACTCAAACTCCGAAAAGGTGGAGCATGCTGAGTGTAGGCAGAACATTGAAAGATTTTTGCTGTGAGCCTCTACCAAACCTCTATTAAATAAGTGAAAATCATCATTTGCAAAGACATGTAATAACTAATTCTAACTAAATGTTCAAAGGAACAACAAAATGTAACACACTGACAGCAGGGCTCATCAACTGACAAATTTCAAGTGCCTACTTCAACACATGGAGGTATCAAACTTGTCAAAGAAATCAGAATATTTTTTAACATTGGCACAACAACCTACATTTACCAACCTTAATTTCAGACATGGCTGAACCATTTTTGTGGAAACATAAACTACACTAACCTACAGTAGAAACACAGCTTATAAAATGCAATCCCTAATAGTCAAAGGTTCTCAAAATTAGAAGGAACTAAAAACAGGTTTGTAGTGGTAAGTATTAGGCAATATTAACTATGGGCATCACTACTAGCTCCACCTATATATAACTAATAAAAATAAATCACTGAAAAAATTACCATAGTAGCACTGAAGTGCAAATGAATAATTACACCTTGCCATGTTTAGCTCTTTCGCACAGCAAAAACTGTATCCAATGATAATTAAAAAAAAAAAAAATCAAAGATTCTTTGCCCATCTAAAATATAATTGTGCAGAACTGCTTCTCTTTCAGTGTGGAGTTTTAAAGAAGCACATAAGATTTTAACAGTGTCAAAAATATACCTTCTTTTTAAAGATTTCTGAATGAAAAAGGAAACCTTTTCACTTCCTATCCTGGTAACTGAAGAAGTCTAAAGGGAGAACTGAAAATAGTTCCAAACTAAAGGACAAAAGGACCCCTTCTTAAATGTACTCCAGAAGCTCTCAGCCCACATCAAAGAAACACACAACACATGCTTACACAAGTGTTTGTTTATGGTACTAGAAAAGCTTATGGAGTATAGGCTTCGCAATAACATGAAGGAAGGCACTTTCATCAATACTAAGATCCTCTCATGCTTTACTATTTACTCCTCAAACACCTTATTTATCCCATTAGGCCTGCATTAATGCTCGCAACAGATTAAAAAAGTGCATGGTGTTGTGTCACTGAAGCCTGATCTGCCCACTGACTGGTGTTAGCAAGGAGAACAGACCACTACAATAGAATGCTAAATATCCTCTTGTGCTCTCTTTCTGTGCCGCTCTCCATTTTAAAGAAAACCTTGGTGTTCTTTGTAAAATTTTGCTACTTCATTCAACACTGTCCATGAGGTCTGAAGTAGCTTAGTGGTGGGCTTTGTGTCATTTACTGATGATGGCATGGCTTTGTGTGACACACAGCACTTTCAGGCTTTTCACTAATCCCCATTCTTCTTTCTTCTAAGCCTCATGTTACTTGAGAATTTGACAGGAAGAAGTTTCATATGGACAAGGCCTTCCACACACAATCTACTACTGTTGACCATATCAAATACAGCAAAATGGAGCTTTCATCTGTCAAAGACTAAACAAACTGTAATGCAAACATTCATTCTCTTTCTACAAATAAGGGCAGAAATAAAACCTCCAAGTTCAAATGGGTTTGAGTCTTTCAAACCTGTTGAAGAACATTTAAAAAAACAGCCAGTGAGACATAAGTGGAGACTACAAAAAGTGCAGGCGTCCTGTTTCCCTCTTACCTGAATGTACATTAAGACTAGATAGAATCCTAGGCTTTGCATGATATGAAGACGTTAATTGTATAATTAGCACGAGCATTACAAGTTAGTGTGAGATTTTAAAAATTCAGTATAAAACCTTGAAATAGCTTCATTTTCCTCCCATGGAACTAATTAGTGTTGCTACAAGACTTTGGCCATTACCCTGTAATTATGTGTCACCATTCTAAATCCATACATACAGAAGAAAAACTCTAGGTAACTATCAATATGCATAACTACTTCCACTAATTGTTTATACTTCCTAATTAAATCAAAGAGTTATGCAACCCTGTATGCTCTAGATTGAAATAAAAAAATTCATTCTGGTCATTAATTCCTCTATTTCAATCAGCTTTTGCTAATGGCACACACTCTTCTGCCAGGAATAAGGACAGATTAGTAGTTGTCTCCCTAACCAATGCCAATTCTACATATTAATACACAACAGCAGCTGCTTGCCTGTCCACAGAGCTGAAGGAAGAGTGTTAGAGGCACAGACTACTATTTAGGACTGGCACTGGCTGTGAAGACAGCTGCTTGCCTACTCATCCAGCTGTGAGAAGAGTGTTAGGTGCCCAAGCTAGAAGTGAAACAAGGAGGGATTCATGAATCAGCACAATCCACATTTTTAATACCTAAAATAATGCACGGATGTTCCTTTCCCCCATGGCTAGCACTGTGCACCAGTTATTCTGAATCTTTCATCTAAAAGAGTAAATAGGGGCTCCTGCTATTCTTGGAATAGGAATGCAAAGGAATCTGTTCTTATAACTTCTTGCGGTAACATTAAAAAAAACAAAAACCTGATCTCATGGATTTTCATGCTGCTGTTTCCAAAGTTTGGCTGAGTTCGAAAAGGTAGAATCCAGCATCTTCTGGAACCAAGTCTGCGAAAGTCACAGGCTAATCCTTGCTGTCTGGTTTATAATTATCATTGACAGTTACAGAAGCAGCCACCTACCTATCACTCCTGGATAAAGGAGACAGTGACAGAGGCTCAAATACCTGGTGAATGGGTAGGAGGAGGAAAATATCCCTCCTCCCCCAAAAAATTACATAGTTCTAGATACTGTTTATCTCCAGAACCCATAACACATACCCTTCAGCTGGTCAAAAGTGGAGGGGATACTGTATCTGGCCTACATAGTTAGTCGTCAATAAAAAAATACTTGAATGAGATACTTTCCTGGCTACAGAAAGACATTAATTCATACATTAAGTCAGTATTGAACCTGCCCAACAGTTTGATGGTAAGGTGCTTTGTGTTACTGTGGATGCTGTCTGTAGAATGATACATAAAATCAAGGTCCTGACAACTTTTAGTAAATAAAGATGCATATGTTTTTTTCACATCAGTAGTGCTGTGCATTCAGGCATCCTGGCCAAATTTTAACCTCAGTAAGCCTATTCTATTTAATTTTCCCACGCAGTTTCAAACTGATACGTAATTTGTCTTAACTTTGGGGCTTTCACTTCAAAAAGGTAAGATAACAGACAGCCCAAGTAGTATAGCTAAAGAGTAACACCAGCAACATCATTCTAGGAATGGGAGGGGTTGGGGAATGGTGGATATGAAGCCGAGGAGATCAATTATTTTTTGGCAAGGCCCACATTTCTTGATCAAGGTACAGTCAAGGTCCAGACTTCAGAGAAAATGATAACAAGAACAATATATAAATAAAATGATTTCATGGTCTGTTCAACCTTTACTGAGCCCCCACAAACATATGCATTATGACACCATCTTTAATATGTGATCACACATTATTTTTTTCGCAAGGTCAATTCTTCATTCAGTGCAGAGGACAGATTTGCTCTAGGGATCAATCAGGGTTAAACAGTGACAGAGGCTGTGGTCTGCAAAACCCCTATTTCATTTTTTTAAAAGTTTGAAAGGTATGTGGTGAGTGAGACAGAGAAACAGAAAAGGTTGTCTTCATGATTAAGGTAGTTGAAAGTTTATGTGGATAACTGGATTCTTATTCCTGCCTCTGCCACAGGAGTTTGTTCCTATTTGATGTTAGTTCAGTCACCTAAACCAAACTTTTCAGAGGTGGTTACTGACAGCATGTTCCTCATTTCCTGGTTGTCCAAACCTGAGGTCTGATTTGCAGAAGGCTGACCACTAACTGCTGTAACTGATATCAACATAAGCTGCACTTTGAATATATGAAGTGCTACTGAATTCTAAACACCCTGGAAATTCAAGTCCTAAATGCCTCAGATTGGACACTCAATATTAGCAGATCTTGAGCTTTTTAGGTTTCAGTTTCCCATCTGTAAAATGGGAATAAAATCCCCTTACCTCACAGGGGTGTTGTGAAAATAAATTAATTGCTTGTGAAGCCCTCAGATAAAGTAGCGATGAATGCCACAGAAAAAGTCCACAGGGAAATTAGTGATTGTGTCTTCAGAGTAGGGTTTGCATAATATGAAGTAAATAAGGCATGAAACCACACACTGAAGATAAAACAGAACACTGAATAGCTGCTCATTAAGTGAGCAACATCCCTCCTGCACACTAAATGAGACTAGGGTCCTACGGAAAAACCAGTAGGTGATCATTTAATTAAAGACCATACAGTATCATAATGCCTAAGCAGGTGTCCGAAGGAAGGTTTTTAAAAGCAACCTTGACTGTAGCATTTTCTAATTTCAGAGTGCTTAAGTTTACAACTTAAATAATCTTTTAATTGAAATTGTGTGTGTAATAGGTATTTCAGGGAAATCATTTCTGAGTTCTCTCTCTGTTTCCCAATTGAGCAGTTATACACTGTATGGCATACTTTAGTAATTAGTGTGGGCACTTAATGATTCCATCTCTGGAAAAGCAGACAACTACAAATGCTGTGGACACACAAACAACTACAGATAGATACTAAAATTCTTTTACATCTGATGCAGAAATTACCATAACCTACTGAAAAATCCTGCCAAGTTCCAAAGGGGCAGCTATGTTTGTCTAGTTCAGCAAAAGAAGCAAGGAGTCCTGCTGCACTTAAAGACTAACAGGTTTGTTTATCTCATTAGCTTTTGTGGGAGAAAATCCTACTTCATCTGATGATGAAGAGCCCATGTGGAAAGAGCACACAATGCTCAACCATTAGTGACTGTTGGCACCATTCAGATGTTATTCTGTATCAAAATTTTACATGGTCTCTTTAAATGTGTATATATTTTACCTAATAAAATAAATTTTAAGTTTAATGCACAGATATAAATACAGGTATGTAGGTCTACAGTGTAATCTTTCCAGTCCAAATTAAATTATTTTTCAAGCCCCTTAAAATCAAATTCAAAATACCATACCTGAAGCTACAACAATGATTTCTCTCAGTGCTGCTGGCAGTGTTTTTAAGTGCCAGAACTGAAGCACAAAGTAAATAAAACACTCAACACACTTCTCACTATGGGCCCAATTACGAATGAAGCTCAAAGGCATGGGTCAGTGTTCCCTACTCTAATTTTACTCTCTCCTTATTCAAGACAACACTCCCATTAAGTGGGAATACTTTACTGTTTGGCACAATACCAGTACATTTCCATTTATCAGCCCCCCACTCCCCAATATACAAAGGCAAAGTCATTTTCATTACCTGTAATTTTATATTCCCTTGTGTGGAAACACACACTGCTCTATTTGTCCAGTATTAATGAGCTTGCTGCCTCTGTTTTAGACTTCAGAGGTAGACAGGAGATCCCTTTTGTGATTTTGTTCCCAAATGATGAATGCTGAATCCCCTTGCTGTTGAGAGCCCAGGAACACTTGTGAGTAAGAACTATGCTAGAAATGTAGAATTCACAAAATTGTCAAATGAGGGTGGGGCGAGGGAGGAAGAAGAGATGATGCAGACAATATGAGCTAACCGGGAGGGTCAGTAGAGCCGTCTTTGACCTGAACACTAGGCCCCCAATTCAACAGCCAGTAAAGCCCAAGCTACTGACAGGAGAATGTGGGAACTACCCAGTTCCCCTGAAGCTCTGTTGAAGAAGTCTCTTTGCTATCAGAACAGTGGTTGGAGGAAGACAGAGAGAAAGGTAAAAATAACTTTCATAGAACAAAGGGTCCACAGAGAGAGCCCTCTCCATCTGACTGGTATAGACATGCAAGACTGGGCTTGCAGAGGAACTCTCAAATGTGCAACCAGAGGAACATGCATTGAGTTTGAGGGCAGGTGGGAACAATACAATAAGGACCTCCAGCCTGCCTCTGAAATGGCATGAAAGCAAAAAAATTAATTTGTATTGCGTTAATAGACCAGCAAGTTGCTACGTTGGAGAACAGTTCCTGAATGTGTTATTAAAATGCAACTGAAAGCAATATGTTACAAAGGGCCAAAACCAAAATAACCTTCAAATAAAATAAGAAAATGAACACAAGCAATATGCACACAATTAAAAATACATCTTGAACCGCTCCTTTCCCTTCATCTTGGGACACAATAAACCTTAACACTGTGTTGCCTGATGCAAACAGTATCTGCTATATTGTCCAAAGGTAATGACAACAGGGGGGATGGAGAGGAAAGTATTCATAACATCTAATATTTTCCCATTTGAGTTCCTTCATTTTCTTTCAGTGATCACTGCAGGTTTCTACTGACCATGGCCAAGTTTTGTACTCTTGTTTAGCTTTCACTTTTTCAGGACAAGCTCCAGATAGGTAGCGATGTCTGTGTACAGCAAACACACGAGCCCTGTGGCACCTTGAAGACTAACAAATTTTTTCAGGAATAAGTTTTTGTCGGTTCCAACCCACTTCATGACAAAGTGGGTTGGAGCCCACAAAAACTTATGCCCAAAGAAGTCTTAAGGTGCCATAGGACTTTCATTCTTTTCAGGATAGGGGCTACTACTAAAGATTTAAACTTCAGCCTTTCTGTATCCATGTCTTTATGATTCCTATAAATACATGTATAGTATCATGTAAATAACACTCACATTTCTGTGTTGCCCTGTGCAATCTCTCATCTTCTAACGTGACCTAAATATTCAACAACTTCCATAGTAAACCAATCAGCTCTCTTTAGTCTCTTCTCTAATCTCCTGGTGGGAAAATGCCTTTGGCAATGAACATGGGGGGGGCGGGGGGGGGTTGGCAGAGTGGAATGACTGACTGCAGATAACATCTAGTACATGACCATGAAATCTGACGAGTGTTACCACATTTCATCCATAGTGTCCCTTACTCCCACCAGGAACAAGACAGCTAAACATTTAAGCAAGTGAAAAGGTTTTTACACTTGAAAACACTGTATTCTTACAGAGAAAAACACCACCAACAGCAGCTAAGAAGGGGAGATATACAGTTTTATCTACTGCTCAGAAAATAGATGGACTCTAGACGAATATTTCAGGGTACAGCACTTTTACAGTTTATATCAAGTCATTCATTAGGGAATATAGGAGGGAGGTATTGCGTTTATCTGTAATGAATTTGCTTGATTTGGTTTATGCTAATGATGAAAATCAGTGAGACAGACTAGCTTTCCTCATACAACAGCATTTATGTCTTTCTGAGTCTACTCAAGTTCCATTGACTTTGCATTTTGTTGCTGAAAACAATAGCAGAGTTGTTAATTTAAGAACACTTTTTCAGTAGAAGTGAAATTTTGTTTTCAATAGATGTCTCAAAAAGAATAATTTACAACAAAAATATATTTAATCTACTGAAACTTCAGATTACACACAACACAGCCTATATAAAACAGGACAATGCTAAACGTATTTTAGATTATAATTTTAAATTAAATAATTTACTTTTACTAAATACAGTGCAGTTAAATTATTACAAAGCACAATCTAAAATCAACAGAGTTTTGTAATTTATTTTAATACAAAATTGAAATGTGTGGCAACATTCACAAAAGCAGAATGAAATAAATTTGAAACAACTCAGCACCATCTCATATAAAAATTATACGTAAGATTTTTAGGACACTATTCTTCACCAACTCCCCAAAATTATCTTCCCCAGTTCTAACATGTTTGTGTTTCTCGTAGAGATAACTTTTGATAGAGGACAAATTAATTAAACATTCTTTAGAAGCCAGGGAGTTGAAATCACACTGCACTGACTAAACAGCACAGCTGTCAGTATCGGCAAAGTGGGTTCCCATCCTAATCCTGTTCTGACCTCAGAGCTGAGCCTGAGAACCTGTCAGAAAGGTGCTCTCACAGTGCAAGACATCAAGCAGCAGCTGCTTAGGCTCAGCAGGCTGCAGCCGGGTGGTTTTTTTGTTTTTGGTGTCACTCTGGATACACACTATATGACACTTGCACATACATCTCTCCCTTACCCCCAGTTGCTGCTGAGGCGCATGAGCTGCCAACAGGATCAGTACTTCATGAGTTCAAAAGCTGCACAGCTCAAATGTAACTGTGAAACTTGGATTCCAACACATATGTTGCAATCTGCATTGAACTATGTAAAAGATTTATTTGAAGTTCCATTACAGACAGTATCTGCTGGCAGTCATCTTCTTAATTCAGTGGAATAAGTAGATTATTTTTAAATTTCTTTTTTTGATGGATGAACAAAATTAACTAGGGAGGCTGCAAGAATCAAAGAAAAAGGTAGGGTTTGTTTTTGTTTAATACTAAAAATAAGTCACAGAAGCATCACTCATATGCTAACCCAGCCTGCTAATTCAGAAGAGTGTGATTTTCTAGCAAGCAGAATGAAGCACAGAGAGAAAGCAAACATTTTGCATATATTATTTTAATTAAATCTGACTATGCCCGTGTAAATTCAATGTATACATTAAATCACTTGACATATGTGACCCAAAACACAAAACCAAACTTAAACACATTTTATGTTCTCACTGTCTCTCTCTCACAGGTATAAAGACTTTATTTTAAGGTGATATTATCAGGTATTTAACTTTTAATAAGTTTTTAAAGTAAGTGGTATCAACCTTTTTTGGGGGGTGGGGGTTGGACTCATTGCAAGAAAAAAATTTAAATACTTTAATAATTTCCCACTCGTTACTTTTGTGTTCTCCCATAACTCTCAGCAGCTAGTATTAGATCTTCAAACTTGCCATGATATTAAACCTCAGTGAAAACAAGTACATTAGTTAGATTTGAAGAAAAAGGACAGTTACTTACTTGTAACTTCTGTTCTTCAAGATGCGCTGCTCACATCCATTCCCCTTAGGTGTGCATGTGCCGATGTGCCTAGCTGCTGGAAAACTTTTGCCCTTAGTCTGACCTCCCAGGGGCAGCAGCAGCGCCCTCTAGCGTGGCCAGTGACCACCCCTTCCTTGCCGCTGCTGCTCCGTCTCTCCCCTCAGTCCCTTCTTTCCGGTAACTCCGAAGTGGGGAAGGGGGGTGGGTGTGGAATGGATGTGAGCAGCGCATCTCAAAGAACAGAAGTTACAGGTAAGTAACTGTCCTTTTTCTTCTTCGAGCAGCTGCTCACAATGCATTCCCCTTAGGTGAATAGTGAGCCTTACCTTTGGATGTCAGGCGGAGTTACAAGCTGCTGGTGCGGAGGACGGCTTTGCCAAATGCCGCGTTGCCTCTCGCTTGTTGCACCAGGGCATAGTGGGAGGTGAAAGTGTGGACCGAAGCCCAGGTTGCTGCCTGGCAAATCTCCTGGATGGGAATACAGGCTAAGAAGGCTGCAGATGCTGCTTGAGCTCTAGTCGAGTGTGCCTTAACAGGCCCAGGGAGCGGGGTCCTGGCGATTCGGTAGCATTCCCTTATGCAGGCGACAATCCAGGACAAGACTGTCTGCGACGTCACCGGGTTGCCCTTTAGCCTTTCCGCTGTGGCTACAAACAACTGCGTTGATTTGCGGAAGGGCCTCGTTCTTTCAATGTAAAAGGCCAAGGCCCTACGAACATCCAGGGAGTGCCATCGCCTCTGTTCCTCTGAGGCATGCGGCTTGGGAAAGAACACAGGCAGAAAAATGTCCTGGTTCAAGTGGAAGGCTGACACCACCTTCAGGAGGAAGGCTGGATGCGGTCGAAGGTGCACCTTGTCCTTGAAGAACACTGTGTACAGTGGTTCAGATGAGAGGGCCCAGAGTTCTGACACGCTCCTGTCTGACATGATGGCCACCAAGAAGGCTACTTTCTGTGAAAGGACGGTGAGAGGGCACGTGGCCATGGGTTCGAAGGGTGGGCCTGAGAGTATGTGGAGGACCAGGTTGAGGCCCCACGGGGGGGGGGAGGGGCTCATGCTCTTGGAAGCACTCTGTCCAGTCCTCTGAGGAAGCGTACCGCCATCGGGAGTGAGAAGACTCGGCCTCCCTCTAAGGGCCGGTGGAAGGCGGAGATGGCCGCTAGGTGGACCCTCAAGGAGGATGAGGTCAGGCCTTGCTGACTCAGGGAGCATAGGTAGTCCAGGATTACCTGGATGGGTGCCCCCGGTGGATCCGTCCCTTTAGCCCTGGCCCAGTTCACAAATCTCTTCCACTTTGCCTCGTAGGTGTGCCGCGTGGATCGTTTCCAGCTACCCAGGAGGATGTGTATCACATCTTCCGAGCAGGGCAGTGCCTCTGCGGTCAACCATGGAGCTTCCAGGAGGTCAGGTGGAGTGAGGCCAGATTCGGGTGGAAGAGGCGCCCCTCGTCCTGTGACAGCAGGTCGGGCCTGAGTAGGAGCTCCCGCAGTGGGGCTACCGATAGTTCGAGCAAGAGGTGAAACCAGTGCTGGCGGGGCCATGCCAGGGCAATGAGGATGACCTTCACCTTGTCCCTCTTCGCCTTTAGGAGGACTCTGTGCAGAAGTGGACACAGGGGGAAGGCATAGAGGAGGCCGCTTGACCATTTTAGCAGGACCATGTCCAGTAGGGAGCCCCTCTCCATGCCTTTGTGGGAGGAGAACTGCCAGCACTTCCTGTTCTCACGGGTCGCAAAAAGGTCCACTCGGGGATGACCCCAGTCATGGAAGATGGATGTGCCACCGTGGGGTGGAGAGACCACTCGTGTTGTGAACAGAAGTACCTGCTCAAGCGATCCGCTTGGCTGTTCCTCACTCCCAGGAGGTGAGAGGCCACTAAGTGGAAACTGCACCTTATCGCCAAATCCCATAGGCGGGCCACTTCCCGACATAAGGCTGAGGAGCGGGTGCCCCCTTAGTGGTTCACGTAGTGCATAGCAGTCGTGTTGTCGGTGAGGACGTGAATGAACCGGCCACACAGATGGTCCTTGAAGACCGTGCAGGCGCGTCTTATTGCCCGCAGCTCTTTCACATTGATGTGGAGGGAGACCTCCCTCGGCTCCCAGGTCCCCTGGGTGCTGGGGCCCGAACTCAGGTGAGCCCCCCATCCCACGTTGGAAGTGTCTGATATCAGTGATACCGAGGGGATTATTGAGCCGAAGGGGATCCCTTCCATCACCTTCCCCGGGCTCCTCCACCATGACAACTGATGCAAAACCTGCCTTGGGACCCGCACCACCTTGTCCCAATGATGCCTGCAGAGACGAAAGGCCGACCAGAGCCACAACTGCAGGGGATGAAGATGGAGGCGGGCAAGGCAGACTACGGGCATGGCCGCCACCATGTGGCCGAGAAGTCTCATGCATTGTCTGGCTGTGGTGGTTGGGTCCCTTTCGAGTGCGGTGATGGCGTCGCCTATGGCCTCAAACCTGGCTGTCGGCAGGGAGACCTTGGCCTGGACTGAATCCAGGGATGCCCCGATAAACTCTGTCCTTTGAGTGGGGGACAAGACTGACCTTTGCTCGTTAATTAGCAGGCCCAGGCAGTTGCACAAAGCACGGGTCGTGCGGACGGCTGCCCGCAAGCGGCCTTCCGTCCTTCCTCTGAGAAGCCAGTTGTACAGGTAAGGGAAGACCTGGAACCCTCTCCTTCGCAGGGTGGCCGCCACCACCGCCATGCATTTCATGAAAACTCTTGGGGACAATGCCAACCTGAACGGGAGGACTGTGAACTGGAAATGTCTGGTGCCCCTGACGAATCTCAGGAACCTTCCTGTGACTGGGTATGATCGAAATATGGAAGTAGGCATGCTGCAGGTCTAGGGGCGGCAAACCAATCCCCTGGATCTACTGACGGGATGATGTGGCTGAGGGTGACCATCCAGAACTTTAGTTTCTTGAGGAACCTGTTTAGGCCTTGAAGGTCCAAGATGGGTTGGAGGCCTCCCTTTGCTTTGGGGATGAGAAAACAGCGGGAGTAAAATCCTTCCCCTCTCTGCCCCTTCAGGACCGGTTCTAAGGCACTGAGCCTCAGGAGCTTCCCCACCTCCTCGTTGAGGAGCTGCTCGTGCCCCGGGTCCCAAGGGAGGGACTGGGGGGCCAGTGAGCATCTGCAGGGCCTTGCACAGAACTGCAGGGTGTAGCCATGGAGAACCGTCCGCAGCACCCATTGGTCTGTTGTTATGGAGGCCCACTCGTGGAAGAAGGAGAGCTAGTCGCGAAAGGGCGGAACTGGGGAGGACCGGGCTGGGTGGAGGTGGCCACCGCCCTCAGGCCTTATGTCAAAAATGCCTCTGCTGACTGCCAGGAGGGCGCCTGGTCGATCATGCAAGTCTGGGCAGGGAGCCAGATCGGCCGCCCCAGCGGGTCTCGCCCTCTCTCTGTTTCTGGGCCTAGAGCGGGGGCGAAAGAGTTGACATGGTTGGAAGGGCTGGCCCCACGACTGTTGTCGGGGCTGGCGATGGGGCTCCTGTGACGAATAAAGGCCCAGGGACCGCAGCATCATGCGGGAGTCCTTTAGCCCGTGTAACTTTATATCTGTCTTCTCGGAAAACAATGAGGGCCCTTCGAACGGGAGGTCCTGGATCGATTGCTGCACCGGTGGGGGAAGCCCCGAAACCTGGAGCCAGGCCACCCGGCGTAGGCATACGGCTGAGGCGACTGCGCATCCCGCCGAGTCGGCAGCATCCCAGGTGGCTTTGCAGTGTCGCCTTCACCACCAGCGACCCTTCCTCCAGAATAGTGTTGAAATCAGTGCGTGTGTCAGGAGGCATAGAGTCTGAAAAGCATACCAGGGAGCCCCATAGGTTAAAATTATACCGCCCCAGCAGAGCTTGGTGGTTTGCGATCTTGAGCTGCATTGTGGCTGTTGAATAAAGTTTTTTACCCGACGTGTCAAGTGCTTTGGTGTCCTTATTTTGCGGCGTCGCTACTGGTTGGCCCTGGCGTTCCCTCTGGTTGGCTGCCTCCACCACCAGGGAGGAGGGCTCTGGGTGGGAGTATAAATATTGGAAGGGGGCCGGTGGGACATAGCATTTCTTTTCTGCCCCTTTATGGATGGCCGCCGCTGACGCTGGCATCTGCCACACCACATTCACGATCTTTTGAACCCCTTCATGCAGGGGTAAGGCCAACCGTGGAGTCCCTGAGGAGGACAAGACGTTAAAGAGTGAGCCCTAACTGTCTTTCACCTCCTCCGCCTGCAGACCAAGATTCGATGCTAGTCTACGCAGGAGGTCCTGATGAGCTCTAAAATTGTCAGTGGATGTGGCCAACTCATGTGGCACCAGTTTGTCTGTGCACACCGACTGCTGGCTAGACAACTGTGGTGACGCAGTGGGAGGGTCATCCCAACCCTGCCTGCCCTGGGCTGAGGGTGCAGGTCCTGGGCGGCCTGGTGAGAGAGATGACAGAGAGGGTGAAGCCCCACGCCCATACAACCATACATCTTTTTCTGACCAGGCAGAATGCACCCCATACCTGGGCTGGACAAGCGAAAGGGACTCCTGTCCCAAATGGGGTCCCCGTGGGAAACGCTGGCGGTCCCTCTGCCAAGTCGGAGAGTGGCCCTGGCATCGGTACCAGGCCCTTTTTTGCCGCCTTCTGCGGTGCCGAGGGGCTGAGGATGATGACGATGACGAGGAGGAAGAGGTTGGCTATCGCCTTTTCCTCCCTCCAGGTGAGCTCTGGTGCTGCCCTGATGATCTGTCCTGCCGCGGGGCATGCCCCGGTGATGAGGACAATGGGCTAGACTCAGCGTCTGGGTGGCCCTTGCGTGCTGAGCACCTATGGCGCTGTCCCCGCCATGCCGATGGTTCCATGGGGGAGGCGGCCACGTGTTCCGCCTGCGGGCGGTCCCACTCAGGGGAAAGCAGAGGCGGTTTTCCCGAAGAGCGTAGCCAGGGTCGTGTCTCCGGTGGGGACGGGAGTAAGGGCAAGGCCACCAGGGCCCTTGCCGCCTCATAAGCCTCAGGTGTAGAAGGAGCAGGCACTGGCTCCGCTCTCAGGCCACCTGGGGTCGAGGGAGAGTCTGCCCGCTTGGGGCTGCTACGATCCCGACCCACACGGGCTTCTGCCCACGGTAATGGTGCTGGCTGGTCTGGGTGTGCGGCAGAGCGCCCCCTTTGGGGCACTTTCTTGAAGTCCAGAGCCAGGGCTAGTGTGGCGTCCATAAGCAGGGCTTTCAGCCTAGTGTCCCACTCCTTTTTTGTGTGTGGCTTAAAGGCTCTGCAGAGCTTACACTTGTCGACGCAGTGTGCCTCCCCTAGGTACCGCGGGCATTGGTCGTGGTGGTCACTCGCGGAGAATGCCCTACCGCAGGCCGCGCACGGCTTGAAGCCGGGCGAGCGAGGCATCCCCAATCCTTGTTTTGTTTTCGTTTTTTTGGTTTTTTTTTTTTTAAGTTTTTCTTTTCTTGTGTTTACTAACTAACTAACTGGAAACTACTAAATACTAATTAACTACTACTAATAATGCAGGGCAAGACACGGAGAAGCAGACAAGGCAAGCACATTGAGCACAGCAAACCGGCAACCAACACCAACAGCGGAAAGAAGGAACTGAGGGGAGAGGCAGAGCAGCAGCGGATAGGAAGAGGCGGTCGCTGGCCGCGCTAGGGGGTGCCGCTGCTGCCTCTGGGAGGTCAAACTAAGGGCAAATGCCTTCCGGCAGCTAGGTACATCGGCACATGCGCACCTAAGGAAAATGCATGTGAGCAGCTGCTCAAAGAAGAATGTAGGTTTCAATTCTGCCACCTCTACTCACACTGATTAATAATTTATTACATAAATAGTTCCATTGATTTCAACTTCTAATTTGTTTACAACTGTATTTGTGTAGAGGGTAGATGCAGGTTTCTAATCATCAGAGGAGCAAAGTTCTGGAACAGCCTTTCAAGACGAGCTGTGGGGGCAAGAAACCTAGCTGGCTTCAAAACTGAGCTTGACAAATTTATAGAGGAAATGGTATGACAGGACAGCCTACTCTAGCAATTTATTGTTTCTGACTTCTGGTGATAGATATGTCAATGGCCTGAGATAGGACATTAGATGGGGTGGTTTCTGAGTTATTACAGAGAATACTTTCTTGGGTTTCTGACTAGTGAGTCTTCCCCACATGCTCAGGGTTAAACTGACTGCAATATTTGCAGCTGGGAGGAAATTTTCCCCAAGGGCACATTGGCAAAGGCAGGGGATGGGGGGTTCACCTTCCTCTGTAGCATGGAGCATGGCTCACTTGCTGGTGGACTTTGAAAATCTTAAAAGTCTTTAGTTTGAACCATTATTTGAGGAATTAAAACTCAATCACAGGTTAGAGATTTATTACAGGAGTGGGTGGGTGAGTTCTCTGGCCTGCAATGTGCAAGAGGTCAGGCTAGGTGATTATATTGGTCCCTTCTGACCTGAAGTCTATGAGTGTTATTCAGTCTGAATAAGGGGGATAAAACTGGGTATGTGGATAAGAGTCAACATTCTGCCCTTTTTGCCAAAAAAGGCCAATGGCATTTTGGGCTGCATCAGTAGGAGTGCTGCTAGCAAATCGAGGGACGTGATTATTCCCCTGTATTCGACACTGGTGAGACCACATCTTTATCTGGAATATTGTGTCCAGGTTTGGGCTCCCCACTTCAGAAAGGATGTGGACAAATTAGAAAGAGTCCAGCAGAGAGCAACAAAAATGATTAGGGGGCTGGGGCACATGACTTACGAGGAGAGACTTCAGGAACTACACTTATTCAGTCTGCAGAAGAGAAGACTGAGGGGGGATTTGATAGCAAACTTCAACTACTTGAAGGGGTATGCCAAAGAGGAGGGAGCTAGGCTCTTCTTAGGGGTGACAGATGACAGAACAAGGAGCAATGGTTTCAAGTTGCAGATAGAGAGGTCTATGTTGGATATCAGGAAAAACTTTCTCACGGGGCGGGGGGTGAAGCATTGGAATGGATTACCTAGGGAGGTGGTGGAATCTCCATTTTTTGAGTCTTTTAAGGCCCAGATAGACAAAACCTTGGCTGGGATGATTTAGTGAGAGTATTCTTGCTTTTAGGGGTTGGTTCAAAATTGTGGTCAAGTGCTTCACCAACTCTGCAGAACCAAACACCATGCATTGCAAAGAACTATCCTATCACCTGCATTGAGAAGGCTCCTCAAGCTTTATGGATCCTATCTATAAACAACCAGTCCAATGTACTTCCTTGAGTTCAGCCCATTCAGACATCAGGAAGTGCTGGACACCCTAAAGAGGGCCCAACATTACCTCTGTAAATCTGATCACTGGATTTCCTGGTTAACAAGAAAGTCATGAGCAATTAGTGCTTTTCCCTGATCGAAATAGACCATGTCTCATTCAGTGAAGAAATCTTCCCATCCTCAGTCAAATAAAAATAGTTGTACCAACACCAAAGCTCTCACATCATAGAGCACACAATCTGAAGATGTTATGTCCAGCTATGTCCAGCTGCAAATCCATGTTCTATCCTGGCCTCAGAAATAAACACATCATTATTATCTCACGCTGGACTATTGCAATGCAAACTATCTGGCATGAGGAAACTGCAACTAGTACACAATGGAACAGCTCCTGTGCAACACCGGTTACCATAAGCATATCAGACCTGTTCCCTGCTGAATAAACTGACTTTCCAAAGAACAGCACGTCACAATAAAAGGTCTTGCTTCTTACCTTCAAGATATTTAATGGTCTGGGCCTGGAATGTCATGTAGATATCCTAAAGTACTATAAGATGTTCCATTCCTCCAGTGCTAAGTAGTACCATTCCTCCAGCTAAATCACATAGCCCTGACATAAAATAAAACCCTGTGCAGAATACAGAAGGAACTCCTTCAAGAAAGTAAAATCACCACAGACCTCACCGACTTCTGCAAGAGAACAATGTGCTTATTCAGCTTTGGCTCCACAAATAAAACCCATATTAAATCAGATATAAATTAAAAAAACCCAAAAAACAAAAAAACCCCACATGACAATTTAAGTCCAGGCAAAGGAAGACAGAAGCAAACAACAAATTGCATGTGATGGATGTTAGTCATCCTTCCTGTGTTATAAGGAAGTCCTCAGATGGCAGTGTGATGGCTGCAGTGTATACAGCCTAATTAGGGTAGAATTCCACTGTCTACAATTTACAGGAAAAAATGAAAATTTCTTAATGGTTACAACACAGACTCGATCACCATGCCACCTCACCTCAGCAATATTCAAATTACCTTAATTATAGCTTTAAGAGAATGTAAGGATACGATTTAATCATAGAGACCATGGTTCCATGACTTAAATGAATCTCCACGACTCCTTCGGATTTAGCTGGAGGCTACAGCTGGAGCTGTCAGCAACTGCAGCTGCAGTGAGGGCTGGAGAGCTGTCAGCAGCTGTTGCAAGCAGCATCCCCCCACCCCACCCCAGTGGCAGGGCTTAAACTGTTATTCCCACCTCTTTTATCTTAATCTATAAGGGAGTAAACCTGAACACATTTGCTGCCAATGTCAGTAATCCACAAAATAAATGGTACTGATTTTGGTAAGCTCTATGCCAGGTAACAAATGTTTGCAAAAGTGGGCAGTACATAGAAAGGACGGATTCTCTTGTCATCAATACGAGTTTTTCCTGACTAAGGATTTGGGTTATAACTGATTAGAGTATGGAATATTAAACCAGTTGCAATATTTTTAATAGCTAAAGTTTATTTTTGTTTTATTTACTTTTGAAGGAATTTAGATAATGTTTAAATCAAAGGCATGTGAGTTCCAAACTTCTGATGAAGTAATCAGAATAGGTAGACTCCAGTATCTTATTTATTATTGTTGTTGTCTTACCAAGCTACAGAATTGATTGTAAGATTCTGTCTCATAGGAAAATGCTTACTATTTCATTAGTATAGATTACATAGAGACAGACATTTTTATAACAGATTAGGAGGTAAATACATCTGACTGTGCAACAGTTTTATAAATACATTAAATAACCGTACAAGTTGTACTTTCAAATCAGCAAGGAAGTGGGGCCATATCTTTCAGGTAGTCTGTTATGGAAAAGAGTGATTAATAAAATGATATATCTGCTACATTTTTCAGCTAGTCCAGGTGTTTGCCTTCACAAAGAGGCTGTACCACTGTTCACATAAATATAATCATTTGTCAATTTATTGCTGACAGGTGCCAATTTCAAGCCTTACAAATACAAAAGCATTCTTATCAACAGTAATTCCACAATGAAATCATTCTATTAGCTGCAGGATGCTAAAATAAACTACTCATGCACAAGCTATTTACGCTCCGGTAGATTGTATGTTATAGACATTAATTGACAATTTGCCCAGCAGCAAAGTTTTGAGCACACTTAATGTGGGTGTGGAGGGTACGGGGAGGAAGGAACCCTTAAAAAAAAATAATATTTTTTTCTCAAAGTTTAGTCTACTGAAACTTAAAAGTTGTTATCTGATAGGGAAAAATGACCAAGTTTAATCATAATTTATCATCCTTTCACCTGAAAAAATAGAAATCTTTTACTTAGGATTCACATAAAACCAGAGTTGTGTTCATGTTTCCTTCTGCAGGCTCTGCAGCAGCAGCTATACAATTTCTAGAATGACGAAATCTCCAATTAGGCTGATGCATAAGTAAGGAAGCAAATAAGGTTTTTATCCAACACACTTCATCATTAATGTTTAATGAGGTTGTGTGTAATGGAGTTAAAAGAGATGTACAAGAACCAGAAATAATTCAGAAACTGATATGGCAGGAACTGTGAGTTTAGGAAAGAGGACTTCAGCACTACAGAAAATTTGCTGCCCTACTGTACTTGTCCCATTTGATAACTTTACTCCAGATTGGGTCATAGTCTCACAGGTACCTATTTATTTTATTGTACTTTATTGTTTTTATGATTATCAAGGAAAACACTGATATTGTATTATGTTGGATTGTGCAGCATCTGATCATGCTATGCTGCTGCATGAGGTATAAGTCTCAATGTGAAGTGACAGGAATTCCAACTTAATGTATTTTAAAAACAATTCCTTGTCACAATACACAGAAGGTACTCAACCAATTTCTCTTAGCAGAGAATGGAACATAGCAGATGGGTTCTAGGAGTCAATAAATACAGTGAACTGTAATGTTTTTTTTAAAAAAAAATGGAAGCAAATGAAAAGTTGTAGGTGTACTTATATGCACATACAGAAAAATTATTTTGTCCCTTAAAGACATGCATGCATCTTAGCGCACACACAGGCAAAAGAATGGCTCGTGAGCCAGAATTCTGGAGAGGTTACTTCATTTAATCTGCAGGCAACATGTGAATAGAGCTGTTAAAGCAAATTACAGATAATTGAACGAAAAAAACTATAGAGAGGTGATTTGATTCTGAAGCCCTTGCTCAGGTGAGTAGTTGCAATAAAGTCAATGGGAGTATTTCTCATCAGTAAGGACTCCAGGATTGGATCTTGAAGTTACAACACATAATACAATCTAATGTGATATTAGTCATGACCAAAGTACTGTATACACTTGTGTATAAGCTGAGAATTTTGTGCCTTGAAACCCCCTTGAAAAAAGCACTCTGCTTATGCGCAGGTCAAGATCTGGAGCATGCTGGAAGCAGAAGAAATCTGGCAGAACACACTGAGTTTTGAAATATCTTGTTCTGAGCATGCTCAGGGAGGTAGCCCCAGCATGTGGAGTGGCCTCTGGGGCAGCTAAGTAAGAGAGGCCTGGGGGGAGGGGTTAGCCCAAGGGAACAAGCATCAGGGCAGGGGGATTAGGGAGGAGGCTGGGGACTCCAGGGAAGCTGGCTGTGCAGGGTGGGCGGCTAGGGAGGGGGTTGGGAAAGCAGGAAAAGGTGGCGGCGCAGAGCAGGGGGGCTTAAGGAAGGGGCTGGGGACATAGTGTAAATTGGTCGCACAGGGAGGCACAAATCAGCTCCAGGTCATGCAATTTTTCAGGTTTCTGGAGTTCTTAACCGAGGATCGACTTATACACGGATCAACTTATACGTGAGTATATATGGTAGGAATGCTCAAACTGCCAAGAAACAGTTACTTTTTAAAAACACAGCAAAGATTCTCAGCTTCTCATTATTCTACTTCATCCTTGCACCTCATTTCAGTAATTCCAATTCCAATGATTCAAAAATCTTGAGGCAAAAGAGTCCCTTGTGTGTTTTGATCTGCCTTTTTATATTTGAACTGGCTCTGCCCACAATCAATGTGGGTGTTAGACTGTTAGGGTGGCCCATTTTCCCAAATTTATTGAGCAAGGTGATTTTTGGTCCCTGCTGAGGGAGTTCTCACTCTTATATCTGCCTGTCCCCTTCCCAGGAATTGTCTGTCTCCTCCCACCTCAACTTCAAAACAATTCTGCCCCTGCACCCGCAGCCACACATCCATCATAGCAATGTCCACATTGCTTAGCCTCTCATTAGTTCTGCTCCCTGTTGCCATCTAATCCCCACATCAATTTGCCTCTATATTGGTTATGCCCATCTCCCCAGCCTCACCTCTGCTCCTCCTGCAGTTCTCCCACTGGAGTCTGGTGGAAAGGGTGCAGTGAGATCGTCCTTCCAGGTATGGGCAATTCCAGGGGTCCTATAACCTCTTGCCCCCTCCCCAGGTCGCCAAGCATTATAGTGAGGGACTGGGGAGGAGCAGAGCAGCTGTCACAGAGCTGGTGGGGTTTTCCTGCTCCCTCCTTCCTCTTGTGAGAATTGGGTTGAATTGGGAGAGGGACAGCTCAGCCTGCTTCCTGCAACAGCCCTGTCTGGCTGCTCTTTCCCAGGGGACAGGGAAGTGGGAAGGACCACCAAGCAGGGAGGATTTTCCCCCAGGGAGAGCTGTCATTTGCTAGATAGCTAGAACCTTTCATATCATTGTCAGACTGGCTGCAGCTCCAGCTCTAGTCAAAATGCCATCACTCATCAAAAAATCATGATGGCAAGACCCCATCTTCCACATATATCTCCACTCTTACTCACTCTTCACTCCTAGACCGCAAGTTTCTTCTAATCCACAGCACAGGAAGTACTTCAAAGGTGAGGTCAATGAAGCATGGAAGGCTTTTAAAATAGTCATGCCACCTCCATGAGGTGGATCAGGCCAGTCCCCACCTACGGACTTTTCTGCTCTTTACTGTAAGGAGAATGGATGAAGATGGAACTGAGGGCAGGATGGAAAGCAAGAGGGTGCAGAACTGGGGACAGTACTGCTCCTGTCAGCACTGAGAGCTGGCAACCACTTTTATAGACTCTCAGAGCTTTAAGTTCAGCTCAGAGGAGCCCGGAGTTAGAAGAGCTGAGGGAACTGGAGTACTCAGTATAAAATCCTTTGCTTTTGTCAATTCTCTGTAACTTTTTTTTTTTTTTAAATCTGTGGAACATTCCAAAAAGCTCCTTTCTTCAATTTCCCATATAAGTAAGACAGTTTGGGGGGGGGGAGAGCCATATAATGCAAACACAAGTTCCAATGGGGCAACTGTACTAGTCTAATTCAGTACAACAAGAAAGCAGTCCTGTAAGACTAACAAATTTATTTATTACATGAGCTTTTGTGGGAGTTTGCCCACATATCTGCACAAAAGACACTACTACAGGACCTAATAAAACCAGCTACTTCATCAAAGGCTCATTCACCTACTCATCCACCAATGTGATTTATGCCATCATGTGCCAGAGATACCCTTCTGCCTTATATACTGGACATACAGGACGGTCTCTGCGCAAAAGAATAAATGGGCCCAATTCTGACACCAGAAATCACAACACTCTAAAACCAGTGGGTCAGCATTTCAATCTTCCCGATCACTCCATTGACGATTTACTAATTGCGGTGGTCAGACAGATGAATACCAGAGCAAGGACTCAAAAAGAAGCTGTGGAGATCAAATTTATTTGCAAATTTAATTGCATTACTTCAGGGCTCAAGAGGGACTTTGGATTTTTCTCTGATTACAAGAGGTGGCTTGACCTCATCTTCCTCTAGACACTGTTCCCCAGTGTTCGAATCTTTACAACTACTCTGATTTGCTGTTACAGTATGACCTGTCCCCATGACTTACACTTCCCTGTATTTATTTCTTCCCATTCTGTACATTTCCCTATCTTCAAAGCATCTGACAGACTGGGATTTTCTCTCCTGAAAGCTCATGCAATAAATAAAAATTTGTTAGTCACAGGACTCCTTGCTTGTTTTAATGTAAACACACTTACATTTAAACTAAGTGAAACTATATTTCTGAGCACTGACTTGAAAGTTAAACTAATGTGCTTAAAGGGTAAATCCAGCAAGTAACTTGCTCCTGTGTAAACAGTCAGTTACAAGAAATGATTCATAAGCAAAGATTTAAAGGCTGACTAGGCAAAGGGTACTTCTTTCTTTCTTTCTTTCTTTTTAAAACCTGAACTCAAGGTAACTTGTGATTTCTTCTCTGTCCCAGCCTTTAAACTTGTTTCAGTTTGATTAACAGTTTTCATGTTCACTCGGTATCCTCCTTGTAAGATGATAAAAATTTGAAAAAGGGGACAGAAGTTTGTGTAGGGTAATTTTCAAATTCCTTCATGTATTTAAGTACACTAAAAAGTACACAACTGGCTCAGCAATAGTTTTTAAATAGCTGAAACAGAAACAGCAGATTCTCCAAAAAAGCCGCATATTTTCTGCCACTGAATAGCAGCAGGAAAAAAAAAAAAGATTTCTAGAGCTAATCCTTTTATATTGAGAGAGACCTTCAATAATATAGGTTATTCACTCACAATTCATCACAATATTGTGACTGACTTTCATCTGACATGAGAGGAGGTCATGCCTGGTATCAGTACTCCAGTGAATTAAACTTGTGTCCACAGAAGGGTCTGAAAAACCACAAAAGTTTCTTTTGACCAGTGATTGATCTGTAAGGACTGCAGGATATCACAGTTACTCTAAGACAATGACAGCTACTGTGGATTCTTAAAAACAAAATGAAGCTAGGCTGATGGTGCATTCCTAATCCAACACACTTTATGACGCTGTGAGCGCTTGATTATCCGCTATCACCAGCTCTAAGAAATTTGCCTCACAAAAGCATGGACTTCTGAATTCTAAGGCCATTTGAGGCAGGTACAACTTGAAGAATCTGTGTAAATTAATTAATTGGTACATCAAAGGGAAAAGGATATTTGGGGCAAAATTATACAACAACAGAAAGCACCACGCACTATCATCTCTGGAGAAACCACTTCCTGGTACCATCCATGACACATTACAATTTCCTATTTCTTATGCAAACTATGAAAATATTACCACCTTGAATATAAAGCAGGTAAAAGCTGATTAGAGATGAAGCCTATATGCACTGCAATGAAGAAAATAACAATTAGCATTTTTTAAAGTGACAGGAAAAGTAAGTTAGTTGACAATTCTTATCTTTTATGTTTATAATTCATCACTTCTACCCTGGATTTTAATATATTTTTAAAAAGAAACTGACAAAATATATACATTGCAATAAAATTATATGAACTTCCACAGTTACAACTCTCTTATTCTTTCTCCCATACGGCCCCTGCTCCCCTCTTTTTGTTCTTTTAACTTGGTTATATCTGATTTAGAATGCAAAATCCTTGGGGGAAAGAAACTGTGAAAACTGTAACACATCATACACTCCTATAGAACTGTACAGACATGCTTAATTAAATAAATTTAAAGACTAAGGGCTGAGTTGTCACCTTCCCATGCACCTCTCATTAAAGTAAGACATTCAATTGCAATGAAAATGTATACTCTCTAAGGCCCAGAAATTGTGCCCTCATTTACACACCATATTGCCCCTCCAAAGTTAAAGTGGTTCATTAGGATGCCAATCAGTATACAAGTGGTTTTAAATGCAGAAAACCTTTATATTGGTTGTGGACCAAAAACATATTTTAAAAATTTCCATGCTCAGTTAACTCTAGGAATATTTACTTAATTAACACGCTTTCTGTTTTGTACAATGAAATGCAAACATATAAAGAACTTTCACACTTGTGTGCAAGTTATTTAACAGATAGTAAGTTCTTTAAGATTTGTGGCCCCAATGGCATTCCACTGAGTGTTTGTGTGTGCTCCATGTGCCTGAAAGATGGAAAAATTCTTGCAAGAAATGTCCATTGGTCCATGCATGCAAACTTCCTCTCCTCATGCCTCACACTAAGGGAATAAAGGGCACAAAAGATCAAATGCCTCTCCAATTTTCTTTCTTATAGAGAATCTAAGAATGATCCAAAGCAGTCGAAGAGGCGAGAGAGTGCTAAAATACAGATAGGGTCTCCAGGTATTATAAGATAAATAACTTCTTCGAATACACTGGTCTGTATGTGTATTTCACTGTTGGTGATTGACAAGCAGTATTCAGGTAGGAGATGGCATGAGGATACAGGTAGTACAATGGTTTGAAGGACTGCTGTCCCAAAGAATGCATCAGTGGTGGAGTCCTGTCTGAGAGCATAATGTCTAATGAATATGTGGCTAGAATTCCAAGTAGAGGTACTTCTCAGTGATGCAGCTGACGTTGCTTCTTTTCTTGTAGGATTAGCTCCTACCCCATAAAGGGAAGACTATGACAGCTGGTAGCAGAGTAGGATTCATTTAAAGATCATCTGGGAAGACACAGCTTGATCGGAGTCATTCTTTGATCATGAGAAACAATCTAGGTAATTTTCTGATTGGTTTTGTCCTTTGTACATAAAAAGCTAAGACTCATCAGACATGAAGGGAAAGAAGTCTCCTCTCCTCAGGCGCATGCAATTTGAAAAAAATAAATAAATAATAAACCCAACAGTAAGAGGATTGATTGGCTTAAGTGTAACTCAAAGTTTTTTGGAAGTGTGATTTTGCTCTTATGGAATACAGCATATGAAGGAACTACCATTAGAGCTCTGAGCTGATCTTCCATTCTGGCTGAAGTGATTGCCACAAGGAATGCAACATTCACTGGCAGGTGATGTATCAATATATATTGGGTTGAATGACACCTTAATTAGTGTCAAATGCGCAAGATTCAAGTCTCAGTGAGGGGTAAGTTTCCTCTGTGGAAGAAAAGTTCTTATTGGGCCTTTCAAGAATCTGTTTGTCAATGAGTGAGAAAAAAAATGAATAACCATCTGATGATGACTGGCATGCACTGATTGCTCTCAGGTGGACCCTTACAGACCTTAGGGATAGTGCAGTCATTTTGAGAGAAAACAAAGTCCAAAATAAAAGGAATCAATCATAGAATCATAGGGTTGGAAGGGACCTCATGAGGTCATCTAGTCCAACCCCCTGCCAGAGGCAGGACCACTCCCACTAAACCATCCCAGTCATGGTTTTGTCCAGATGGGCCTTAAACACCTCCAAAGATGGAGATTCTACCACCTCCCTAGGCAGCTCATTCCAATGCTTCACCACTCACCTAGTAAAAAAGTTTTTTCTAATATCCAGCCTCGACCTCCCTAACTGTAACTTGAGACCATTGCTCCTTGTACTGTCCTCCGTTACTACCGAGAATAGTCGAGCTCCCTCCGCCTTGGAGCATCCCTTCAAGTAGCTGAAGGTTGCTATCAAATCCCCCCTCAATCTTCTCTTCTGCAGACTAAATAAGCCTAATGCTTTCAGTCTTTCCTCATAGGGCTTGTACTCCAGCCCTTTAATCATTTTGGTTGCCCTCTGCTGAACTCTCTCTAGCATGTCCCTATCCCTTTTGGAGTGGGGAGCCCAAAACTGAACACAGTATGCTAGATGTGGCCTCACCAGTGCAGAATAGAGGGGAATGATCACATCCCTTGATCTGCTGGTCACACTTCTCTTGATGCAGCCCAGTATATCATTGGCCTTTTTGGCAGCAAGAGCACACTGCTGACTCATATCTAGCTTCCCATCCACCATGAGCCCCAGGTCCTTTTCTACACTGCTGCTACTTAGCTGAATGTTCCCCAGCCTGTAGCAGTGCATGGGGTTTTTCCGTCCCAAGTGCAGGATTTTACACTTGTCCTTATTGAACCTCATAAGATTTCTATTGGCCCATTGTTCCAATTTATCTAGGTCTCCCTGAATCCTGTCCTTGTCCTCCAATGTGTCTACTGGTCCCCCCAGCTTGGTGCATTCCACAAATTTACTGAGAATGCAGTCTATTCCATCATCCAGATCATTGATGAAAATGTTGAACCAAACCGGCCCCAGGACCAACCCCTAGGGCACACCACTCGTGACTGGTTGCCAGCTAGACATGGAACCATTGATTCCTACACGTGAAACCATTGATCTAGCCAGTTTTCTATCCACCTTATAGTCCACCTATCCAACCCATACTTCCTTAATTTGCCAATGAGAATGCTGTGGGAAACTGTATCAAAAGCCTTGCTAAAATCAAGGTATATCACATCAACAGATCTTCCCACATCCAGAAAACCAGTCATTTGATCATAAAAAGAAATGAGATTGGTCAGGCATGATTTACCCTTGGTGAATCCATGCTGACAGTTCCTGATCACTTTATTTTCCTCTAAGTGAATATCTACAGACTCAAAAGATATATGTTTTAGCTGTGCCCATATGGAAAACTGCCTCCTCTTGGCTGAATAGCATTTCCCAGCAGATTATTTTCCGCTGTTAAAAAGTTTGGTTTGTATGGCATCAGAGCAGGAAAGTTTTAGGGTTGATGCCCATCCAAAAACCAAGCCACGAGATTCAGTGCTTTAGGGTAGGGATGCTTGATCCTACACTTGTCCTGGATCAAGAAATGAGGAAAGGACTACATGCTGATTAGAGAACAAGATACAAGATCTCATTAAGAAAAGATCTGGGAAAGAAAAAAGTGTCTGGCCAATTGAGACCAGTGAAGATGACTTGCATCCTGTCCTCTAAATTTTCCATAGAAATCAAGGTAGGAGTGGGAAGGGAGGAAAGGCAGCTCTGGTTTTACCAGGGCAGATGGAGAACACCACATTGAAAACAGAGCTAGAGCTCCCCTGGAATAGCAAATGTTGCATTTCCTATGTGATTGGGAGGTGAACAGATCCCAGATGACCAAAGTACTGGTCACTACTGAATCATGCAGCTCCCAGTGGTAAATGGCCTGCTGAGGGCGTCTGAGGGTACATTTTAAGTTCCTAGAAGGTAAGCTGCTGACAGGCCAATCTGATTCCTAATATACCAATTCCACGTAATAACAACTTTCCCACACTGAGGAATGGATCTCACCCCTCCTTGGTTACTGATGTAAAAAGTAGTTGTCATGTTGTCTGATATTACAAGGTCATAATAAAACCAGAGAATTTGCAGAAAGGACTTGAACATGTGTCAGACTGACCAAAATTATAGAAGACTGATGTGCATCCCAGCTTCTCAAAGTATCCGAGTGCCCTCTGCCTATCCATGTGGATCTCCAGCCTAAAGGAGAGGCATCTGTAGCAATCGTCTTACCCTGCGAGGGGGATAGGAAGGGAATGCCTACACATACTTGATGATGTTATTCTGAAAGGAATTGTCACTGTGGTATTCATGCTGTATTTGGCTGATGCAAACACTGTTTGGAGCCAAATCTGTAGGGAACATAAAAAGTCTGACATGCGGGATAACATAAATGCTTGATGCTGTGAGTCCCACAAGGGAAAGACAAATTCTTACAGGTGCTTGAAAGTTGTGCATGACCTTGTCTATCAGGTAATTAATGGCACAAAATCTATCTCCTGGTAGATAAACCCTTGTGACTGTGTCCAAAGTTGCCCCTATGAAGTCTATGGTCAATATCACAGTGAAGATAAACTTGGAAAAGTCTACACTGACACCTAAAGTGGACAGGAGCTGAAGCATTAAAATGGGATTGAAACATATGCCTCTTGATGAGCCCAAGCAATGAGAAGTCAGTCATTGAAATAAAGGGAAGAAAGTGAAGTTATTCCAGCTGAAGTGAGCTGCTGTTACGTGGAAGATTTTCAAAAAGAACCTGGGAGTGGTGGCAAGTCCAAAAAGGAACATATTATTCTGGAATTTGTTTGCACTCCCCATGAATCTGAGAAACCACCTTTGTGTAGGGTGAATGTCTGTGTGGTAGTATGCATCCTCCTCATCAAGAACAGTAAACCAAATGTCCCTTTTTCAGACATGGAATTACAGATGCCATTGTGTCCACTTGACATTCCAACTTATTAACAAAGTGGTTGAGCTTGCAAAGTCAAGAATGGATCTCTAACAGCCTCTCCTTTGGGATACTAAGAAATACACTGAGCAAAAGCCTTTTCCCTGGAGTTGAAGAGGCACTCACTCTACTCTCTTCTTGGTCAAGGGAGCCTTCCTGCGTGAGAATCTCCTTGTGAGAATAGTCTCCCAACAGAGACATGGACGGGGTTTTTGGAAAAGATAGAGAAGGAGACTGTATCACATAGCCGGACTGGATTATGTCTAATACCCACTTGTCTGTTATTATAGTACTAGACTTGCGGAAACAGAGTGCTAAATGTCTCCCAAAGGGTAAGGGAGGATCAGGTAGTGATGGCATCCTTGATGGCTTACAGCCTGCAAAATCCTATAAAAAGTATCTTTTAGCCCGAGAATGGAGTTAAGAGGTACTGAAGACATGGAAGGTGCACAGAAATGAGACCTTCTGTCTCTTATGACACAATTGTAAGATCACTGTTGATAAAATTGTTGAGTCACCGATTTAGGTTTGTACTAGGGCTGACTGTTATTTTCTCTTTGGAGAAGATGTATATATTCCTGGGACTAGTTGGAAGTAGTGAGTGGTTCTGAAGTTCTTTAGCGCATGTTAGCATTCATCTATTCATCAGTTTACTCACTGAAAATTTCTACATGGAATTTTGGAACTCCTGGGGAAACCCTGAAGTGCGTAGCAATGACATATTACTATGGCCACCGCTATTAACCTTGATGAAGCGTCTGCTGCATCATCTGCTGATTGAAGTGCAGTTCTGGCTACCAGTTAGAGTTTGGAACCGAGTTCTGTCTTGCTGTATCCTGCCTACAAAGTCTGTAAACTTGGAATAGTTCAGATAGTCATTGTTAGTCAACAGTGCCAAAGTTTGCTATTCTGAACTGAAAGTTAATGGATGTGAAAGCCGTCCTTCCTAACAAACCTAGATGCTTAGCTTCCATGCCAGAAGGGGTGGATTTTAGCTAGTGTTGTCTAGACCTCTCAATGGCAGCTTAGATGACTAGACAGTTAGTTGTGAGGCGGGTAAAAAGAAATTCCACTTCTTTGGCTGGAATGAACAGTGCTACTCTGCTCTTTTGGGGTAGGGGTGCACACGGCTGTTGCAGGCCAGACTACTCTAGCAGGTTTCAGGATACCTTCATTTACTGGAAATACTATTTGTGGTACACTGGACAGAGTGTGGTAAGGTGCGGCAAGCAAGATGTGTTATTAATGTTGTTCTTTGTCCAACACTCATATCAGTTTGGCTGCGTGTGTGAATCTCTGAAGGTGGGTTCTCTCAGGATTACACTTGGCTCAGATCTCTAACTGGGAACTCTGTTAAGCCAGTGACATAGAGCCGGGCTTGGATCTAGAGCCCTGCAGATCCACAGGTATCTGCATCCATGGATGCAGGTGTGGTTAATCACAGATCCATTGCTGAGTACTGACCAGCAGATCTGGATTCTACTTTTATCTCTCCAGGGTGCAGTCCATTGCTGCAGCTGCTGCTCAGATGTGTCAGCAGCACACAGGGGAACAAGGAAGCATTCTAACCAATCCTAGCTCAGCTCTGATTGTGATCCACCAGCCAATTAGAGTCTCAGTCACAGCAGGCTGGGGTTTGGAGAGTCACCACACACTGTCAGTCAGCCAGCATGCTGGCCTTTGACTGGGTCATTTTGCATGATTTCCACACCCACTTCTTCCTTTTTTTGTTTGTAGCTTGCATGCTATGCTGTCAATCAGACACTGATAGCCAAGGAAATCCGATTGACAGCACAGTGTGTGAACTGCAAACAAGAAAAGGAAAAAGTGGGTGGGACACATGGGGAATGAGGTAATCAAAGACTAAAATGCTGACTGTGAGCCCAAGCTCAGTTACAGATATAAATAAAACCTGGCATGTGGATTACAGACCAGACAGATTACTGAGTGGATGTGAATCCACATTTTTGTATCTTTACAGGACTCTACTTGGATCTTAAGCAGGAACTCAGTTAACCTGATGATCCTAAGCCGAGGTGGTCCTTTGGTTAATGCTTTCGGTTACTTTGAACCATTTCTCACTAAAGACTTGAGTCAGCTCAGTGATGCCAGGCATACCCTGGGTGCAAGAGGTAAACTGAGGCAACACGTACAATCGAGGAAACCAACATGACTATGGATCCTTGTAGAAACAAAGGTGCCAGGCTAGGCTATAGTGTAGCATTATGGCAAACAACTTGTTTCAACAGATTTGTTCGCAGCACTTGAGCTCTCAATGCAATGGAACGGCTCAACTGATTACAGGATCCATCGTCACCCCCTTTTGCTTCATGAAATCTCAGCTCTAGGACTCTTACTTTTATATCCTTATCTGCATTTATATTGATGGGTCCGTGCACTCCTTTTTGATCCTACCCATCAGTTTGACAAGCCCACACATCACTGGACATCTCCATCCATCAAGGTCTCAGGTTTGACCAAAACACTACCTTTATCTCCTTGGTGCTAGGCCAACTGACACCTCCGACCACTCAGCTACTTTTCCATTTTTCATAATTATTATTCCAATTTAACTTATTTCTTGCCACCTTCAATGAAGTTGAACTTTCACAACCTGTCTCTTGTCAGTGCCTTCAGTTCTGGCCAACTATACATTCCTTTCAGGCCCCATATTTTGGATTACTTTGTTAGGCCTTGGGCCAGCATTTAGACACTTCTACTTGTCTTTCTTATTTTAACCTTTTATTTTCTCCTACATTAGGAAGCTCTGGATCTCCTTGCTCAGTTAAAATTTCTTGGATAAGAAATTGACAGTTCCTCTGACGATTTGGAAAGAAAGATGGACCTAGATCCATCTATCTCCCAAAGCAAAGGCAGGGACCTTCTGCTCTGTTGTGATTCCCACCATCCATTGTGCTGTGCTATGATGTCAATCAGAGTCCCACTGGAACATGGGGACAGTCTACTGAGAAGAAGCAGTTCAGCTAAGTACACTTTAAAAAGGATAGTGTGGAGTTTATCAATGGTCTTACTCATAGTACTAAACATAATGCTTGATAGCAAGTTGTTGCAGAATCAGACTGTGATGTTATTTATTATTAATAACCTTATACTCCCCAGAGTAAGAGATCTATGAAGGCACAAACTGGAGCTAGGTATTCAGTTCTCATTGAATTTCAATAGGATTTGGGCACCTTACTATTCTCTGTGCCTTTGAAAAGCTCCCCCATAATTTCATTTGCTATCCTTTAAGCTATAGGGTGTGTCTGCATAAATCATACACCATCTTTACAAATGTACTGGCTTTTGAGGAACAAAATGTGTATGTACGCTCTCTGCAGCATGTGTGTATATGTGCGAGATATAATACAGCATTGCCAACATCTGCAATTTTATTGCAAGTATCCAGCTATGAGTGTCCATTCACACAGTCCCTGCTCCTCCAGCCCTATAATTATGTGAGAAAAATATTTTTTTTAAAAATGTAGCCTAAAATTTAGGTCCACCCAAATTATGACAACATCTGAAAATGAGTTTAGTCAATAACACTTTCCTTGAATTTTGGTACCATTTTAACTAACTAAAGAGGAGGCTCAGATAATTTTGTTAAAAATATATCATAGTCTGAAAATTTTCATTTTAAAAGACTAGAGCCATTTGCATGTTGAAAAGACTAGTATAGAAAGCACCAAGAGATTCAAATGTCAGCACTGTAAAATTCTCTCAGTATGGCTAGCTTCAAAACCTAAGATCCTGACCCTACAACATCCTTCTTTACAGTGAGCATTGCTCTAAATGATATGCTCAGTCTGAGAAAGTTGATGGAGATTTGCTCTGTGGGTTAGCTAGGCCCTCCTTTAATTGAGTGCTGCTATGTGCAGTGAATCACTGCAAAAAGCCACGTTCATTGACAGGTACCTTTCCCTCCCCCCCTCCCTCCTTTTCTTTTTAAGCACACAATAGCAGAGCTGGATGGGAAAATGCTTGGCTGCTTTGTTTCGGGTCTGGACAGCATCTCGCTTTCCCACAACAGGTAGGCACAAGCACAGAATGCTGCTGAATGCACAAGACCTTGCCAGAGGCTGAAACCACTAGTTTCTGCTGCTGTCTCAGACGAGGCCCATTTTCTACTGACCATGGCTCTTTGCCAAAGCCTAATTAAGACATTTCAGAATGTCAGAGTGTTAACCCTGTACTGCACCTACCTAGTTTGTAAGAAGCTATGACATGTGCTTCCATTTCCCGGAAATATTTGCATAACCCAGACTTTATTTCACAAAAGAGAACTGAGTCCTCACTGTTTTTGTGCATCTGCCTCTTCAAGTAAAGAGTAGTTGGCTGAGCAGTCCATGCCATTACGGTTTTAGAAACCTCTCTAAAACAAATGAAGCCTCCTAAATACTCAGTTGGGAGTGAATTTTGATTTCTTCCTCTTTATTTTATTAAGGGAAAACCAGAAATTTCTTAAATTTTTTATGAAGTCCAATGTGAACGAGATAGCTTTTCTTTTTTTAAAAAAGGCTGATCTAAATTCTTTACTTTTTCAATGAGAGGAACCAAACTTTGAAGTTTCTACAGCTACCACTTTTTCATTAGCTATGGAAAAAAGCATTCAACGCACAGACACACACTGTCACTCCCTCATATAAAACAGAAAGATCAAACATAAAACAGTATTTACTGGACTATCAATACTGCCGATTGGGCTTGTGCTAAGAACAACAGCCACTGGACTGAATGAGGGGAAACGATGACAATAGTCCAATGGTTGAAAGGAAGCTCACTATTGAGGCCAATTTGTACTGATTGTAATCTATACATTCATGGCTCACAACCCTGTTTAACTATTACATCCTGCATCTTCAGTTAAATATCCTCTAACGAGAAGCAGTATAAAGAGTCAAAACTGGGGGCAACACTGAACCACCAGTTGAGTCCATTCAGCTCTGATAGTTGAAAAGATCTCAATGTGAATACAAATATGTCTCTGTGTGCCACAGGAAAACATAGAAAATACATTCCAGGGCGTACCCTCTGGCTTCTGGAAGTTGTGTGTCAGATGAACAGCATGGGAGAACAGTTATCCAGAGATACAGTTTCTGTGGACAGCAGTTGGAGACTAGGTGCAGTGTGGGAGTGTAAGAATGCAAAAGTCTTTGGTCCCTCACAAATATGGTTTCTGTCTTAGAGACTGGTTATAATGATCATCTGGTTTACTGGAAAATTAATGTAGCTTGTGAATTCAGTTGTGGCACTTAATTTTTCAACATTTCTTGGTGACATTTCTTCAAGAAAATTTTAATATATTTATTTTGAGAGGCAGAGAATTGTAGTATAGTGTAAAAAGATGCAATTCCCAGTTTTGTTCACATTTCAAAGAATAACAAATCTTAAAAAAACAAAGTAACATTCACTGCTTTTCAGTTTGAAAATTTGTTTTTGTTGTTTGACAAATATTGAGCATATTAATGATGAACAGAGATATGACTTTCTAAATTTGCTGGAATGAATAGGCCAGATGCTGTTTTACATTCCTTTGATATAGGAAGAATGATCAGGGGCAGTCTTAGTGAATCAAGGGCCCTAGGCAAAAATCAAAGAGGGGTCCCCCCATGTGAAATGGCAGGACTCATCCTTGACTTCTGCCCTGTCCAACCTTGCCAGGGCCACCACCAACACCCCCAGCCCTGCTTTTGCCCCTCCCCTCCAACTGCCCACTGGGCTCCTCCACCTACCCTCATGGGAGGGGGCTCCTCCAGCATAGGGCCATGGGTGAGTGCCCAGGCTTCCCCATGACTAAGATTGCCTATGGAAGAACCTAATGTCTGTTATTAATGTGCTAGCTAAATCTGTGGGCACTGTAAAATATTCTACCTCCATAGAGGAAAATCTCGCATATTACTTTTCTGCACCCCTAGGGCTAGTTCAGGCATGGTACTGAAGATTCATTCTGGTGTTCCTACCATAGGAACTAATACATGCATAGAGCAAGTCGGTGATTGGATTACCAATTACCTCGCTTAGATTGTGTAAATTCAACATTTATTTCCATGGAGTAATTACAGCCCCTATTATAGATGAAGGCAACTACACAGGCTACTGAGTACCATACATTGTGGTAACTTTTAAAAACCTGGATGAGTTTTTTTTGTCATTTTTCTACATTTTTCTATCACACACAGACATATTTATATTCCCACTGAGATCTTTGCAAGTATCAGAGCTGAATGGACAATTGGTGCCCCAGTGTTTTATGAATCATGCTTCATTTTCTTTTAAAGAAAGGTACACAGATCAAGCTAATTTGGATTATGGCCACAACTCTGATATAACAGTGATACTTTTAAGTATGACAATACCTGGTATGCCAGGGTAAGAAAGAACACCATATATTTACAAACTTTAGTATGTGGAAGGAGGATAAAATAATAAGAATGTTACACTGTGAATTAAGTATCACATGGTAAAAATTAAATGCAACTGAAAAGAGCAACAGCTATTATAAACAGACTGACTGAAAAACAAAAGCAAAAAAAACAAAAACAACTTTCTATTACAAGGATGATCTAACCCACTGTATGTAAGCAGAGATGTTAAATTACAGAGGACATTCTCCTTTTGCAAGGACAGAAAGCATTTATTATGGTTAACTTTTTAAATAATAGAGGTTGTTATAACACAAGAAAAGAAGAGGTTGTCAGAGTTGGTCAAATGCATCCTGCTTTTCATTTCTTTTTAAGATTAGTGTCTTAAGTATTGTTATTTACAGGAAAGAACTAATGTGCTGGTCAGTGTGGGGCGCTTTCCTAATGCTTTTTTTCCATTGCTATCATTGATCTGTAGAACAACCTGCACCAACACAAAACTAATAAGCTCTTAGTTTCAGAGTAACACTGGAGTTAAACACAGTGAGCCTGACCCTTCTGAGAACACAGACAAAATGGGGTAGTTAATATGCATGTTTCAGGGACTTATTTTTTCAGCATATATCCAACGAATCTGAACCCTCTATTACACTCATCCTATAAAAAAGGAGGAAGCACATTCATTACATATGATGTAACAGCTTGAACTCCATTGCCTTATCACGGTGATCTACAGAGCAGAGCTGCATACATTGTTCACTCTTTCCCCACACTTGTTGATCTAATTTCCATTTAAAACCTCCCCACCTCTTTCAAGTTTCAGTTCCAAACTGGGACTCTACCATCTTTCCAAACTAACGAATAATCTGGTCAGTTAACAATGGATTGTTTTAAAGAAGGTTTATTTCTATATGCCAGGTGAAAAAGCTAGTGAGATTGTTCAACTCAACAGGGTTAAACAGCAACTTGAGTCTGGGGCCATGCTCATATTTCTCTGACCCTCTCAGTAATTTGGTCCTACATATGCTGAGGGATCTAGGTGCTGTTTGCTCCTCTCTGTCTGAGCAAGACACTGTTTCTCCAGCTCTGGAGTCTGAGTGCAGAAAGGCAGTTTTCTGGCTGTAGGGGATCATGCAGGATTTCCTGCTTTTGAGAGGTTTTTTTGCCATCTTGAATGGCCCTAGCCAAGCAAAGGCAGCATTTCCCATTCAGTGAAGTACCAGCAACAAGGTAGCAGGATTAGGAGAAGAGGATAAAAAGCACAGAAGACAAGAGAGAAAGGAAAACCCCCACTTAAGTAGAACCAGATCTCAGAAGTGTATCTTCAGTAAAAACAAACAAAGGAAAACAGCTCAATTTCAGGTGCCTGTGAAAGACAACATGTTCCTGAGACTTACTTATTACACAGGTGCCTGTGAGATGGGTCAGCAGCTTTTCTACCACCATACTTTACGGATAAAGACTAAAGACTGAGTGGACATGCCTTTGTAGAAGGAAGTATCACAGCTTTATCAGATATAGGCTTCCCACAGCTATAAGGGGATCAGTTGAACACTGGACCTAAAACACTTCTGTACAGCACCTACTCTCTCAGTAGCATCAATTTTACTATTGCACTAACTCTTCATAATATGCAGAATACTTGCCTTCAAGAAGGGATATTAGGATACAAATGAAGAATAGCAGTGTAGAATTTGTCTCACTGAAATATTCACTGAAAGTTGCTTAGTCCAGAAGGACACATTAATTTAATAACTTCTGAACGCAGGAAAGCAAGGAGAGGAAGGAAGGATGTGCTACAACTGATCTACATGTAATAACACTATTATTACATGCAACACTAGTGTCTACAAAGTGAAGAGAAGTCTCCATGGAATACCTTAAATTCAGAAATGTTTTATCACCCTTGTGCACTTACTATTATATTTTGGAAAGGTTGGCCTATTGTAATTTGGAAATCCTGGTAATTCAACATGAAGGATGCTACTAACTATAAGTAATAAAAGCACCATAGTGTAAAATCAGGTACAACAGACAAAAACTTGCAAAACTATTCCGCAATGAGCATTCTGGGAAGAGAATACTGCATTCTCCATTCTCACCCCATAGTAATTAAATAACTGAGAATGGTTAAACTTGGAGTCATGGGAAAGCTCTGAAATGTAAGGTAGGACAAACAGCTGTGGTTGGAGCTATTTTTGCTTACATGGATAAAGTATCCACCTTGTTGACCTGTCAGTCCAACTAATCCATTCTCTATTTCCAGTTAATATCATTAAAGTCCAGCCTTCAAGAGCCTAGAGACAGAATAGAAAACCACATATATTTTTTCCACAGGGCGGTAACCAGATGTCAATAGCTGCAGCTGTGACTACATAATTACCTGTTTGCATTAACGTAGACCACAGTTTAGATTTAATAGGTCAGATGACAATGCAGCAAAATGCATTTAGCCTATGATTACCCCTTTTCAAAGATTCTCTCACTCGCAACTTCGACCCTGGGAACATTGCAGGCACAGACTTAGGTCAATAAGAAACATTGGCCAGCACAATAGGCCTTGCCTCAAACAGCGCTGTTGACAGACACCAGCACAAAAGAAGTGAATAGAGTCCCCCTCAGTTCTCACACAGAGCGAAGAATGAGTCAGTGTACTGCTGCTTTGGTGCTCTGTTTGTACAGTGTATACAGCTTTTGTCCTCAGTCACTGTTCTCAGCTCAATGGAGGCTAAAGAGCCTAGGAAGTGAAGGCGGAAGAATGGCTCCACACTCTCCCCTGCAGCCAACAGCATATCCATGTGCACATGACAGGTCAGATGAGAAGCCCAAAGTCACTGGTCAAATCTCTTCAACCACCCCACTTTAAAATAATAGCAGTATTTCTGATGTAGATCCCAAACTGCCCTATTTAGAACAGCATCTATCATTGGAATTTTGGCCTGAAGCCAACATATTAGCTTTAATTAATCTACTTTATTTCCTTTCATAAACCACTCCCACCCCAAGGTGATCCCTAGCAGTCCAACTCACTGCAGCAGCAATGGATATTGAAGAATCACACCTTCAAGCAACAGGAAGGTAAACAGCCATGAATATGAATTATAATCTTTCTAAGCTATTTGAACAGCTAGCTCAGAAGCGATAAAGAGTAGCTTATTTAGCATCTTAAACTCTCAGTATAATGAATCATAATGACAAAACTTATAACCAGCAACAATAATCAGCTGTGTGTAGATATCTTAACACACAAAAAGTTACATGGTACATGAATAGCTACAGAGGCAAGTATGTCTATGTGCGCGCGCACACACACACACACACACACATTAATATTTGCATATATTAGTTTAATATACGCAAAATACTTAATACGAATTACCTTAAAACCTCGAGAACCATATATAGTCAACTTGCACTGCTATGTAAACTGCTGTTGTATCATTTACAGTACTATATGATCATGGTAGAGAAACAAAGCAGTTGTTACTTTTTAAGACAACTCTGGCAAAAAGTCAAAACTGCATTACTATTGACTGCTTCATAAATTAAATTATAAAACAAAACGAACTGTTGATTTTAAAAAGAGTGAGGTGGTTAGCTGTGATTACACATATGTTTGACAAGCATGGCACTTGAAGTAGCTAAGAAAGTAAGTTTTCATACATATAGTCTGATTTTCAGTTCATTTGTGGAGATGCCCACTCTGGACACTTACTATAGGATGTGGTTGTGCACTGTGGGTTAAATTGGCATGGAAGATGCAATGTAGGAAAGTATTTATGTCAGAGCATATATGTGCATGCAAACCTACTGAGATTCTAATTTAGGAAACCTTATTTAGAATTTTAAACAGTAAATTTTAAAAACTAAGTCCAAAAAAAGTTTTGGAGTTCACTGCCATTCAAGTCCGTCAATTATGGCTTTAGAACATCATCAGTTGGTATATTTGGGTTCCATGTATTTGAAATGTTAAACAAATAAGCAGAAAGCGAGTCAGTGCCTAGCACAATTTCCTGTATGAACTGACCTAATTTACAGAGCAGAGAATCCTTCGAGCCAAAGTTTGCCTTCTGATCAGGAGGGAAGAGAAGAAAGATATGCAAGACCTCGTTTGCATGAGAAAACTGCAGTTTTATTTAAAGCGATGACTTAAAACCATTGCACACCCCTCTGCCTGGGCACTCTTATTCTGGTTGAAGAATGACTTACTTTAAACCAATTCCTAATTAATCTAAAATATGCCAAAGCAAGCTTGATTTAAACCAAAATGAAAGTGTCCACACCTCCTTTTGCACTAGCTTAACTTAGTTTAAAATCACACCTTTAACAAACCAGATCAACTCTCTCATGTTGATAACCCCAAGATTTTCAGATTCTTAACCTGACATAGTGGGGGCACAGGTGCATCACAGTATCTTGAAAATCTCAATTCAATTTTCCATCCTAAGGACAACTGACATTCCCAGACAGTTCTCTTTTCTCTTTTGCTGCCTCATCCCAATGTCATCTTATATGCATCATGAAGACGGCTGTAAAGTGGAAATGCCACATCCTGCCAGAACAGGATCACAATTTCTTTGCAAAAAATTTTGTTTGGAGGAAGAGAGAGTTTTATTTTGTTTTAGTACTGACTCCTCAACCCAATTGCGAATAGCAATCTTCTTGGGCTCTGAGAGAGCTAAATCCAGTACACAGCTCTGAGAAAGCATATCTGATAAAGGGCTTTTGAAAAGCACCTAAAAGAGGAGAGACACATAAATGACTTCCCTTACAGAAACATTATCTAACTCCTCAAATAATATTAAATGCATAAAGTTGAAGTAACAAATATGAATAAAGATCTTAAACAAAGACAATACCATAGTTACAACTAAGTGTCACACCTCAGTGCAATCTAAAGATTATTTGCACAATTTTCAAAGGAATTAGGTTTCTGCTCTTGTTTTCTGTCTTTACAATACATGGAAAGGCCTGACAAGTTTGGTTGGTTGTTTTTTTGATTTGCTTTCATTTGTTTTTTACGCTTTTATTTTTTCCTTAAATATTTTCCCTTTTAAATATCAATTCTGGTCTTCTCTGATCTTACCAGGGGACTCTGTTGTCAGAAGATGTCTACTTTAAACTCTCACAACTTATTTAAAGGGGCAGGGTGTTGAAGCTTTAGTAAAGACATCTCTTCTTCAAATAGTTAGCTAAAGTTTAATCAGTGTTAAACAATCCTTGTCCCCCCACCACCCCCACGCCAGTCTTAACCAATATGCCTAAAAATCCATTCTCAGGTCAATTTTTATTCTCTTGGTTTTTTTGTTATGTCGTCATTTCACTAATTCTGCAGTCCCAAGAACAAATCGTCAGATGATGGAAATCATTGCAGCACCATTACAAACACGGAATCCTGCGGCACTTTTAAAGACTAACAAAGATACTTAATGCATGAACTTTCATGGATGTAATCCCACTTCATCAGCTGCACGAAATGAAAACAGCAGTACAATATAATATAGTTTTCATTTCACGCATCTGATGAAGTGGGATTTTCTCCTATGAAAGCTCATGCATTAAATACATTTGTTAGTCTCTAAAAGTGCCACAGCGCTCCTTGTTTGTTTTGCTGGACTAGCCTAACGTGGCTACCCTCTGGAACTTGTTCCATAGCACAAATGGCTCCCAAGAGACTAAGTGAATTTGCACCAGCTGAGGATCCAGGGGATTGACTTCCAAGCTTGACAAGACCTGACTAATGTAAAACATAAGCAGTTACAAACAAAGAACCTAAACCAAAGAAAAAACAAAAACCAAGCCCATTTCTCTCCCCTCCTCCACTACGTGTTACCTTTAAAATACTGGGTGCTGCTTAGATAATCAAGTCTTCATATAATACAGAGGTACTAAGTCAAGGTATCTTGTTTACCCATTATGATTTTAATTCCAGGAAAGACACATATCAACTTAAATTTACCAAGCAATAACAAATGATGTTTGTTTCTCATTGAACCCAAATCAGTCCTTTCCCTACATTTATGATAGTAGTTCAGAAATACTTGGGTTTGGCTTTTATGTGTTGATATAGGAATATGGTGATCAATGGAGGCACTTTTCCATGGAACAAGTTGCAAAACATTTCTTTTAATAAACATATTCAGTGGTTTTCAGAATAGTTACTTCAGGTTGTTTCAGGCAGTTAATTCTCACCCAAGCCGGGTGGCTTGATTTTCAGTTTTTTAGATAACAAGAAAGTGTTCCAAAATACTGACCAAAAGAAAATGGAAAATTTGCATCTCTTAATAATCAACACATGTAATGAAGGAAGGGGGGAAAAAGGGCAGTGGAGCAGAATGTTGCTTTTGTTAGAAAAGCTATTCCATATTTGATTACCAACCTACTTCGCATTTCAGTGTCCATAAATCATGCCTACTTTCAGCATGTCCCACCAACTCTTACCAGCAACTTGCATCTCTGATGGCTGCTATCATTTTAAAAATGCTGAAAGCAACATGGTAGCAGTGACCACACACAGACTGCAGTGTTGAATAAGGTGATATTCTAATAGCAATGGGTAACTTTCAAAGCAAACATTTTCTTAAATGAATACAGCCTTCACTCACACTAAGTTTTCCCCAATGGAGTAGCATGTCCTTTCCTAGCCCTCCCTACCTCTTTTTCCCCTAATGAAAAAGATTAGACAAATTGCATAAATAAAAAAATACTAGTGTTGAGCATGGTATTAGAAATACTTTCAGGCAATCACAATAAACATCATAATCTAGTCATCTGACCTCCTCATTTCCTTCACTATCTCTGCCCCCTTACTTTTGAACATGGTTTTGATGGATAATTCTCTGCTATTACCTGTAATGTTTGCCTGCCACCCACACAAAATCTGTTAATTTCTATAATAAACCTCAATTTTCAAGGGGTTTATAGATCAACCTAAAAGATTCCCTCAAGATGGAGACTTGGCAAGATCTGAGTCCAGGATGGAGGTTTTTATCCTGATATATTGGGAGGGAGAGGAGAAGGAGGTGTGTATAAACTAACCATTCTTAAGTGGTATATTCGCTGCAAAACACCATTTTCGGTTTGTGTTTTAAGGTGCTTAACACTTAAGCTAAGATTTTCTAAGCTGTCTGAGAACTGAGTGCCCCAATGCTCTAGATCAGCAATTCTCAACCACTGTGTTGGTACACATTACTGTGACTTCATACAGCAGCAAGGATGTTGTGGAGAACTGGAAAGATGTCTAGATCTGGCCTGCGGGGCATGCGTGATGTGTCCTGTACTGTCACAACATGTTACGAAGTATGTTGTAACTTGCAAAAGGTTGAAAACCATTGCTCTAGGACACTTTGAAAAGCTCATTCTTTAATACTCTTCTTTCTCACTACGAATTTCACTTGACATTGGTTCCTAATTAGATCACTGTGTCTAAATATGCTGACAAAAAAAATTTAAAAAAAGGGAAAGCAATGTCAGTCCTAGAGGAACTGAACTGAATTTCAAAGAATTTTTTTTGTGAAGAGGAAGGCCAGTTAAAATTAGTTTTATTATGTGTCATTGGGGCCTGATCCCAAGTGATGCTTGGTGCTACTACTCCCGTGGATGAACTTCCACTCTTTTTTTTAGCAAGTATTGAGGCATGACTAAATTGAACTGCAAATGCTTTAAGGGGAACTATATCTGATCATTCATTACTTCTCAATAAGTAATATCAGTTAGGCAGAGAGCCTTAATGGCAAGCACCTTCTTAGTCTATTAAAGCAAATTAGTAAGAATAGTTGTGTTGAATGAGCATTTTCAAGGTAGCTAAGTCTAGCAACTTTGTTGTAAATCTTCACAATATTTTGTATTTTGTTAAAGCCACAGTTCACAGTGTCATGCTATTACATAAGAATCTAAGTTTTAATTAAGAAAAACAAAAACCCAAAACAAAAAAACCCCTTATGCATCCAGCCTTAGGGTTTGAAGAAAAAAAGCTGCAAACATGAACCTGAACGGCTCAGAATCCAGAGTGGGAAAAAAAAGGAACAAAAAAATTCTTAGCTTAAAAAAAAAAAAAAAAAAAAGCCGTAAAATTTAAGAAAATCTCATTATTTTTGCTAGGGTTGACAATACTGCATTCATAGAACTATAAGAACTATAAATTTGTATGTAGAGGGTCCCTCATGTCATTCTTTATCTCTTTTTAGATTGTCTACTCTCATTATTCTATAGGGGTTAAATTGTAATTTAAATATATTTATGAAATAATAATTCTTCTTGCAGGATATATTCATATGGGTCCCCAGATCTATATGAAGATTCCTCATTCATATTTTATCCAAAATAACACCAATACATCTTCAGTTCTAGAAGCAGAGCAGTCTATTAAACAACTCTATGATCCTAAAGTTTAAAACACAAAAAACCTCTAATACAAATAGAGGTACCATCAGACTACCATACAACTTATTGTCAGTCATCCAGAATTCACAAATCTTTTAAAGTACTTTCCCCTCACTCTCCAACAAAATTATCATCTCAAGCAGCGCCTCCTGGAATCCTCCATAGGTAGTTTTAACTATAATTGTTAGAACATTTCAGTTTGACAAAAGTTTTCATTAAAAGGTTCTACAAGGTTTTCCTTTTTAAATACAAAATAAATAAATAAATAAAATAAATAAAGTCCCTCTGCAAACTGTACATATTGATTTAAATTATATCTGTTTTTACATTTTTAAACACAAGGCTGAAATCTATTCTTCCAATCTGCTTTTCAAATCTTGAGTTTAGAATTCCAGCTTCTGCAACTATGGAAATACCAGGAGAATCAGTGCTTCCTGCTCACATTAATGTTTGAGAATATCTGAGGAAAATATTCAGATCTTCTGATGTGTTAGCAAAATAAATCTTTGGCTACATATAAATAACCATGAAGTAAGGGCAATCATCTTTTCTGTGTGGTCACACAGTGCTTATAGACTGTGTTTCTGGACCAGAAGGGCCACGCGCCATTTATCCATCTCTTTATTTCTCCAGCTCTGATCTCTCTGCAAGATACTCTCTCCTCCGCTCGCAGGATGTCCTGTGGTCTTACACTGCGAAGACTCTCTCCTTACACAGCACTTGCAAATTCTCTCAATATGACATAAACTGCACTGATGTAAAATGTGTCATCATTTTCTTTTAATGCCTCACAGGCCTTTAGCCTTTCTACTTCTGATGCCTCAAATGCAGTGCCAGAAGAGAAAAGATGTGATTTGCAGGGTAAGTTGCTTTGCTGTGAGAATGCTGCTAGACATATGTTAGCTCATTAATGTACTGGGTCCATCATTAGTGCAAATCAATTGTACATTGATCAGCTATATACTGTGCTATGTTATCTCATTGACTAAAGCTTAAGCAACAACTATCAATTATGTAACATATAAGAAATATTCCAGAAAATGTTTACAGACCTAAAGCTCCAGGAACTCTGGGAGTACAGTCCCTGTGTATTACTGAACCACAAAAAACAACACCTCAATTTGTGGTTGAAAATAGCTATTGCAGAATGACATTCAGTGGGTGGCAAAAAAAAGTCACAATTGTAAAGTAACCAACCAAATAATATGCTATGTCCACTGGGGACAAAATATTGTAATTTTGAAAAAGCACAGAGCTATAAATAAAGTCAGCAATTATTTGTTGAAATGCACGGATTAAGCCTGCAGTCTGAGGACTACTCTGCAAATATGTAATAGAAAAGAAAAACTGAAATTGTTTGATAGCAGACACAGTGGCACCACATGCATTGTTTGGGCTAGGAGCTAGGGTGAACGGCACTCCACAGCACTGTGTAAAAGGGAGTTTATTACCACCTCCCTGGATTTAGCCTTCTTTAATGTAAACAATTATTCTTCCTTTTAAAGTTTCAATGCTGGTATGTGGGAATGGGACAAGACCAGCACTGCTTAACGTTTCTCCCTGGTATTTGGGTAAAGCTTGTGATCAAGAACTGAACAGGAGTGCCAGAAAGCATGTTTGCTGATGAACAGTGGCAACCATCTAAGTCCTCTGAGGATTTCAACACGACATTCTTGCCATTTTAATCAGAGAGAGACTACATTTTTTGCAGCATGGAGACTAACTGTCTGATTATGGCTCTCTTTAAAAGATATAAAGTGAAGGAGAATCAGAATTATTTTTACTTTTGTGAACATCACCAGTTTATAAAGTCAAAACAAGCACACACTGAGCCAAAATCAGCACAGATGTCTCAGTGGGGAAGAATCTAGCCCAAAGAATATGTTGATGGGATGAACACTTCTGGTGTGTGAAAATGAGTGCTAAGATTTCTACTCTTTAATGCCTATATGCCATTAGAGAGAAAGAAATGTCTAGAGCATGGTTGAAATGAAGAATTTCAAAAATTTAAAAAGTTCTCTCTTTTAAAGAAACCACTGCCCATACAAACTTGCAAAATTCTATTTGCTCTCTTAATTTGATTCTTGAGCAACTAATGTTTTTGTCAGGCAAGAAACATAACGTTTTTTAAATCATAATTATTTTGGCGAGCAGATTTGTGTGTGTGTGTGGCCCAACAAATTTTCATGCTGATTTTCTGGTAAGGTGCACTGGTGTAAATTATGTTAATTATAAATCTTAAGATTATAATATTTGTATACCTGTCTATCACTTTTCACATTAAATGAGGTGAAATCTGTTATAAAAAATAATACAAAGCTATATTTATAGTGCTCACTTCACACACCACTAAATGTAGCCACTTTGGGAGACAGAAAGATGGCAGCTGTTTAAAAGCACACAACACTATAGGCTATATTTGGCCATACTAAAAAGTTGGCTAGGATGTGAGGGCTAACACCCCTGCTACACATACAAAATGTGCAACTGGCTTTGAATGCATTAAACAGACACTGTCAACTACTTTAGATCTCATACAAGTTTTACAGAATCTCATAAAACTAAATATTGAGATGATTTTTTTTTTAAAAAAATTCCATTTAAACAACATTTCTCTTTGGATTCGTACCCCCTCCTAGCAGTGCTCACAAGACAAAAATGGTGCATAAGAACAAGAAAGCTAAAAAATTTAGTATGTTTATTTTGCTCAAGCTGAAAGAAATGAAAAAAACAGATATGGAACAAAATTTGACCTGTAGCAGCGGGCCCAGAACTGGCACTATGACATTATATAACCTCTGTGTACCCCTGGATGGATGGAAAGCACACACTCCCAAGGGAGTCTCCATAAAGTCTGAGAGATGATAACAACTCCACTCTGACAGAGAAGTAGGCTTCAAGGACTGTTCAGACTAAGGAATCTAACTTTATACAGAGCACTGGGTGCCACTACATAGCTGAAGTGGAGGGCCTTTTCTTGGGCTATGAGGCAGAGCTAATTTCTCCTACACAGGGTTGTAGAAGGTGCAATCATTTGCGACTTCTGTGGAATCTTTGAAATTTACCCCAAATGCATAAGAACATATTATATTTGTGACTTCTTTTCCATTTTAGTGTCACTAGCATTTTGACTAACGATGCAGGCAGGGAATTTTATTTTTAAATATACATCTTTGATCAGATAGCATATAATTAAAAAGAGAAACTGAAGATTGTTTGGCTTAAAAATACAAGTACCACCACAGTTGCCCCAAACCCCTGACCTGCTCTTAAGGAGTTTTGAAATTATACTGATTTCTATCATCCTGAGTTGTATTCACAGCAATCAATACACAAGAAGTAATTCTTCTACAAAACTCCAAGTTGATAAGGCCTCAGCTGGAGTATTGTGTCCTGTTCTGGGAGCCACATTTCAGAAGAGATGTGAACAAACCCGAGAAAGTGCAAAGAAGAGCAACAAAAACTATTAAAGTTCTACAAGCCAGGACCTCTGAGGAAGAATTGAAAAAAACTTCATGTACGTAGTGTGGAGAAGAGATGAATGAGCAGAGACATGGTAACAGTTTTCAAATACATGAAAAGTTGTTACAAGGAGAAGGGAGAAAAATTGTTCTCTTTAACTTTCTGAGGACAGGACAATAAGCAACGGGTTCAAATTGCAGCAAGGCAGGTTTGGAGGTTGGACCTTAGGGGAAAAAATAGCTTCTTAACTATTAGGTTAAATAAACACTAGAACATGTTGCCCAAGGGATTTATAGAAGCTGTATCATTGGAGTTTTTTTAAGAACTGGTTAGACAACTGTGATAGGGATGGCCTAGTTATTATATACTCCTAGTCTTGCCATCAGTCCAAGGGAATGCACTAGATGACCTACTGAAATCCTTTCCATCCTACACTTCTACAATTTTAGAGGATGTAGTTCATAGAAGATATAGTTCTGTTGTCACTACTGGGGAATAGAGTACAAGGTATGAGACTGCTGAGGAATTCAGATGCCATCAAACAAAGCAACAACAGGAAGTTTCTGAAAAAGGGAATGACTGCAAAGAAGAAAAGGAAAGAAAAGAAGCCTGAGGATTTACTCCAGAGAGAGATGGGCTGCAGAAGGCATGGAAGCCAGAGATATGAGGTGTTGCTGCAGAGACCACTAGGAAGAAGAGGAGTCTACAGGAAAATAAAGGCTATAGTAAAGGCTATCAGGAGGAACCAACAAACAGCAGGAAAATACTGATGTCATTGCTAGTAAAGTATCAGCTGAAGGTTCAAACAGCATGAAGTAATAGTGCAAGTTGAGCAATTATCATTTTCTTCTCTTCCTTGCCCACAAACTGAATTTAAAACTACATCCCTGGAATTCTTGCAGTAAGACAACATGGAACTTAAAAGAGATTCAGTATGTTGTGTAAATAAGGTGTGATTTTAATAGGTTGGAGGCACTATTCATGGTAGCCCCTACAACAGAAATGTACAGAAGCCCACTTCTGTATTTCTACTTTCTTTTTCTTTTCCTTACCCATGCTAGCTGCTAACCTGAGCCAGAAAAAAAACATGCTTATGCATACAATATATCTATACAATAAGCACAGACCTTTCTCTCTACATTTTTTCTCAGCAATATGCTATCACCAGCTAATTAAAGTACATTTTTCATGAACAAACTCCCACTGTGAATTTAAGAAAATTACCTTTGTGGCCATAGCCAGTAGGATTTTGTATTGTACATCCAAATGGAATCTTAAAACAAACAAGCAAGCAAGCAAACAAATAAATACAGAAAACTAAGGCATCCTAGGCTTTTAGCAGCAAGTGATCCCAATAATAAAAATGAAAATAAGCTAGCAGCAAAACTATATCATTGCTATTTTTCTTTACAACTTTATGTATCATATAACTCTCTGAATATAACCAGTTTGAAAATTAGACATTTAAAAATAAAATTTCTTTACAAGCTTGGTGGCAATTCCTGTCCCCCTTACCCTCCTAGGATTTCAGTGTGTACACAGATGGTTTTTGGTGGCTACTGACACTAAAAAGGAAATGCAGTACTATAAAATAGACCAGGGGTCACCAAACTTATGGAACTCAAGAGCCACACAAGTTGATTATTAAACCTTCAAGAGCCACACTGAGGCACATAGCCATATACTTTTAGCTACTAAATTGATTTGCTAACGTTCTTCCGTGAGCCACACTTTTTCATTCAAGAGCCACATGCGGCTCCCGTGCCACAGTTTGGCCATGCCTGAAACAGAAAAACAAAACCAAGGCCATTTCACCAGTGTAGTACCAGGACAATTTTTTAAAATCTAGCATTGCATTACATTGCTGCTAAAAACAAAGTTACACATGCGTTAATAGTTCGCTACAAATTAAAGGGCTATCTGTGTGCATATTGGTAGTGGTTTTCTATAAATAGTGGGTGAGTGTGTGGAATGTACATACAGGGCAAATAAGCACTGTGTAATAAGACATATTTTAAATAATTCACCATTTAGTCTCTTGAATGACTGGGAAATGAGAGTTCTCAGATCTGTAATGGAAGAGACACTGTCGCCATCCAAGACAGTATTATTGTTATAAGCTTGGAATCAGCAAAATGAGAACAAAGGGAGGAGGATCCAGAAAAATAAAATCATTTCACAACCTATTCACCTGTCAAGCACAAGCAAAAAAAAAAATAATTTGCTTTGTTTGACCTCTGAAATATATAATCACACAGGTAGATCTCATGACTCCCTGACCCCCAGGACCCTTCCCCAACTCCAGCCCCCTTCCCTGACCCACCAACCTGCTGGCTCCCTGGCCCTGTTCATTGACCTGCTAGCTCCCTGACCCCCAAGACCCTTCCCTGACACCCTACCATCAAACTCCCCACCTTGTCCTCCTTCTTCCTTCCACCTGCTGACTCCCCAATCCTCAGGCCCTTCCTTGCCCTGCTGGCCCCCCTACACCACCAGGGTCCTCCCCAGAAACCCCACCAGGCTGGCTCCTTGACCCCCGACTGCCTTCCCACCTGCCGCCTGGCTCCCCAACCCCCCCCCAGCCCACTTCCCAGACCCACCTGCCGACCAGCTCCCTGACCCTTGGACCCTTCCCTGCCAATCACCGACCCTCTGACCCACTTCCCCGACCTGCCTGCCAACTCCCCAACCCCAATCCCTCTCTCACCTTCCCTTACGTGGCTGAAGCTTCTCCCTGCCCAGACCACTCCCACTGTGAGCACGCACTAGAGCATGCTCAGGGTGGGAGATTTAAAAACTCCCCCAGCCTGGCCTCAGATCCCAGGCCAGGGAAGTGCAGAACACACGTTCCACCCAAGTTTTTTATTTTTCAGGGCCCCAGAATGCTGGCTTCTCAAATTTGTGGGCTGGGGCATTCCAGCTTACTTTAATTCCTACATACTGACCTGTAACTGTTGAGGACAAATATATTATATCTCAAGTTACAATACTGTCAGATCGCACAAGCTCAGGTATTACTTGGGTGGAAGGCTGTCTACATATTTTAGTCCGGACTCGCAAGTCTGAACTAAAGAAGTCCAAGGTTAATCTGAACTAACCTCAAGCTAGTTTGAACTAACTGCAGCTTTTTAGTTCGAGCTAGCAGCGCATTCTAGTTCAAACTGATGGCTTAGTTTGAACTAGAACATGCAGCTTAGGTCGAACTTTTTAAGTTCAAATTAAGCCTTCGTTCCCATCTTGCCCGCACTTATTTCGAGCTAAGAAATTTCTTAGTTCAATCTAGGCAAAGCCTCGTGTAGCCAAGGGCTAAATTAGTCTTAGTCCAGACTAATTTGCCAGTGTGAACATAGCCAAAGAGATCTAGGGAAAACCAAGGACTTGCAACAAGTATCACCGGTCACTCAGTAGGCAGTGCTGTCTACCACCCCTGACAAATCTGTACTCTACACCTCAGTGGTCCAGCCTAGTACTAGAGGCCACTCTACTGCTGGTGGTGATGTCTTTGGGGTTAGGTATGGAGATGAAGATCACTGGGGTTATTAAAGATCCAGTAACTTTTTTTTGTAAGTGCAGGGTTAAATTCCTATATCTTAGCCAAATTTTAATTCATGGAATTGGGTTCCCATGCTCTGTTGCTTCTCTCAGTTGAACTCACTGCAAACACCAGAGGCTCCTTGTGTTTCTCCATTTCCCACTCCTTGTGTCGCTGTTCCATCCCCTTTTATTTCAGTAACTCATTGAAATCCTCTTCATTCTTGTGCCTCAATGTGCCACCCAAAACAGGATTGCTTGATCTCACTTCTCCACCATGGCTCATGCTCCGCTTTCCCCCTCCCCCATATTATTATCTCCCCTTCTCTTCCTCTGCCAGGGCTTCTGTGTGCCCCGAACGACTGTGTATGTACTTGTACCCTTTTTCCTCCCATGCCAGTGTCTCTATGTGCCCTCCCCCCTCAGTTCCTTTTTGTCCCCATACCAGGGTAACCCATTCTCTCTTCTCCCCTTTCCCCCATGCCAAAGGTCTGCCTTCCCTCCATTCATTCATGGTGTAAACCTTTTAAACTAAGATAGGCCTACTATTGTGCTGGAATGTGTTGATGGCTGCCATCAACTGATTCTCTCTTCTCTATAACTCCAGAGATAGCTGAAGGTGCAAGTGGCTCTGGATGTCACTCTTCTCCTCCCCTCCGGTTTCCAGATTTTCACCAAAACCAATACGATGCTACACATTTATGCCAAGAACATTCCCTGGGCTTTTGGAATTAATCGGAGTTGAGTCTTAAGGAACAAGAAGAGACAGAGGTGGCTTGGCAAACTCTGTGGTACCAAAGCACCTGGGGTATTATGGAAGCAGGCACCGAGATGCTCCTAGATTGGAGATGCAGATGAGCAGGAAAGCGAGATGGCACTATTGGCAGGGTGACAGTGGCAGAGAATAACTCACATCTAATGTTGCTATATGCTTTAAAACAGATGCCAGGTTTCAATATAGAAGACTGCCTCCTCCATTTGTGGTGAGCAAAGTGATTCATATATGTGTTTATAGTGTATGTGTATACGAATGTGATACATATAATTATTCCTCACGCCTCCCCTAATACTAGTGGATGTGTTTTCTACTGCAATCATCCCATTAGTCACGGCAGATTTCTGTGGGGAACACAATGCTGGAAAGCACTTTCTAAATGGCAGCAGAAGTTGCTCATGGTGTCATGAGCTGCTAACAGAAGTATAAATACTAGCCAATGGCAGGGCTAGATGGTCCCTCTAGCTGGTACAGGGCCATGATATTTTGACCAATGTGTTTGCTGGCCCTCTCAAGTGCCAAGTAGAGGATCCTGCCCTGCTATTTTTATTGGGGGTAGGAAGAAGAAGAGACTCCATATTCTTTCTTATTCCTAGCTGCCTAGTGCAGAGGGCAAAACCTAGCACACACTTTACAGAAATAGCTAATAAAGTTTGCAAAATTAGTTGCTTCTACTTAGGAAAAAATGTAAAAGAAACAATTATCATGATCATTATAGTATATGTACTATAGTATATGGGCAACAGCTGTGTGTGGATTGGGCTGCAGGCGACCCATGGACCATAGATTCAGACCCACTGGCTTAGAATGACCTCTTGGACACCTGAAATGAAATTTTACATCTCTACTATATATTCCTCTTCCTCAAATGCACATTGGGTTGTCATTATAGGGTAGTGCTGGATCAGCCTACTGACTCTGCTCAAGGCGGGGGGCAGGGGGGACTTCCAAATTAACATCAAAATATTTATACTGAGTTGAAAACAAAAGAAAACCACCAAGGATTCAGCAAAAGCAGCAAGGAGTCCCAATTAGTCATTAAATGCCACAGGACTCCTTGCTTCTTTTGCTGAACTAGACTAACACAGCTGCCCCTTTGGAATTTCACAAAGGATTCAGTCAACCTGCAACCCATATTAAAAAAGATAATTCAACAGAAGAACCTAGAAACCTTAACAATATGTCGTTAAGCATGAACAGGTAATTCTGCGCCACAATATTTGACTTAAATTCCTTGAAAAAGTTGTAGAGCTAAATTGATAAACCTCTCTTGCCTAAAGTAGGGATGCAAGTGGCTAAACATTTAAACAGTAAGCAGTGTTTTTATCATTTACGAATTAGTTTAAATGTTGACACTAGGAGAGCCTCCCTGCTAAGCAAGAGCTGCCCAGCTACAGCTCTGCAATGGCATGCCCAGGCCCTAGAACACAGGCTGCCTCCACTTCCTACCCACTCCAGCAGCCTCTGTCAGAACTTGACCGCTGACACTGCCAGTACCTAGCGAGGAGAACCAGTAATGCTACAGCAGTGCAGTGGGGCTGAGCCTGTAGGAGCACAAGCTCATCAGCATCTGATGCCCCTCCTTTTGCCCCCCACCTACTTTTGCATGTGCAGGCTAAGTTAATGTTTACACATTCTATTTTTAGAAGTTTAAATGAATAGGTGATTAAACAAATTTTTATATCCTTAGCCTAAATCCCTAGAAAGTACTTCTGTTTCCATTATAAGTACAGCACTTCTACAGTGAGGGCCCTTGTTTGCACTAGAGTGACAGATTTTATTAACATGCTGGCAAAAACACAGGAAGCCACTAGATACTTATCTACATTACAACCAGCCATAAACACAGGTAAGAATTCTTTCTGTAAAAATCCCAATCGTAGACACAAACACCCAGTCATTTATGCAAGTCTGCAGTTGAACAAAGCACTTAAGTACATACATACTTTTAATCACATGCATAGTCCCACAGAAGCCAATTTGAGTACTCAGAAATGTAAAATAGCACATATACTTAAGAGTTTTATTGCATCAGTGCTAAAAGAGGTAGCTCTAGTATAAATGTGGATATCTGTATAAACTGTCTAAGTGTGGCTCCGAGGCCAGCTGTTATGTTTTGGCCAAAAGTCTGAAATCTAAGAGCCTGCCTACATATAGAATGCTGTAGTGGTGCAACTGCACTTCTGTAGATGACACAATGAGACGGTTTCTCCTCATCCAAAAGTACAGAAGCTATGTCAACAAAAGACGCATCCTCATCAACATGGCACTGTCTACTACACCAAAAAGTAGGTCACTATAACTAGTCACACCGACGTAACTTGCTAGTTAGACCAAGCTCAAGAAATGTAAATTTAAAAGTGTTGTGCAATGTAATGTAAAATTAATATCTCATGTTTTCCTTTTCTTGGATACCCAATTTTCAATTAATTTTATAGTGAGGCTTGTAAAGAGAAGTGGTAGAAATCCTTTTTTTGACCATTGGTCAGGAAATGCCAACACCACTTTTTTTGTTGAAATTTGCCTGTTTATCAAAACGGTTCACAAAGATGGTTTCTTTGACACACAATTTTCAATTAATTTTATAGTGAGCCTTGTAAACCAGGCACAGTTCTGACGGAAATCGGCATGCTTTCCTGTCAGCTCACCTACTCAGCTCCTCATTGCTGGGAACCCCAGTGCTTCTAGGATCCAGGGCAACCAGCCAAGTGAACTGTCTTTGAGTTAGTTACTCCAGGGCTTCCAGGATCAATCACAGCCCATCCAAGAGACTACATTGGCTAGAGCTCCATTCCCTTTCATTGATAATTTTAAAAGCTAGGTGTTTTAATCTGAATTGAATGAAACCACATTTTGAAATACCATAATTGTCTACTAAACAGAATCTCTTTTCCTCCACTTGACTCAGGCCTCAACAAATCTATGTTTCTGGTCGCCATGGTGACCAGTTTTAGTGGCCTGTCGCCTAGCTCCACTGCAGAAATGTAACGGAGCAGTGCCCTCTAGAGAGCAAAAGTAAAACTTCTGACACCAAGCTGTGAGCCAGTTTTGTCCACCTCTATATTTTAATCTTAAATAGCCACACTCCATCCATCATCATTATTTCACTTACATGGAAACAGTACAGTGTAAATTGTCTTAATTAAATACACCTGCTGAGGAAAAAACAAAAACAAGGCAAAAACAATCAACTACATAAAAGATATTTTTAGAATAATTAGTTTCAACAAGCAGCATAAATGTTTTGATATACTGATAGTTTACAAAAGTAACATTACCTAATATTTTATGAAGGTCACGAAACTGTCTGAACTGCAACTAGTGTCATCTAATTTCTTTCCCTCCTTCTTGCTTCCTTCACTATGAAAATTTGGCACACACTAAAAGGTGTCAAGTAAAATTGCCATGAGACATACTGAAAATCCCTACAACAGCTGCACAGGAAACTTTAAGAGGTACCTTTTAGATTCTGTAGCCTGATAAAGTTGCTGGAGGATTACCTCTGAAAATGGAGCATCATCAGACTGGCACAGAGTGGAGACAGTTTTCTCCTCTCCCCTCCTCATCAATTTGAAGGCTAGTTTTGCAGTTCCACATTTCAAAAAGTTGCCAGAAGCCATTATGCTTTTACTGGGAATGGTCATTAATGATACCGACCTTGCAAGAAACAAAGTTAATACAACTCCTTCCCAGATTTAAAAATCTTTAAGAATCCTATCCAGTGATGACAGGAACAGGTTATAACAGAACCTTTCTGTCACTGTATATAATATTGCTCATTTGGGAGATCTATTAAAAATGTGCACTCTTCTTTTGAAGGCTTTTTTCCTTTTCTACCCAAAAGAAAAAACTTTCAACTAGAGAAAAAACACAATCTAGCATAGTCCTATTTTTCTATAGTATCTCTTTGCCTCACGTCACCTCTGAATGGATCACCAATCATTGCACAGGATCTGCACTTTTTCTAGAGACTTTATACAAGATTAAATAATACATGCGAGGCACAAAGATGTTTCTAATAACAGAAATATATAAAATTTCCCATATTTAGTAATATCCCAGATAGATAGATAGATAGATAGATAGATAGATAGATAGATAGATAGATAGATAGATAGATAAGCAGACAGACAGACAGATAGATTTTCCTGTTTTGCAAGGATGAATTTAATATCCTTCTAACACCAAATCAACCCTACATGGCACCCTGCTATTAACGTATGAATGCCTCCAAGTTTAATTCCATTGATGTTACACTAGCAATGCATTCGGCCTATAGTAAACTGCCTATACTTCAGATATGGCAGACTCTGATCCTGATGTAGGCAAACATCAATAATGACATGTCATTCTAATAGCATGTGACACATTGCAAATTCACCAAGCAATACTTTCCAAAAGGAGAAACACAATGAACAGCAAAAAAAGATGTTTCTAGTCTTTGGGTCCCCATTATAGTCATTGTTTTTAAACCTCTGTCTGTACTGTTTTGAGGATTTCTTCTAACCAAAAAGTAGTTTCAACTCAAAGTTGTAAATTACCTTATATAATGGTGAGAAAATAACAGGGCAAAATGGGGCAAAACTTTTTAGCTGAAACATTCTCTGGAGAAAAATGTAAATTTGGAACAAATGAAATTCCGCAAATCTGTGCAGAATTGTTTCAGTTGATTAAAAAAACCTACAAAAATTTAAAAAGAAAATCTAAATGTTTCATTTTGATATTCCTGAAACAAAATGTTTTGATATCTTGATTCAAAATTATTTTTAGTTAAGATATTTTCTTCACTTTCATTTTTAAAAATGTTTAAAGAGCTCAAAATTGAAATGAAACATTTTGTTTCAGAACAAACAAAATGTTTTCAGTTGATCTGAAACTAATTTTTTTCAGAACCTCCAGCAAACCAAAAAAGCCCCCAAATACTTGCAGAGATTGAGTGCAGACTGATTTGAGAGTATTATGAGCTTGCTGCTCTGCAGTGACTTAATAAAAGGTGTGATGAACAGGGTACGCTCAGTCGCTGAGAGTCCTGTGCTTCAGATCTTGGCAGCCAGCTGGAGCCCAGCTTTCCCACCTCCAAAATCCCGAAATTATAGTTCTCCCAGTCTCTCCAGCTTGCCGACTGCTGGACCTGGAGCCCTAAGGCCCATCAGGGCGAGGTTGCTGTGCCTACCTATATATCTTCCAGCTGCTGGTGGCAACAGCCACTGGTTAGTGTTGTCCAGATCAGTTCTCCTCTGCTCTTCTTTGCCAAAAACACACACCCCACTTCTAGCAACACCTCCAAACGCCACTGTCAAGGCTGTTTCCCCACTCTGGTACTCTGAATGCAGAACATGGGAGCCCGCAACAGGCCTTAAAACATATTGGCCTTAAAGTTTGGTCTCAAAATTCTCCAAGGCCACCAATTCCTGGCCTTGGGTGGCATCGCTGCCACCACACAAAAGCAAAAACCTCTTGAAACCCAGGAAGGCACACTTGGGAATTCCTTCCTGTGAGGTACACTCAATCACTTTTATTCCTCTCTCAGGAGAATGACTGAACCCCAGCTGGGATATTAGTTGGAACTGGAACAGAATCCCCTTTAATAGCTGGCTATGCAGTCTAAGGCCCACACACTCAAACCTCTTGCCTTTCAGGATACAGAACCAGAGCTTACTTTAACAGGATAAAATCTTTAATTAAAAGAACAGATAATAACACAAAGAATTGCTTCTCTGGGATTTAACTTAGGTAGTTACAAGGTAGTGGGTGGGGGTACATGCGCTCAGCACAGAGAAATCCAAAAACAAAGAAATACCCTGACCGCATCTAAGTAAACATTCCCTGTTCTACTCATACCTGGTCAGTAACAAACTCGAGCTTACCTTTGGTAAGGATGTCACTGGATCCTACCTCTGGCCTCCACTTGATCCTTCCAAGAGCTCTGCTGCATCCAAACAGGGACAGGCAAGGCTGCTGCTCCAATTCAAAAACTTGTACTTTGTTCCTATTAGCTCCCCTGGGAATCACTGACCAGGGTGTTAACCCCTTCCTCCCCTAGGTTACTACAGCCACTCCCAAAACTCTCCCTGCCTGACTGCAACAGGTCTTTTTAGCTACAGTGGTTAATTACCCTGACTGGGCTTGGGTGCCTTAATTAAACTAGTTAATTTCCTGGTTACCCAGGAAACAGGGCTTTGCAGAGCCTGGGGCTGATACCTGCCCTCCAGAACTCTCCTGTAGTCATCAGGCTTGACTCTGTCACAAAGAAAATACCCTACCCATGAAAAAGGAAGGAAAATATTTTTTTAAAATATATTTAATTAAATATTTTGTATTATATCACACACACACACACACACACACACACACACACACAAAATCTTCCTTTGCCCCACAGTACTAGGACTTCCTGCTGAATGGAATTTGCCTCCTCAGAGGAGGCAAAAAGAACAGAGAGGACCAGCATTTTTATAATATGCTTTATAAGGCACAGACTCCACAGGACAGGTCTTACAAAAATTTTGTTTGCTTGAAGAACCAAAAAGCCACCATGAAGCTCAAAGACACTACTGGATAAAAAGTAGGTTTTATTATGTTCATATTTAGGAGACTATAAATTAACTCTAGATGATTGTTCTACATTAGTGCTGTATATCATTGCATATAAGCCGAGAATTTTGTGCATGAAAATTGGCTTCAAAACAGGCACTTGGCTTATACTCGGGAGAGTACAGTAGACAGCCCCAGCCAGCCCTTTCCCTGACCATGCGGCAGGGTGGAGCCCCCGTGTTGCTGGGTGGCCATCTTGGGCAGTCGGCTGGCGCTGGGGCTGGAGGAAGGGAGGGACCCTGGCATCTGGAGCGGCCAAGTAATGGGGCCCGGGTGGGGGTGGGGGGGTCGGCCTGGACTTTGAGAGGGGGATTCAGGGAGGCCAGGGAAGCGGCAGCCGGGACCGAAGGTTGGGGAAGGAGTCGGGGAGTTGGGGAAAGTGATGGGACAGCCAGTAGGGTTTGGGGGGGTTCAGGAAGGCCAGGAAAAGGGCAGCACAGCTTGGGCATTTGGGGGGGGTCAGGGTGTCTGGGGAAAGTGGCAGGAGGACCCAGGGTTTTTGGGGAGCCCAGGGAAGCAGCAGCAGGCACTGGGGATTGGGGGGGGGGGTGCCTAGCAGGCTGGGAAGAGGGGCAGCAGGGGTTGGGGGAGTGAGGGAGAAAGGGGTGGAAAGGGTGTTGGGGAACAGGGGAGCAACAGCAGGGAACTGAGAAGGGAGCAGGGGGGTGGCAGTGATGAGCCAGCAGGGTAGCAGGAGGAGCAGAGAGCAGCAGTGAGAAAGGGGCAGAGCAGGGGGCTGCAGGAGGAGTAGGGGGCAGCAGTGAGGAAAGGGGGGAGTAGGGAGCAGCAGGAGGGCAACAGCAGGAAACTGAGAAATGAGCAGGGGTGTAGCAGTGAGGAAAGGGCAGAGCAGGGGGCAGGAGGGGCGATGGAAGTGAGGAAAGGGCAGAGCAGGAGAGCAGGAGTGAGGAATGGACAGCAGGGGGGCAAGGGAAAAGCAGCAGCAGAGATTTTGGGTAGGGAAGCTGTCAGAAACTCCAGAGGAAGCCAGAAGCAGTGAGTGGGGGGTTAGGGGCCAAAGCCAAAAAGGGGACCTCGGCTTATACCTGGGTCACCAATTTTAGCTTCTTTTTTGGGCTCAGAATTGGGGGGTCGGTTTGTGCCCGGATTGGCTCATACTCGAGTATATATGGTAAGTCAAAGTTATCAGGGAATCACTGCAGGCTCATTAATTGAGACAGGATTGTTATACAACCTTTATATTAACTTTGGTTCCATCTGTGTGTTTGTATTTCTGCTGTTTTCTCACCTTTCTCCAAGAGATGGTGCAAAACTCACAGTTTTAGCTTAGTTTAGTTCTAGCGTGTGCAACCTATGGTGACTCCAGGTGGGAAAGCGGCAAGCCCAGTGGGGCAGCTGTGGGGTCTGTGTAAGTCGCAAGGAGCCACTGCAGGGTCATGGGGAGATCAGGGTCCCAGCAAGGGACCAGGGCCAGGGGAGGGGCCACCCAGGGCTCTGGGGGTGGCACAGGGCCAGGGTCCAGGCTGGGTGCGTGTGTGTCAAGATTTGCGCCAGGGGGACTTGTATGGGGGGCCCAGGGTTGGGAGCCCACCTGGGATGGTAGTGCAGAAATGGGATAAGGACCGGGGGTGGTGGTGCAGGGGGATGACAAAAGGTCAGGAAGAAGGTCAGGGGGCCAGCTCTTGACACAGGGTTGTGGCATAAAGCCAGGGTCAGGGAGCAGCACAGAGCCAGAATCGGGTGTGTGTGGGGGGGTGTCTTTTGCAAGCAAATGAATTCAAGGTTATTGGATTTCCTCTTACAAGAACAGTCACTACTCTGAATTTGTTGTTTTCCCCTGGCCAGCTGACCTGTTGCAAAAAAATGCAATCAAGGCGATTTGATTTCCTTATGCAAGAATGCTGACCAAGGTAAAATACTTGTTTTCTCCCCTGTAACGCATTGCTGAAAAGTCATCATCTAAAATTTTTTTTATAGTTTTGCTAAGGATAAAAAGTACTTTTTCTTTCCCTTTTTTTTTCTTACTGGTGTAAAAAAGTAACACTTATTAGGAGTTTAACATTCATGAAAAGAGAACAAATTAGAGAACGAGATCTAAGAACAAGTAACACTAGAACAGATATAAAAGTCTAGTTTAACACTGAAAAAAAGAACATCACAAGGTTCTGTGTCCATTTCAGCAACTGAATAGTAAATCTGATGGTTTTACTAAATTGTTAGCCCTCTGCATTCAATATATAATCTAAAAGTCAATATGTTTCCATTCTGGCTCATGCTCTATCAACAGTAAATATTCACAAGCAGAACTTGCTTAACCTTCTTGTTTTATGATCTGTGAGTTCCAATATCAGACAGTCCACACCCCAATTAGACACAGTGTTAACAGAAATAATAGTAAAATATTACTGTGGTCACCAGTGCTAATAGGGATGGCTCTAAACCCACAAACAGAATACATATTTTGAGTAAGGGGATGATAGTCTTACTCTGTCACCGTTAACTTCTTCTGCCAAATAAGAATTTTTGCATAAAAAAATTATTATTCCTTTGCCTCCAAACTGGAAGTCAGTCTCTGTCTCAGGTGAGGGACACATTGATATCCAAAGCAGAGTCTCCACACATTACTTATAAACAGTTTTTATTAAACATGAGAAGATTGTTTTGTTCTGAGAATGAAACCTTTTTTTTTAATAAAATCAAGGCACTCCTATCTTTACTTTGCAAGCGATTGAAGTAATCATACAAGCAGAAACATGACCTTCCCACTTATTCCTGTTAATGAGGAGATATCTTCAAAAGTTAGTTATGATTATCTAAGTGCTAGCACATCTAGCCAAGATAGCACTTTCCAGATTCACTTTTGATACACACACAAATTATGAAGTTTTGAATAACTGTTCAACTATATGCTATATGACGATGGAATCTTGTAATATAACTGTTGAAACTTAAACAAAAGAGTCCATCAGACACTGAACACCATTCTTGTCAGTTTTCTCAAAATTCATCTAATAGTTTACATATTCAATTAAAAACAAAATTGGGCAAAATCTTGCATTTATTCAGCGGTATTTGCATGGGGTTAAGTGCTTATTTGGTACTACTTCCTTTGAGCTCTACACATCCAACTCCTTAGCCTCATCCCAATCCACAAACCACACAGCATGTAGAAATCTAAACTGTAATAGAAAAATGGGCAGACTCAAGCACTTGTCTGCCTATTGTTCTTGAGGAAAAATGCCTTTGAAATACATTTCTACTCTTTCCTGTGCTATGTTCTGTCACTAAATATGATGCCATGTCCTGTTAACACAAGATATTAAGACCTATTATGATGGCCATGAAAACTGAAGTGTTCATCATTCTCACTGGATTATTTACATTAACCATTGACTTTCAAATTTTCCTATCTTAAGCTTTCATAAGATAAAATTTATGACAGTAATGTCTCAAATTTTTAAAAATCATCATAATATTAAATCAAGAATCTAAACAAACCATGTATATAAACTTCACTAGAAAGAACTATGTATAAAGAACTTTGGGGGGGGGGGTAGGTCTTTTCTCACCCTCCCATTTTCTCTCCTTTCTGCATTTTTAATTTAGTTCCCTTGAATACATAATATAGGTCAGGGATTCTCAATTTTTTTTTTTTTTTTTTTGCTGGGACCCCCTCTGAAAATATTTCAAAGGCTGTAATGACTCCCTGTCTCATGCCACCCTTACTTATGCACTGTTGCAGTGAGTGGCACTGCCTTCAGATTATCCAGTAAGTGGCTATTGTTCTCTGGGCACCCAACTCTGAAGGTCTCCTGCTGTCAACCATGCACAGGGCTGACATCTGCAGCCCTTGCACACATGGTGACTGACAGCTTGTGATCCCTCCCCAGCCCGAATTATAAAACTTGTGACTCCCTGAGGGGCCCTGATTCCCAGTTTGAGATCCGCAATATAGATCAATTCTACAGACCTGATGTTGCGAGTGCTAAGCTTCCACTGAAGCCAAATGGACTTTCTTCAGAGATACTCGCCACATCACAGAACTAAGCCTTTTGCTTCTATCCTATATACCAGGGGTGGCCAAACTTATGGAACTGAAGAGCCACACAAGTTGATTATTAAACATTCAAGAGCCACACTGAGGCATATAGCCATATACTTTTACCTACTAAATTGATTTGCTGACATTTTTCCACAAGCCACACTTTTTCATTCAAGAGCCACATGTGGCTCCCAAGCCGCAGTTTGGCCATGTCTGCTACATACATCCTATATAGCAGGCATGGCCAAACTGCGGCTCAGGAGCTCCACGCGGCTCTTGAATGAAAAAGTGTGGCTCATAGAAAAACGTCAGCAAATCAATTTACAAAATCAACCTTAGTCTAGGAGTTTTAAATTTCTTGCTTAGAGCATGCTGGAGGGAGGAGGGGGAGTCCCAGCCTGTGCCACTGGAGCAGTCAGGTAAGGGGGCCCTGGGTGGGGGTCAGCGTGGGGGAGCAGCGTCAGGGCCTGGGCATGCAGGAGAGGGTCGGGACAGTGGGGAGAAGCAGCAGCATGGTCAGGATGGTGGGGAGAAGCATAGCATGGTTGGGGACAGCAGGGAGAAGTGCAGCTGGTCAGAGATGGTGGAGAGAAGCACAGCATGGTTGGGATTTTAAAAAACTCACCACTAGCCTGCAGTCTTCTACATCGAGCGACAGCTAAGTTTTCACTTTATAGGACTAGTTTTCATGGTAACCTTACGTAATTATTAGAATCTGAAACTAGTAGGATCAATATTGGCCCTCTTTTTACAATAAAATAGAGTGTGCAATGAATTTTAAACTTAGTAATTTTGGAGTAGGTATAAGTATAAGGCTATATGCCTCAGTGCAGCTCTCAAAGATTTAATAATCAACTTGTGTGGCTCTTGAGTTCCATAAGTTTGTCTACCCCTGCATACAGGATAAAAACAAAAGGCTTAGTTCACTGATGTGAGGAGCATCTCTAAAAAAAAAAAATATATATATATATTATATATATATATATATATCTTGTCTCTTGTCTCGTCTCAAAAGACAAGAGATAGATGGATACAAGTTCAAGAGTGGAACTACCATTAGCCACCTCTTCTATATGGATGACATCAAGCTGTATGCTAGGAATGAACGAGACATCGACTCGCTAATCCACCTGACACGGATCTACAGTGAGGATATTGGGATGTCATTCGGACTGGAGAAGTGTGGCCGGATGGTAGTAAAGAGAGGGAAGGTAGTCAAGACTGATGGGGTGGAACTACCAGCAGGCCACACAGCAGACATACAGACCAGCTACAAGTACCATGGCATCCCACAGTCACATGGGAACCACGATGAGGAGGCAAGGAAGACAGCAACATCCAAGTACCACGAAAGGATAAGACAGGTCCTGAAGAGCCAGCTCAATGGAAAGAACAAGATCCACGCCATCAACAGGTACGCCCTGCCAGTCATCAGATACCTGGCTGGTATAGTTAGCTGGCCAAAGGAGGACATGGAGGCAGCCAATGTGAAGACCCGGAAGCTTCTCACAATGTACGGAGGTTTCCACCCCGAATCCAACACCCAGAGACTGTACACCAGCGGGAAAGAAAGCGGGTGGGGTTTGGTGAGTGTCAAAGCCACTGTCCTGGATGAAACCCAGAGCATCCAGGAGTCCATCAGTAAGATGGCACCCAAAGATGAGCTGCTGAGAGAACGCCTGAGGCAGCAGCAGACATGGGAGGAAGATCAAGCAGAAGAAGTGCCATGGCAAGACAAGACCCTGCATGGGATGTACCATCGACAGATAGCTGAGGTGGCTGACGTTGGGAAATCCTACCAGTGGCTGGAAAAGGCTGGACTAAAAGACAGCACTTAGGCACTGATCATAGCAGCACAAGAACAGGCACTGAGCACCAGATCCATTGAAGCAGGCATCTACCACACTAGACAGAACCCAAGGAATAGACTGTGCAGAGAGGCCTCAGAGACAGTCTAACACATAGTGGCAGGATGTAAGATGCAGGCAGGAACAGCATACACTGAACGGCACAACCAAGTAGCTGGCATTGTGTACAGGAACATCTGCACAGTGTATGGGCTAGACCCTCCCAAGACCGGACGGGAGATTCCACAGAAGGTCGTGGAGAATAACAGGGCTAAGATTCTGTGGGACTTCCAGATCCAGACGGACAGGCAGGTACTGGCCAATCAACCAGACAACGTGGTAATAGACAAGGACCAGAAGACAGCGGTGGTGATAGATGTAGCAGTGCCAAGTGACAGCAACATCAGGAAGAAGGAGTATGAGAAGCTGGAGAAGTACCAGGGCCTGAAAGAGGAACTAGAGCGGATGTGGAAAGTGAAGGCCAAAGTGGTCCCGGTAGTGGTAGGAGCACTCGGGGCTGTGACTCCTAAGCTGGGAGAGTGGCTCCAACAGATCCCAGGAACAACATCAGAGCTCTCTGTCCAGAAGAGTGCAGTGCTAGGAACAGCTAAGATACTGCGCAGAACCCTCAAACTCCCAGGCCTCTGGTAGAGGACCCGAGGTTGAGGATGACACATACCACCCATAGGGGGTGAGAGAGGAATTTTTTTTTTTATATATATCTTGAACTGAGAAATTATCTTGTTTATTTCATGTCTGTGTCAAAAATATGTAAATAATATTCGTAGCACGTGCTATCTATCTTATATCTGTCAATCATATCTGCTTTAAAAGATGCAGGCCTGTCAAACATGTCTGTTGGCAGAGAGGAAACACTACAGCAATGACTGCCATTATTTTAGAAAACACTAGGGAGCAAAATCATAAATACAGAAATGTTCTTTGATTACAAAATTACATTATAGTTTTATGCACAAACTTGTTATTTCTAATTAAACTTTTTAAAAGTCAAAATACTCTAGAGTTAGCTTTTATTTTTAAGTTTGTTTAAGCCTACTACTTTAGGTAATAGAGGGTAATAAGGTGTTTCACCTAACCTAACACAAATACTTTCAAAAGTTTTTTAGATTTTTTTTAAAACTGGGTATGGATTTAAATGTACTGAAAAGCTGTGAACCCAAACACAAGAACGTTTTATTAATGCATGGAAACTAAAGAGTGAAAGTAACCAGAATAATGAAAGTGAATTTACACTCAGTGTGTGCTCAAGTTTTCAGAAAAAAATACATGCTTTCACTAAAAGTTTGGTTTTATAACTTTGACACACAGATGCGTCTAAATGAGACAGAAGAGTAGACCTATTGGCAATATTTAGAAATTGGGGGGGGGGTTTCGCATCAGCAAGGTCCAAGAACAATACCTTCATGAGCAACTCAGTTCTCCAGAAGTTGCAGAGGATAATGAATAATATCTCTACTAACGTGCTGCCCCTAGATGCTTCTCATGTTCCGTCTAGCATTAGGTTTTTGATAAATGTGAAGCTCCACCCTCTTCTAGCTGCTGGAAGGGAAAACAAATTTTGTCTCCTCTTGCCTCATCAGAGCCTCCTGTCTGCTGTGTGGAAGGAAGGTCTGGGCTACCGTGCTTCTCCCCAGTTTCTGTTTTAGGGACTCCTTACTCATAAATAATTCTAGTTCCTGCTCCCATTACTGCTCTTAGCCTTCCCACTTAATTTCACTCTGTTACTATGCAGCAGGGCAATCTGCAAGACAGTTACAGAGGTATGGAGCTATCTCTGAAAAGTGAAGACGACAACCATGAATTCAGTTTATATTCAATTCACACTTGTAATGTGATCTTCTTTGTAACAATAACAGCAGAACATCTTTCTTCTAAAAAATTAAAGCTCATTTTCCACAGAAAGAGATGGCTTTAATTCATTATTTCTTTTGAAACCAGTATCTACAAACACAGGAATCTGAATTTTTTCCCTCATCAGTGAAGCTTGTACAAATGTATTATTAGAGCACTCATCTGTAAACAGGCAATCAATCTAAACTTCATTGAACTTATCCATTTAGGTCAACTTCTACAGCACAATTTATCTCAGTCCAATCATTCACTATTCATTTGTGGACTATATATATTTCAAGGTGCAAAGATAAAATTTTGACAACTGAAAAATCTGAACTAAAAGAAGGGAGAAAACGTTAAATTCATTATTTTTGGATCCCTAGTTAATACTGTATTTACAAATCACACATTTAACAAAATTCCCTTCCAGTCTTTAAGAGCTTGTGCATTTGTGTGCCAATGGTTGATAATGCAAGGGAATCTGCTCTCAGTGCAGAGACTTCAGGACAAAAGCAAATCTTTCTGTTCCCTACCCGAAACCTATCATTCAGCAGTTTAAACTCTAAAAATTACAAAGAGACTATCGGACCTCATGCTAAAAGAAATTTCCAATTCTGACTACCTAGGTATTCATGCTCTCTTACACATTTTTATTCATTTACTTCAACAGCATTTACTTACTCTCCATCTACTTCTGGTCGTTTGCACACACAGTGAAACTTGCCGCCAAAATCGATATAAAGGTCATCTTCTACAATGTGGAAGATTTGACCAATGACTATTTTGCCTTTGGCAGGCCCCATCTGAATTAAAGGAGAGCGTCTCAACATAGATGCAAAGGATTCAACATTCTTTGAAGGCACCTGCAAATAAAAAAAGAAAAAAAGAAAAAGGATGCATATATTTCCAGAAATAAAATTTAACCGATGTCCAAAGGAGCTGCTAAGTCTAACAACAGCCATTCACTACAATACAGTTCAAGATTTTATGTCCTTGGAATATTTTTGTAAACATTCTTGGGAGAGAATTTCAGAGTATGGCATGCTATTTCTCCGACCCAAAACATTTCACATATTAAAAAGAGCAACATTGTAAGATGTCAACATTTTAACATTTATCATATACATGAAGATGATGTTAATTAAAAATACTTTGCATTTATGCAGTAATTTCTATTTTCAAAGTATTTTACAAACATTAACTAATCAATTATATAATAAAATATTGTGAAGACTCTATATTTATTAAAAGATGTATTTCCTAGTTAATATGATCTACTTGCATGTAGAACCTCCTTAAAACCAGATTTTAATTTCCTGCATTTTCCTTCCTCAGTCAAAATGTACTAAAATAAATTTAGCAGACTACTGACTTCAATTTTTAAAATTTTTTTTTACCATTTAATTTTTGACTTTTGTATTTAAATAGCAAAAGGAAAAGTCCACTTGCTGTTTTTTCTTCCTTTTCACCTTCCACCCCATATATAAACATGGAAAATACTTCACCACAATAATGACACGCAAGTACATGTAAAAACTTGATTTTTTTTTTAATGTCCATAGAGAATGCATCACAAAACTTTCTTCTCTCATATAAACCAAAATCTCAAATAAAACACTTGAATTCAAGAGCCTTCTGGCAAAATGCATAGGACATATTTTTCCACTTACAAAGACAACTGGGAACCACAAAGCATCCTCATCCTCTTCTTAAAGCAAAAGAAGACTTCCTCATTTTCTTCTTGGTCTGAAGGAGACCTGTTCCCGTAGTTCCCTAGTCTACCTAGTGAGGTTTAAAGCACGTTTGATACACCTTCACTTTCCTGAGTATACTCAAGAATGGATTTTAATAACACCTCTCCAAATCCAGTTAAAAACAGTAACTAAAATAATACATCTCTGTGAAACTGAGTCAACTTTAGGTGCCATCTCTACTGGCCAATTCTAACTGGGCATGTCTGACTTCCATGAAAGTCTAAAAACAAGAAAAGAGCATTTAACTGTACTGTTACAGCTAATAAATTCAGTCATCAATAGCAATACATAACACCAGGAGAAAGACATTCAAAGGAAATCTTTAAGAGATTTTAGACCAAAACAGTAAATACTCAACACTATACAAAGGATACTACGTATCTAAATATTCCAAGTAAGGGGCATCTTTAAAATCGGTAAAAAATTGAAGCTTTAAAATACCTAGATGTACCATAGTCAGAAAGGCAAATAAAGAGCCCATCTTCAGAAAACTGAAGCAGGTGGATCCAGGGAACTGCCGAACAGTCAGCATCACCTCAGTCCCTCAAAAAATCATGAAGCAGGCCCTTAAGGAAACCCTTTTGAGGCACTTGGAAGACGGGAAGGAGACCAGGTACTGTCAGACTGGAGTCACCAAGGGCAAGTCACGCTTGACCAATGTGATCATCTTCTATGATGAGATGACTGGCTCTAAGAACTTAGGGAAAGTGGTAGATGTCACATACCTTGACTTTAGCAAAGTCAAGTCTCCCACAGTATTGTTGCCAGCAAGTTAAAGAAGTATGTGTTGGATGAATAGAATACAAAGGCAGATAGAAAGCTGGCTAGAGTATTGGGCTAAATCCTCCAGTGTTGAGTTGGCAGCCAGTAAAAAGTGGGGTCAAGAGTCAGTCCTGCAGCCAATTTTTTTCAACATCTTAATGATCTGGAGGATGGGATGGATTACACTCTCAGCAAAGTCTGCAGATGACACTAAGGTGGGGAGGAGTGGTAGATTCTCTGTATCCTACCCCTGGCCTCCAGTGTGACTTAAACAAACAAAATCTGATGCGGTTCAACGAGGACAAGTGCAGAGCTCTGCACCTGGAATGGAAGCGTCCCAAGCACTGCTACTGACTGGGGACTGACTGGCTAGGCAGCAGTTCTGTAGAAAAGGACCTTGGGGTTACAGTAGAAAAGAAGCTGGATATGAGTCAACAATGCCCCTTGTTGCCAAGAAAGCTAATGTTGTATTAAACTTCATTAGTAAGAACACTTATCAGTAGATTGAAGGAAGTGATTACTTTCCTCTATTCAGTATTAGTGAGGTCTTATTCAAAGTACTACGTCTAGTTTTGGGCCTCCCAGTATAGGAAGAACGTAGACAAATTGGAGAGAGTACAATAAAACTTAGCACATGACTTAGGAAGAGAGGTTAAGGTAACTAGGCTTGTTTAGTTTGCAAAAGAGAAGAATGAGGTGGGATTTGATAGTGGCTTTCAATTGTCTGACAAGAGAGTCCAGTGAGGATGGTGCTAGCCTGTTCTCAGCAGTGGCAAAGGACAGAACAAGCAACAATGCTCTCAAGTTGCAGTGAGGGAGGCCCTAAGCTGGATATTAGGAAACGCTTTTTCACAAGGAGGGTGGCGAAACACTGAAATGCATCGGCAAGGAGGTGGTGGAATTTCCATTTGCAGAGGTCTTTAAGGCCCAGGTTGATAAATCTTTGAATGGGATGATTCAATTGGGGTTGGTCCTACTTTGAGCAGGATGTTTGACTAGATGACTTCCAGAGATCCCTTTCTACCCCAGTATTCTGTGGTTGGTTTCATAAATGTTTCCCCTACTACTGAGATACCAAGTTTAATTCATTTTAAAATGGTTGTCTCTGAAGTACAACAACAGTCTTTTTCTGGGAAGCAAGAGAATTTGGGGAGGGATGCATAAGGTTTTTGAGACAGTACATCACAGAAACAGAAACTGCATAAAAAAGAATGTTCTTCATAAATTGCAAAGAGAGAACCCATTAGTCGATTGCAAATCTCAAGGCCATGAAATGCTATTAAAAATACAGTTGCATCAGTTTTTTCCACAAAGCGCTCAGAACGGCTCAGCTATTTTATGTTAACCCCATGGAATTTGGGAGTACTCACAATGGTAAATAAGACATTCCAGGCTCTCTCTAGCAATTTTTTAACCACCTTTTATATAGTCTATACAGTGTAGTCTAAAATATAGAGTATCATTGGCTACATGCTTTCATAATACTATTACCCTCTGCAGTAGGAAATCTAATGTCTTCATGCCAAGAAATTAATCAAACAAAATACTGAATCATCAGTAGTTTGTGTTTTAATTGTTACATGAAACACAACCTATTCAATCAGAAAACAAAAATCATTTCAAACTATGTGAAACTATACAGTATTTTAGTTAAAGTATCAAAACTGTGCTTAAAGGGAAGCAAAGATATGTTTCTATCTCATAACTTTTAACAGATAGCTCTGTGCTATTTATTTATCATACATGACAATATAAAAACACACATACCAGAGCCTAAGCTAAACAGATGTTAAAAAAAAATAGCAGCCAACAGCAGTAATCACATAGAGAGAACAGTGCCATCATCTTCTATCTGAAATTTGGCAACTCGTTGCTAGTAAAGTCATAACAAAAAAGGATAGTTTTGAATTCCGATTTACTGGAATGCACAAACAGCTTAGGTTCTTCTGACACGGCAAGACCTCAGGAATTGGAAAACAAGCTAGAAATCTGATGCCTGGCAAATCACCACCCCAGGACTTTGACTAAAACACTTTTAAGCAATTATATATAAAAAACATGTATTACCAAGAGATAGGAATAGCTATTGATGTATAAGTATCCTGTATAAAAATTTCATACTTTACAGTCACAAATGCACACTTTACAAATTTAGGAATGTATAATTTAATCTAAATTCAACTAGATGAAGTAACTTAATTTTACAAGAGCACTTGCAAGTGCTTCGAGAATAAAAGCCAGAATCAGTAGGAATGCTGACAGCAAGAATTAACAGTGTTTCTTCAGGTAAGCTGGCATTCTTAGTAATTTTTCACCTAATTCTCAGGCTACCCTACATACTGCTTAATGAAACAAACATCTAAAATGAATCAACCTGAAAAATGGCCAGACCTATAAACCAGATTACTAGATTTGAATCCTCCTATCTAAATAGTAAAAACTGTCTATGGTTCTGCCTGTTAAACAAAATATTTTGAAAGAAAGCACAATAATTTAATACAGTATTTAGCACCGTAGAGACAATGCCAAAATCTACAGTGGGTATTGATTAACTGTAAGAGCAGTAAAACAAGGAGTCCTGTGGCACTCTTAAACACTGAAAAATTTATCGCATGAGCTTTTGTGGGAGAAAAAATCCCACTTCGTCAGATGCTTTGGAGATGGGGGGAGCTTACAGAATGGGAGCTGCCTTTCTTACAGTCATTCTGTAAGTTCCCTCATCTTCAAAGCATCTGATGAAGTGGGATTTTCTCCCATGAAAGCTCATGCGATAAATAAATCTGTTAGTGTTTGAAAGTGCCACAAGACTCCTTGTTAGCTTTGCTGAACTAGACTAACATGGCTCCCCCTTTGGAACTCAGGAACTGAGGAGTATATGGAAGGCTAGAAAATTATCTATAACTTTGGAGGAATATCTCCTCTTAAACAAGAATTGGCACTCATACCAAACTATTAGTCAGGTAATTTGAATAAGAAGGCAGGCTGGAATATAGTACAGGAGATCCTACATGTTTGGAAGATGGTTTGGAAGTTTAAGTACCATGGACTTCTTAGGCAATTTGGGGCAATCAGAATGATTCTCACTTCCTCTAGTTTGATATCTTTTGGCCTCATCTACACGACAGACATGCTGTTTCTACAATGAGTTGCACGTGATTTTCAGCAGCAACCCCACCACTACCACCAAAAGCAGGATGGTTACCTCACAGGACTCAGAGTCCTGGGCCAACCTCAGGCAAGACTGAGAAGATTTTGGATGATGGAGGAGGAGGAGGAGAATGGAAAATAGGCAAGCAGATCCATCCTCCCCAAGAGCCAGGGATTATTTTTAAGAGCAGAGCAGTCCAGATAGCCACATGACAGCATTGTGGCTAAGTGTGATGCAGAGGAAGGCACCTCTGATGACTATGCAATTCCAATCAAACAGTAGAAGTCACACGGTCTTATATTTTACGTTTAAAATAAAAGAAAAAGTGAAGTGTAGTAGGTACCTGATTCCCAGTGAACGTTCCAGTTATACAGAAGATGCCCCCTGGAAAAGATTTTTATATGCACAAGAATGGCCTGGGAAACCATCATGGAGCTCTCCAGAAGACTTTCCTGGAGGTGCTCTGCAATTCATTGCAGAAAGTTTCTGCAATGGCTGCCTTATTTCTTCCACCATTGTGAGACACTCTCCTACAACATTCCAGTATTAGTTCTGCTGGCTTCATTGTGGTACACAGCCTCAGGACCAGTCCAGATTTGCACTCAAATCCTTGCAGCATCTGATCCCTTGCCACCTGTTACCTTCAGGAGACAGACAGCACATAAGCTCATCAAAGGGCAGTGGCACACCCAGGGTCTCTGACGTCCAGGGGCCAAGCCTGTAATTGCCACACACACAACCTCTGCACAGGGGAGGTGATTTCCCGGTACAATCCCTCAGCTGTCCCAGGGAGAGGGGCTTGAATTGTCTACATACTGACATCCCATTTAGATTGAGTGTCACTGCACCCACGGAGGATGTTTTTTAATTTGTTTTTAGACTTAGGCTTCTTTGCCTCCTTACCAAATTATAGATATCAAAGTCATTGTGCTATCTGATCCAGAAGGTGTTCATTAAGGTGACACTGACTATATGTGTATACAAGGATAAAAATCCTTTGACATTCCAGGTCAGCTGAGCTGGGTTCACGGGGCTTTTACCCCTGTTTGGATATACCTTGAACGCCCCAATGGATACCCTTTGATGCACTGAAGCATCACTGACTCCAGGTATGTTGCCAGTGTACTGTAACATGTGCAATGAGCTCCACCCCACTATGAAAGCTTGGCATTTGTGATGAAGATTTTTGGGTCTCAACTGTTTTCATGAACTGAGAGAATGAGTCACTCTGGATAATACTTTCATTCTTCTAACCACCTCTTGTATGAAATAATTTAGATCTTGAAACTCTCTTATGCACAAGTTCATCCGTGGAATAGGCATATAAGCACATATTTTTACCTACTCCCAAATTACTAAGCTTAAAATTCATTGTGCACCGTAATTTTATCATAAAAATAGGGCAAATATTGATCCACTAATGTCAGATTCTAATAATTATTTAAGATCACCATGAAACTAGGCCTATACAGTAAAAATTTAGCTGTCGATAACACTGCAGGCTTTTGGTAAGTTTATTTTAAAATCTGGGCAGTAACTTGTCAATGCAGTAGGTAAAAGCTCTCTCAGATGCTGATCTCTAAGTATTGCACAATGTTTTGAATTTCATTGTGGAATATGATGCTTTACAGCAGTAAGTTGTGCCAAAAATTGAAAGTAATCTGCGTTCAGTTATATACTTTTCTCCTTTTCTACATCATGTCTAGGACTTGTAAAACATGATTTTATTTTAACACGTAAGCTGGATTAGGGCCTATGAGAATTTCTAAACGTGCTATGGCTTCTCTGACCATGTCATGCTTCTCTCCCCCACCCCGTTGCCACTTCCCTGCCGTCTCCTACCATGCTGCTGCTTCTCTGCTCTCCCCAACCATGCCACACTTCTGCCCTCACCCCCCCCCATCCCCGACCATGCCCCCACTTCCCTGCCAATATTTCTGCCTGTAAACTTGTTCACTAAAATACTCATGGACAGTGAAGACAAAAGGTCTGAGGACTCAGACACAATAAAATGAGAGGAATAGTAAGGGAAAACACTGCTCTCATCTTAATCCTGTGAAGAGATGCACACAGGGACACCTTTTCAACTGTTCAGAATCACAACATATCAATGAGAATTTAGGGGGACATAAAGTGCAAGATCAGAGCCTGTTTCAGTAAGTGCGTTGGAGTCCATGCACAGAAGATATTATGAAAAAAATCCCATTGAGTTTATTCAGTTTGGGGTCAGGCCCTGTATAAATTCTAAATATCATTATTTGGTTTTTATGATACAAAGTAAAATCTTTATTGGTGAGAGATTTTTCTTCAGAAAGTTTACAATACAATTTTCCATCCCCAGCCCTCCACAACAACTACTCTTGTCTAATGGGCTCAGATACCCATAGAGTCATTCATGAAGACTGCACTGAAATATAATTAGATTTTGACTATACAACAAAGAAAAATTAATACATGCTGAATGCTATTTAATCAGTAGAAATATAGTGCTCCTATTGAACTTTGCAATGAATGTAAATTATCTTGGCAATTGACTTAGTTATATTAATTAAAATTTTATTATAAAATAAATGTGCTAGCAGTTTCTTCTGCAAACAGATGGCATACTGATGTTTCAGGCACATTTGTTCAACGGACTTAAGGAATTTTTTCTCTAAAGCCAGTTTTCAGTAGTGGTGGTCAATCCTAAGTCTAAATCATTTTGCATGCTGAAAATGAACCATGATCCATAATAAGTACTTGTCACATTCTTTAAATTAACAGAGGGTTTTTTTTTAAATATCCTTTTGACAGTAGTCAGTGGTTTTGGCTTGTGTCAATTTTCAGTCATTTCTGATGATTCTTATTTAATTCTCAAAATAAAAATACGAGAGAAATAATTTTGCTTTATATTACAATATCTGGATATCCCAGGTGATTTTTAAAAAAGAAAATTAATTTACAATTGCTTTTCAGGTTTAAATTGCTAATTATCATCACTTATCTGTAGTTCATTGTAGATTTCTTCTTGATCAATTTATGTTGCCTGTTTTAAAAATATTTACCCAGAAAACAATATAAAAAAAGAAGAGTAGTTAAAAAATCATGCACTGATGTAATTAAAGACTGTATCATAATGCACACAGACAAGGAGGGTAGAATTAATATTGTGTGGGTAAACTGTAGAATCTGACAGTTACTTATTTTGAGTGCTTGTCTTTGCACCTAACTGAGGACGTTGCTTTTCCCTGCTGGCTCTCACAATGCTGCCCCTCCCCGCCCGGCTCTTACCATGCTGCTTTTCTCTGCCAGCTGTCACAATGCCGACCCTCCGCTGCGGGCTCTCTCAATGCTGCCCCTCCCCTTCCTCCTCCAGCTCTGACCACGCTGCTTTTTCCTGCAGCTCCCACAATGCTGCTCCTCCACTGCTGGCTCTCACCATGCCACCACCTCTCTGCTGTCCCCGACCACTGCAAATTTCTCGCCCCTATCTCCTGCCATGCCGCCCTTCCCTGCTGCACTCTTCTGGGAGCTGCAATTTTTCTTTAAAGAGCCTTAGTTTGACCACGTCTGATATATATTAATCATGATGCAGATCAAATTTGAAAAAAAAATTTTAAAAATCAGAACAAATAAAATTCAGATACACAAAAGGATGTCAAACATGTAGGCAAATGAAGTAAAAACAACCAGTTTTCTACACCTTTGACACTAAAAGCTTGAGATAAATGTTTAGCACAAATCACAACATTTTGGATATATTCAGGTTTCCGCGTACTGTATATTATACACGTCAATATGAGAAAGACCAAGAATCAAGACTCTTTCTAGAACTGCAAAGCAACATGTCTTGAACAAAGGATGGCAAAATAATAGTCCCAAACCATGTAAGATCCCCAGATCATACAGAAAGGATATACACATTTTCTGGAGTAAAAACCCTCACAATGTAACAGCAAAGTGACAACATTCCACCCAGTGAGCAACAGGTCTTGAAAAAACCTACAGATCAGTTTTATGCCTGTTTGCAAGGACAAGCCATGTGCATGTTGGAATGTGTACTATACAAATGAAACATGAATAAATGCGATGGGAGATGGCAGATACCTGCAGTTGGGGAATGAATGATATGATAACATAAAGCACTATGTGAAGAATGCAGCTATCATGTACATAAATACAAAACTGCCAGTGTAAAATGATGACATGGGCAGACATCTTCTGCCTAATTACAACAAATAAACTGAGAAAAAATTTATTACTAGAAATAGTCTTCTATAGTGAGAGGTACTGTACTGCCACAGCAATTAAGACTAGAATTGGAAAATAAGTAGGAAGGAGTAAGATAATCTACTATAAAAATAATCCTAATTTGGCCTGGTGAAAAACACTAACATTAAGTCATTTTTAGATTGTATTTCTTTACAAAAAATGTTTCATTTCTATTTATTATGATGCCCACAAAACCTTATTGTTCTGCAATATTTTACCTATTAAAGTTATACATTATTATTTAGATATAATGAAACTTCTAGCAAATTTAAATAGGTGGTTGTATAAATTACTACAGCCCCAGTCAGTAATGATTTACACAACTCACTCAACTCTAGAGTATTCTATTAAAAAACCACCAACAAATTCCGCTCTTCACTTGTATCATCCCTGCCTCCCAATTACTACCGTCTGACCAAAATGCGCCCCAGGCATTATAGCTAGAAACAGTAATCCTTACAATTCTTAAATCACAAGATCTGGTAACTCTGATAATATATGAAGTTCTAAGATTTTGTGGTTTCTGTATTCAAGTCCAAACTTTGCTCTCAACTGTCCATATACTTTTCATTTTACAGTCAATGGCAGCTACCTGCACATAGCTGAAGGCACTACACACACAAAATAATTTTGCAGCACCTGACGTCCAACAGAATGAAAGACCCAATGGGTATATCGACACTGCAATTAGAGCCCACAGCTGGGTCACACCAAATGACTCAAACATGCGGTCTGTGGGCTGCATGCGGCCTCCAAAGCTATTTCCTGTGGCCCGCAATGACACTATTGTTACCAATATTTGCAATATTGTTATATGAAAAGCTTTCAGTGGTGCAGTCTTCAGGTTAATATACTAGTCCTCACGCAGCCCTGTACTAGTCCTTATGTGGCCCTTGTGGTGATTTGAGTTTGAGACCCCTGCCATAGATGTTGGACTTAGACTATAGACCTGGTTCTTGAGACAGACTATTATTTCTGCTGTGTCATGGGCTCATCTCATCTATTAGCTGGTGATAGCAGAAGAAACCTGAAGCTGATGAATGAACACTAAGAATACATACTTACAATACTAAATACTGTGGCATAACCGAAAGGCAAATAGAACCTGGTGTTATATTATCCTACAGCACATCTTGTAGCCTCAACAGTACAAAAATATTAGGATGATGTAACACCAGGGTCCATTTGACTTTCAGTTAAAGGGTTACACACAACCATATAACCAGGGAATATTTTCAGTGCAGCATTTCTTTCTCAAGTCTCTATTCTACTATGAATGCCACAGTTTCTCAACCTATGGTACGCATACTTATAGAGGTACACCAGACAGGCTGAAGGGATGCATGGCAGCCACCCGCTTCCCCCGGTTCCAGCTCACAACTGCGGGGCAGCTGAGTGTTGGGCTACTTATTAAAGTTTTCAGAAGTTAGGGGCTACTTGCTAATTAAAAGGCTGAGAAATGCTGGTCTATGCCAAAGCCATCCACATTACTTTATTCAATGGTACTGATTTAATTATTAATCTCTGAATTTACAAACATCACTAAACCAGAAATATTAAGTCTGTCTTTCTTACTTTGCCAGATATAGCAATTCAATATGGATGGCTGAACTTCTGATACCCATGCTGGCTTGACATTCCAACGGACTCCAAAATGCAAAGCAGTTGATCAGTGCTCACTGCATTTATTTTGTTCTTCAAGGCTTACCACTCTTTCAATCCACTGCATGTGACACAAATTATATGTTAGACTGTAATCATAACAGTGCTTATAAAATCAAAATGATGTGTATGGATAAAATATACACATCAATCTGGGCACGCAATAGGAAATTCAAAAAGACCATTCATCATACAACACTGTATGATACAGACCAAATCACAAGTTTTAGCTAATGTTTGAATAATTAAAGTAAACACAGCTGTTAGAATTCACCCATTAAGACACATAAGGGGTTCAAACAAATTTCACTTTTACTTGTACAGTTACAACTAACTACAGCAGAAACAGTGGGTATTTTTTATTTTTTTTTAAGCACACAGTTTTGAAATTTTTTTCCCATCATAGTATAGTTCTTTGTCCTCTCTCATTAGTGGTCTTTGGGTTTTCTGGCATATAAGAGACTCCAGACAATTAAAGATCATGGTATTTCCCAACAGATTCAACCTTCAAGCCAAGAGGGACAACCACAAACACAAAATCAACCTCTTCATTTTTTTAAAACAAGAGGCTTTTTTCTTTCTTCCACAGAAACAGATAGTGGTAGAAAACACATACGTGGATCTTATTACTAACAGAAATTAAAAACAACTACTGTATAAACTGAAACAGAAAGAAGTTTTATTTAATAAAGTTGCTTCAGAAAACAGGGTAACAAGAGAAGGCATAAAAGAGGGATGCTTGATCAAAAACAAAGAATGTGAACAGCTCTGATTAACTCTGAGAAAACAGTTAAATTCTGACTTGGGAAGTCACAAGGGAGAGTTTTGAATAGGTTTTGGGAAGTGTTTGGGTGGAAAGTCTGAAGTTATTCTCACACAACAAAATATTGTATTAAAATCTTTTTCTTCTTAAGAAACATTGTCATGGGTCATTTCTGTAAACATGTTACAGATACAGAAGCGTACTTTCTTCAGAGAATGAGAGTCACCGCAATCTATTTCGTCTATTATATTTAAAGTTAACTCATTTTACCTGCAGTCAAGCACTGAAAATGCTAGAAATATATGAATTAGTAACATATTTTAATCTTTTAAATAATGCATACAACAGTTACTGCAATGTATACCAACTGCAATTGTGAGAGTGTTATTCCTTGTTTACTTCAGCATAAAAATTATTTAGAAAAGTTACCATCTGTAAACAAGCCTTAAAAATGACTTCAATGAACAAAACCAGCTTTGTGAAAGAATGTCAAATTCAGAGAAAAGATGGAAAAAAAGATGAGAAAGAGTTATGGTAAACATTACAAAACACAAAATGTAAAGAGAACCTTGAAAAGGGGAGGATTTTACTGAGAAAATTTCAATATGCTGATGAAAATGCAGTGAAGTAAACTAAGACATGGGGACCAAAAGGGGGAGGGAAAGAGGGAAGCACAGATATAATCCAGTCTGAAAAATATATCATAAATGACATCAACTGCTGCTGATTAAGATTACTTAAGTATCTGCAGTCTAATCCTTTGTCACTCATTCATTACTTTCTGAAACATGTATTTTGGATTTAAATTTTTCCATGTTTAGTTCCTGCCTAAAAAGTGATTTATCCCCAAACTTTCTTTTTCTACATAAATTTTTTTCCAGTATTAAGAAAATAAATCTTGTTACTACTTTATTAGCCACTCTGGAATCAAAAAGGCTGAGGACAAGAAAGCTGAAATTTGATATTTAAACTTCCTTCAATGAGCAAAAGCACACATGTATTTCTGGCTAGCTGATTTCTACTAAAGATACAAAGAGTTTTAGCGAAAGGTTGCTGCACATCTTGTAAAATTCACTTGAGCAAGTCCTGATATGATAAGCATTTAGAGCACGCATTTTTTAAAAGTCTGCATAAGAGAGTCTCTCCCTACTTCTTCCTCCAGTGCATTTCTCTACGGATCTAGAAAGCCCATTCTGCAAACCTCCTGCATATGTGAGAAAGGACATTTTGACAGCGTGTGGACACATGATTCTAAATTGTGGGATTTACCAGAGCTACTGCTAAGTGGTTTAAAGCTGGCTGAGCTACAGAGTCATAGAAAGTGAAGTTCTCTCTTATGTTGTTTTTATTTTTCCTCCCCAGCTTTATTAGTAAAGCAAATAAAACAAAACCCAGGTAATCCCAGAAACAAAGCTATTTACAGACAATGTTAAATCTGCACTCAGACATCAGAAAATGCCAAAGATAGGTTAAGCTAGAAACCTTAACTCTGTCCTCTTGCACATGTGTCAAAATTGAAATTTTAAATCAAGACTGGCTATCATTCTAAAGATGTGTTTTAGATCAACCACAAGTCTTTAGGTATGATATAGAAATCACTGGGTGAAATTCTATGACATACTTTATGCTGGGGGTAAAACTAAACTACACTGGTCCTTCTTGATGTTAAAACATATTATGTAGTCTTTATTTATATGAACACATGCTATTTCTCAAATAATACATTTCTGTATCATTTCTCTAACACTTACATTCATAAGTAAGTAATAAAAAAAAAAAAATCTGCCGGCATATCCTGGACACCTAAACTATTTTCTTCACAGTTAACTGCTTAATCCTCAGAATTGTATCTATGGAAGGATGTGCCACTGGTTGAAAAAGAATGTGATTAGCATGTGACTGCTGATAAATATATTAAAAATAATATATGGAGGAAAAATAATATACCAGAAATTTTTGGTTAATGTACATTTTGGTTGCCTTCTATCAAACTATTAAGAAAAAAAAACAGGAAATACAAAGTTAATGATTAAACCTTAATTCCAGGTTTAAAATAGACATGACAACTCAGTTTTTATTATGTACTTATCAAAGAGCCAAATATATGAAGCATGCTAACTGTTTAGTACTTTACTGTACTATTTTTTTCTTATTACTTATGATGTTCTTCAAGAAGCATCATGTAGGCAACTTTTAAAATTACAGCCATCTCAATTTTATATTTGGCATAATATACATTATCTTTTGCTGAATTACCTTTTTTAAAAAAATTAACACTTCTTCACTGTATAATTTTTTTTCCTATGGCACATAATATTTCCTATGTTGTGACTTCTGCCTTGTCGCGGAGTGTTTTAGCTCCGCGTGCTCTCGAGCCGGGCGGCTCTCAGTCTAAGGCCGGATGGCCCTATGGTTACCGACCCTGTCCCCGGGGTGCTTTGCGGGCAGGGCGGTATGGCTCGCTGGCTAGAGTCAATGAGTCCCAGCCCATCTCATCAGGGCAGTGCGGCCCACTGGCCAGAGTCCATAAGTCCCAGCCCTTAACGTCAGGGCAGTGTGGCCCACTGGCCAGAGTCAATGA